>CM021100.1:132358151-132958151 GCA_007115665.2 Sequoiadendron giganteum
CCCTCTCAATATATCTACCTTTCTCATTAGCCTCTACTTCTCTCTATCACCTCTCTCTCTCTCTCCCCCTCCCCTCTTTACTTTCTTTCTCTCTATCTCACCTCTCTCTCCTTAAATATCCCTCCCTCCCTCCTCTCTCTCTATCTCACCTATCTCTCCCTCCCTACCTCTTCTTCCCTCTCTCCTCCATTCTCTACTTCCCTTTATCTCCCCTCCCTCTCCTTACCTACATCTCTCTCTCTCTCTCTCTATTTCACTCTCTCACCTCTCTCCATTCTCTACTTCCCTTTGAGGGATTAGGGTTTAAGGGTTGAGGGTATGGGGGTTGAGGGATTAAGAGGGTATAGGGGTCAAGGGATTAGGGTTGAAGGGTTGAGGGATTAAGAGGGTATGGGGGTCGAGGGATTAGGGTTGAAGGGTTGAGGGATTAAGAGGGTATGGATGTTTTGTTCCGTTAAACCATCTACGCTCTACCCTCTATCTCTCTCCCACTCCCTCCCTCCCTCTCTTTCTCAAGACTCTCCCTCCTATCCCCTCTCCCTCTCTCAGGTCTCTCTCTCTCTTTCTCACTCACTCCATCTATCTCTCTCCCCTCTATCCTTAACCCTAAATCCTAAACCCTTAACCCTTAAACCCTCTACCCTCTCTCTCTCTCAACCATCTCCCTCCTAGACTCTCTCCCTCTCTCAAGTCTCTCTCTCACTCACTCACTCCTATGTCTCTTCCTTCTACCCTTAGCCCTATACCCTTAAAACATATACTCTCTACCCTCTATCTCTCTCCCACTCCCTCCCTCCCTCTCTCTCTCAAGACTCTCCCTCCTACCCCCTCTCCCTCTCTCAGGTATCTCTCTCACTCACTCCATCTCTCTCTCCCCTCTACCCTTAACCCTAAACCCTAAACCCTTAAACCTTCTACCCTCCCTCCCTCTTTATCTCTCCCACTCCCTCCATCTCTCTCTCTCAACCCTCTCCCTCTCTCAAGTATCTCTCTCTTAGTCACTTCCTTTGTCTCTCCCCTCTACCCTCTACCTGAAAGAGGGAGAGGGGTTAGGAGGGAGATACTTGAGAGAGAGAGAGGGAGGGAGTGGGAGAGAGATAGATGGAGGCGTGGTTAAGGGTAGAGGGTAGAGGGTAAAAGGGTTTAAGGTTTAAGGGTTTAGGGTTTAGGCTTAAGGGTAGAGGAGAGAGAGATAGAGGGAGTGACTCAGAAAGAGACCTAAGATAGGGATAGGGGGAGAGGGGGTAGGAGGGAGAGGGTTGAGAGAGATGAATGGAGGGTGTTGGAGAGAGATAGAGGAAGGGAGGGTTAAGGGTATAGGGTAGAGGGTTTATGGTTTAAGGGTTTAGGGTTTAGAGTTTAGGGTTAAGGGTGGAGGGTAAAAGGTTTTAATGGTTTAGGTTTTAAGGGTTAAGGATAAAGGATTAAGGGTTAAGGGTAGAGGGGAGAAAGATAGAGGGAGTGAGTGAGTGAGTGAGTGAGAGAGACCTAAGAGAGGGAGAGGCGGTAGGAGAGAGATACTTGGGAGAAAGAAAGAGGGTGGGATGGTTAAGGGTAGAGGGTAGAGGGTTCAATGTTTAAGGGTTAAGGGTTTAGGGTTAAGGGTAGAGGGGATAGAGATAGAGGGAGTGACTGAAAGAGAGAGAGAATTGAGAGAGGGAGAGGGGTAGGAGGGAGAGACTTGAGAGAGAGAGAGGGAGGGGAGATATATAGACTCTCCCTCATCCCCCTCTCTCTCAAGACTCTCCCTCCTACCCCTTCTCTCTCTCTTAGGTCTCTCACTCACTCACTCACTCACTCACTCACTCCCTCAATCTCTCTCCCCTCTACCCTTAACCCTAAACCCTAAAACATTATCCCTTGTTGGGTAAAATGGAGTCAAATGAAAGCCTTTAATGAATGGTTTCTATCTAACAGGTTCTCTAATTGTTTGACATATAATTATGAGTTTACAACTGGTATAAACATGCAAGAATGTACTGGATAAACCCTATTTGAGGTAGAATACCAAATCTAACTATCTGATTCTTCTTACTGATCCAAATGACATTCCCAGATTACTGTAATTGATTGAAGGGAGTTTTAATTCTTCTTTAAAGAATCCAATGAACCAAATCACATAGGAACAAAAAATGTGTGCTGATAAATCGAATATATACTTGATACTTCAATTTAAATAATCAAGAAACATCAGATTGGAGACAATCAGAAAATCATAAGAATTCAACAAAAAATTGATGCCAGGATGAAATCACCAAATTAACTATTTTTCATTATCTTCCTTGAAATTCATACATGCAACATAGCCTCCTCGAATGTCATCATTCTGAAAATATAGTACTTACAGCAGTCTATCCTATCCTTATTTTAATTTTTTTTTTTACAATAGATTTTCAAATCATTTATACATTATAATCGAAGAGTCATGCCCCTTCATTTTATGGTTATGACCGTTTGTATTTTATGGAAAAAATATTTGATTATATTGCCTTTATCGGCAAATCAAATATTTAGACTATAGTTCAACTTTTAATTTTTCACTTTATTACTTATACCGCCCTTAACATTTCTTTTCCTGAGGCTTCCCTTGTGTTTACCGCTCTACTACGGCCTTTGACTTTTCTACTCGCGGTATGGCGATACCCAGCCCCATGCTGACTGTCATGGTCTCCATCGTTGCTTACCACGCTACCGCGGTCTTTGCATTTGTTATCGATGGTACCGCGATAACCGTTAGCTGCTTCTCCCAACAGTTTACTGCAGGCACCGCGGTCTTCATTTTCACGGTTATGGTACTACGGTGTGTCCGCTAGCCATTTCCTCCTATTTACCATGGTGACCGTGGTCTTTAAGATAACCCTCCGTGGTACCGTGGTAAGATGTCCTGACTGCCGCATCGTTGAAGACTTACCGTCCACCGCGCTACCGTGGTCTGTGGTTTGACCACCAACGGTACCGTGATGGGACCTTGACTACCTTCTTTAACCACTCATCACTGCCTCCGTTGGTTGCTAACAGTTTACCGCACTACTGCGGTCAATGAATTGACCGCACGCGGTAGCGTGGTAAACACTTCATGCTCGTTTCAAACTGCTACCGCTATACCGCAAGCCCCTTAGTGGGAGGCCGCGGTAAAGCGGTAAAGACTTATAGAGTGAAAATGAAAGGGGCGGTAAGGGTTACAAGTTATTTTTTGGCCCTTTTGAATGGCGGTAAAGCTAAATTTTTTATGAGAAGGTAATGAATATAAGAAAATAAATGGGGGAAAAGTGTAGAAGGTGGTTAATGAATTTTATGGGAAAGATAGTTAAAATGTAAGGCATGAATAAATAAAATATCTTAAGGTTTTGATGGATTTTCATGGAAAATAATACGAAAATCCTAGGAATTCTTGTGGAAAATTTTAGTTCTAACACCCTTAACCCTTAACCCTAAACCCTTAACCCTTAAACCCTAAACCCTCTACCCTATAAATTAAACCCTCAACCCTCAATTATCAACCCTTGACCCTTAATACCTCAACCCTAGGTAGGTAGGGGAACATAGGTGAGATACAGAGTGATGAAGGGAGAGGTAGGTAAAAAAAGGGATAGGGGAGATAAATATAGGTAGAGAGGGTAGGAGATGTAGAGAGAGGAGAGATAGAGATAATTAGAGAGGGGAGGGAGGGACAAGTAGGGAGGAGAGAGAGAGAGAGAGATGGTTGAGATATAGTTATGGAGAGAGAAGTGGGTAAAGAGAGGGGGAGGGGAGATAAAGATAAATATAGAGGGAAGGAGATGTAGAGAGATGATAGATAGAGAGAAGTGGAGAGTGGAGGGATGGTGGGAGAGGAAAGGAGGAGATTGAGGTGAGTGTGTGTGAGAGGGAGAGAGAGTGAGAGGAGAGAAAATGAGGGGACAAAGGAAGGGGGAGAGAGATAAATAGATTAGATAGGGAAGGGGGAGAGATATAGAGTAGAGAGGGAAGGAGAGAGTAAGAGAGAAAGATGGGTAAGGGAGAGAGTGGTAGGTAGTGGAGTGAGAGGTAGGTAGAGAGGGATGGATAGGAGGGAGAGAGGGAAGGAGGGAGAGTGAGATGGAGAGAGTGGTGAGATAGAGAGTAGAGAGGTAAGGAGAGAGAAATAGGTATAGAGGGACAACTAGGTAGAGAGAACTAGAGAGGGAATCTTAGGTCTCTCACTCACTCACTCACTCCCTATCTCTATCTTAGGTCTCTCTTTCTCACACACTCACTCACTCCCTATATCTCTCTCCCCTCTACCCTAAACCCTAAACCCTTAACCCTTAAACCCTAAACCATTAAACCCTCTACCCTCTACCCTTAACCCTCCCTCCCTCTGTCTCTCTCCCACTCCCTCCCTCTGTCTCTATCTCTCTCTTTCAAGTCTCTCCATACCACCCCCTCTCCCTCTCTCAGGTCTCTCTCTCACTCACACAATCCATCTATCTCTCTCCCATCTCCCTCCCACTCTCTCTCTCCCTCTATCTCATGTATCTCCCCCCACCCCCTCCATCTCTCTCGAATCCCTCTATCTTGAGTACTCCCTCTCCCTCCCACTCCCTCTCTATCTCTCAAGTCTCTCTCTCTCTCACTCCTTTTATCTCTCCCATCCCTCTATCTCTCACTCCCTCTCTCTCCTACTCTCTTAGGTATATCCTTCCCACCACCTCTCTCCCACTTTGTCTCCCTCTCCTTCTCTCTCGTGTGTCTCCCTCCCTCTCTCTCACTCTCTCTCTCTCTCTGTGGATTAGGGTTTAAGGGTTAAGGGTTGAGGGATTAAGAGGGTATAGGGGTCAAGGGATTAGGGTTGAAGGGTTGAGGGTTGAGGGATTAAGAGGGTATGGGGGTTGAGGGATTAGGGTTTAAGGGTTGAGGGTTGAGGTGTAATGCCCTGCCAAGTAACCTTAAAGGAAGTTGTAATTAACGACTTAAGTGAACCAAATTTTTTTTTTATAAAGTGCAATAACATACACATTCACTTACTAATTAACAACAACCTCTAAGGCTACAAGGTTGGGATTACTTAAACCCACACGTACATCTTACATAAACCATAGCAATAAATACTTTATGAAAGAAACATCATACATCATAAGAATACCACATAACATAATAAGATGAACATCCAAGATACAATCTCTTAAACATTAACTTAATCCAATAGTTACATCACTCATTCCCAGAATGAGACAATAGTATAAAAGTATAACAATTACATAATATCACCTCATAAACATAAGAGGGATAAAATAACTTGTACAATCTGAAATATTATAATGCAAGAAAATACAATAAGAACCACGAGCTGTCCATCTGGATGTCTTGCCTCCATGAACTGAAGATCAATGGGGACCCAATGATTTTGGTGCATGTTCCACCCAACCAAGTGGTACCCGAAGGCCCAGCCCCCATGCTAGGAGATAGTAACTACACAACATGGTCAAGATACTACTACCTCTAACCAATGGCAGATTCAAACTAACTCATACTGAAATAACCAAACAAATGCAATAAACAAGAACAACTCTCACATCACTAACATTGTTTCCAGACATAAAATAGACCAAGTATGTTTAGAGAACCATACACGTATACAAATACCAATCACCAAGGGAATCTCAAGTGCACATAAAAAGAAAACATAACCACTCCAACTCTAGGAGGAAACAAATAATATAACACACTCCAAACATTTTGGAGGACACAACACATAGTCCACTCCTTTCACAGGAGGTACAAAACATCCCCGTTCGTGGAAACTGGGTAAATATTGAAAAGACACCATGAACTACCCAAGGGAAAAACAATTGGTTGACACAAGGAAACGACAACCCTCATCCTCTAAGATCTTCTGGAAGACTTACACATTTGGACTAACACTTAATCCACTTCCCAAAACACAACTTGACGAAATAGCTATAAAAACATTCAAGTCATTAATCAAATCTAATATTTGGATTTCCTAAATCCATACTCATTCAATAAGGACAATGACAAGGTCAAAGCACGATAACAGGGTAACACAATTACTTTTATACCCCTTTTTCCATTTTCATAAAAAGACAATCTTAAACAATTTAACTCACATCCCTTTGCGAAATACACAGAAATAAAACATCTAAGGCAACCATGAAGAATAATACTATTTTCAGAGATTTCTAAATCCATAACTCTTTCATAATCCAATCACAACAATTATATTGCTCTAATGGAAATAAATTAAATAAACTAAATATTTGCCTTCTTCAATATCATTATTTCCTAAATTTACTTTTAATACAATATAGAACTATTGCTAATACTAATTTCGATGTTCTATCTCAAAACCTATATCTTTTCAATTTCCTATATTAAAACATGCAATTTCATCAATATAATAAATATCTTCTTCCTTATCTAAATTACCATGCACTATAATTTTATCTTTTACAATCTCTATTTACAATAATAACATGCACCTAACTAATATAAGACAAAATAAAGGATTGAGTACAATCCTTAATGAAAAATACTCAAGTAATATATACATCTCAATATCTTCTTCAATCATATTAACGAAATAAATATTTCATTTCCATAACCTAATATGTTCAATTCTTCAATCAGCTATTCCTTCTTATGTATTCCATTGCATGCAAGTAATTATTCACTAAACACATTAAATATTCAACTTTATCTATATGTTAAATTGTACAAGTAATCCATAACAAAATTAAATATATTTAAATAATTTATTTTATTCAATTAATCATATTGAAATAATATGCAATATCAATATATTACATATTGTATTGTATATATAAAAATTATGTTTATGCAATATATATTCTATATAACTTAATACATCTGGATTTCAAAATGCAATTGAATATAAATATAAACACTGAATTTAATTTAATAATTCATATTAATCTCATTTAAAACCAAACCACTTGAATGTAAATTTTATACATTAAGAAATTAATTCCCTAAAATAATTATATTTTGAATTTATGTAATGGTAAATATACACAAAATATATCCCACATATATTTATATACAAATATATATAAATATATGTACATATATGTACTCTTATTATACATGTATATATGTTATACAAAAATAAGTATTATATTGAAAACTAACATCGAAATTTTAAAGAAAATGACAGACAAGCTTTAACAACTAACATCCCTAAATCACAATCCCCACCCTCCATAATTATAAGGGTTTCAACGAATATAGAAAGGGAGAGGGAGAGAGGAGGCGCGACTGTTCACACAAGGCCGAGCCTCCTCTCATACCGCAGCAACCAAGATAAGGGGTGCGGTGGAGGGTCTACCTCCACACCGCCTCTCCCATATGGGAGCGACGATGGGGATGTAGATCCTCCCCAACCCCATACCCATACGCCCAACAAAGAAACTGTGAATAGATATTCGCGGGTACAGCGAGCCCAAATCACTAAAACAAAAATAGCAACTAGGGAATACACAACACGCCTTCCGAAGTATATGATGGATATCGCCGTACGACGATTAAATCTTCAGATTTAAATTTATATAACCCACAGTAACAATTTATATATATATGTAACAATATGCATATACATATATTTAAAATATATATATAAATGATGATTTCAACATAAAGATAATTTGGGGAAAAATATTCTAAAACATTCACCTACAGACGACAATATGATATTTTCTAGAAAACAAACCAGAATTTACAAAGGTTTAAAAATCAAGTCTTTTAATCAATTTCCCCAAATTAATAGACAATAAAAGAGCAAGAAAATTAAGACAGATCAAGATTACATCCACAAGCTTTTCAACCCTCTATGTTTCTCCACTGAAATTTCTACAGAGGGTTTTCAAAATAAATTTGATTTTCTACAGAGGGTTTTCAAAATAAATTTAATTTTCTATAGAGGGTTTTCAAAATAAATTTGTTTTTCTACAAAAGGTTTCATTTTCTAAAAACATTCTAAATGCATTGTTCAATCTCTATGTTTGATTCCAATAACAAAATAATCGATTTCCTCAAATAATTTAAATTCAACTGAGGTTTTCACAAATTTCACTCAATAATTTTCACAAAAACAAAAGCTGTAAATTTATTTGATTCTTTTCTTCTAATAGAAAATTTATTTTCTAAAACAGATTTAACAAACAAATATTTAATCCCTACTATTTTAAAAACAATCCAGAACAATAAAAACACAGAAGAAAACCTGGTTCAAGAAGCTACAGGAAAGATGGATTTCTGATGCAAGCCTCCTCCAAAGATTTCCTGAATTTTCTTCAATCCTCTAACGAATCCAATCCAAAACCCAACAAATGCAAACAATCTTTCCTCCAATCAATTCTACAATAAAAAATTTCTTCAAACCCTTCTTTCTGCAAATTCTCCAAAATTTCTTCTCTGCTGTAAAAGTGAATTTTTTCTAAAACTTTTCTCCCCAAAATTAAAACATGCATTCCTTATAAATCAAAAATACCTAATACAACCCTAATTCACATTGCATGCAAATTAGATTTCAATTTCAATTTTTACAACCCTAATTCACATTGCATGCAAATTAGATATTAATTTCAATTTCAATTTTCGAAAACCCACTTTCAATTTAAAATGCAATTTCAAATAATAAAATAATTTCCAAAGTTGAAACTCATTTCCCAAGTAAACATTTAATTACAATTTCTAATTTAATTCCCACAAGTTGAAATTAATTTCCAAAATTAATTTTAATTATTTTATTTCCTTTCATTTTCTTGCATCACATTTAATTAATTAATTTAATTATTTAATAACTAAATTCAACCCCCTTGGATTAAATTTAATTAATTAAATAAATTAAACATAATAATTAATTTAAATATAAACTTTTATCCACATTGCATAATTTAAATTAAATAACCATCAACATGATTTAAATGCAATTATTCTAAATATTGATTAAATAAATATGCGCCTTTCAGAATTAAATAATATTAAAATAGGGTAAACTATGACTCAACAACCAAGGCTGACGACTCACTAAGGCTAGGGCGTGGAATTGACACATGTTACCTAGCTACTATCTCCGGTTCAACTTAACCGTTGGATCGACACGCTCAAACTTGTGAAGCCAGGTGGAGTCGATGTCATGTACCTGCAATCCTGAAACCAAGTAAACAACATCATACAATATATCCAACATATAATATACACCGTGAAGGAGAAATCATGGATTCGCAGGGCACTCGCAAACAAGTGATGCAAACCCGTCCCCTTCACCAATACAGTCATCAAAACTGACACTTCCATTATAATCCAATAATCTCATATAAAATCACATGTTATATCTACTAACATCATTACATCATTAAAGCATGTAAACTAAAGCTTCAGATAACCAAATCACATCACATAATATAGTTGTTGCTCAATAGTAGCGATCAAAACATCATCACAAAATGTATCCAGTATTAAAGTAGCTGCAACCAAACATAGCATAAAGCAAACCGAACAAGAAGCAAAACGGAAGGGTATTACATTCTCCCACTCCCTCCCTCTCTCTCTCTCTCTTTCAAGTCTCTCCATACCACCCCCTCTCCCTCTCTTAGGTCTTTCTCTCACTCACTCAATCCATCTATCTCTCTCCCATCTCCCTCCCACTCTCTCTCTCCCTCTATCTCATGTATCTCCCCCCACCCCCTCCATCTCTCTCGAATCCCTCTATCTTGAGTACTCCCTCTCCCCCGAGTACTCCCTCTCCCTCCCACCCCCTCTCTATCTCTCAAGTCTCTCTCTCTCACTCCTTGTATCTCTCCCATCCCTCTATCTCTCACTCCCTCTCTCTCCTACTCTCTTAGGTATATCCTTCCCACCACCTCTCTCCCACTTTGTCTCCCTCTCCTTCTCTCTCGTGTGTCTCCCTCCCACCCCCTCTCCCTCCCTCTCTCTCTCACTCTCTTTCTTTGTCTCTGTGGATTAGGGTTTAATGGTTAAGGGTTGAGGGTTGAGGGATTAAGAGGGTATAGGGGTCGAGGGATTAGGGTTTAAGGGTTGAGGGTTGAGGGTTGAGGGTTGAGGGATTAAGACGGTATGGGGGTTGAGGGATTAGGGTTTAAGGGTTGAGGGTTGAGGGATTAAGAGGGTCTGGGGGTTGAGGGATTAGGGTTTAAGGGTCTACCTATTTTTCCCTCTATAACTATTTCTCTCTCCCTCCTTGCCTCCTCTCTCTCAATAGCTCTACCTTCTTTCCCTCTCTACCTCTCTCTCTCTCTACCCTTAACCCTAAACCCTAAACACTTAAAACCCTCTACCCTCTATCTCTCCCACTCCCTCTCCCTCTCTCTCTCTCAATTCTCTCCCTGCTACCCCCTCTCCCTCTCTCAAGTCTCTCTCACTCACTCACTCACTCCTTCTATGTCTCTCCCCTCTACCCTTATCCCTCTACCCTTAACCCTTAAACCCTTAAACCCTCTACCCTCAACCCTTAACCATCTACCCTTAACCCTCTACCCTCTATCTCTCTCCCACTCCCTCCCTCTCTCTCTCTCAAGACTCTCCCTCCTACCCCCTCTCCCTCTCTCAGGTATCTCTCTCTCTCTCTCACTCACTCCCTCTATATCTCTCCCCTCTCCCCTCTCCCCTAAACCCTTAACCATTAAACCCTAAACCATTAAACCCTCTACTGTCTACCCTTAACCGTCTAACCTCTATCTCTCTCCTACTTCATCCCTCTCTCTCTCAAGACTCTCCCTCCATCTCTCCCTCCCTCCATCCCACCTTCTCTTCCCTAATCCCTCAACCCTTAAAACCTTGAACACTCAACCCTATACCCTAAACCTTCAACCCTCAACCCTTAAATCCTAAACCTCTAAACCCTCTACCCTCTACCCTCAAACCAATACCATCAACCCTAATCCCTCAACCCTTAAACCCTTAAACCCAATTAAACTCTCTACCCTAATCCCTAAACCCTAAACCCTTAAATCCTCATCCCTCAACCCTCTACCTTCAATCCTAAACCCTTAACCCTAAAACCTCAACCCCTATACCTTGTACCCTATATGTTGGACCTTGAACCCTAATCGATCAACCCTATACCCTCAACCATCTACCCTCATCCTTAAACTCTTGACCCTCAACCCTTAAACCCTAAACCCTTAAACCCTTAACCATCAATCCTCAACCCTGAACCCTTAATCCTTTAATCCTCAACCCTTAAACCCTAAACCCTGAACCCTCATACTCTCTACCTTATACATTAGACCCTCAATGCTAATCCTTCAACCATATACCCTTAAACCTATACCCTAAACCCTCTAACCTCAACCCTAAGCCCTTAAACCTTCTACCCTCTACCCTCTACCCTCTACCCTCTACCCTCTACCCTCTACCCTCTACCCTCAACCCAATACCCTAAACCATCAATCCTATACCCTCAATTCTCAACCCTCTATCCTATACATTAGATCCTCAACCCTCATATATCTCTATCCCTTTCTCCTATTCTTTCCTCTCTATCTCACTTGTCCCTCCATCTCTCCCTCCATCTCTCCCTGCATCCTTCCCTCCCTCTCTACCCTAATCCCTCAACCCTATACCCTCAACCCTTAAACCCTTAAACAATCAACCCTCACCCCGATACCCTCTACCCTAAACCCAATACCCTCTACCCTCTACCATAAACCCTATACCCTCAACCCTTAAACCCTTAAACCCAAGTAAACTCTATACCCTAATCCCTCAATCCTCAACCCTTAATCCCTTGACCCTTAAACCCTCTACCCTCTACCCTCTACCCTCAACCCTCAACCCTCAACCCTTAAACCCTCTACCCTCTACCCTCTACCCTATAAATTAAACCCTCAACCCTCAATTATCAACCCTTGACCCTTAATACCTCAACCCTAGGTAGGTGGGGGAACATAGGTGAGATACAGAGTGATGAAGGGAGAGGTAGGTAAAAAAAGGGATAGGGGAGATAAATATAGGTAGAGAGGGCAGGAGATGTAGAGAGAGGAGAGATAGAGAGAATTGGAGAGGGTAGGGAGGGACAAGTAGGGGAGATATAGAGGTGTGTTTGTGTGTGTGTGTGTGTGTGTGTGTGTGTGTGAGAGAGAGAGAGAGAGAGAGAGAGAGAGAGAGAGAGAGGAGACATGATTGAGATATAGAGTGATGGAGGGAGAAGTGGGTAAAGAGAGAAAGAGGGGAGATAAAGATAAATATAGAGGGAAGGAGATGTAGAGAGAGATTATAGATAGAGAGAAGTGGAGAGTGGAGGGATGGTGTGAGAGGAAAGGAGGAGATAGAGGTGAGTGTGTGTGAGAGGGAGAGAGAGTTAGAGGAGAGAAAATGAGGGGACAGAGGAAGGGGGAGAGAGAGAAATAGATTAGAGAGGGAAGGGGGGAGGGATATAGAGTAGAGAGGGAAGGAGAGAGTAAGAGAGAAAGATGGGTGAGGGAGAGAGTGGTAGGTAGTGGAGTGAGAGGTAGGTAGAGAGGGAAGGAGAGAGGGATGGATAGGAGGGAGAGAGGGAAGGAGGGAGAGTGAGATGGAGAGAGTGGTGAGATAGAGAGTAGAGAGGTAAGGAGAGAATGAGAAATAGAGATAAAGAGAGAGAGGGAGGTTGGAGGGAGGGAGAGGTAGAAAGGGATAAGTGAGACATAGAGAGGGAATGAGGGAAAGTGGGATAGAGAGAGAATGGTGATTTAGAGAGGGGGAGTGAGAGGGAAGGAGGGAAATTGGGAGAGAGGGAATGGTGATTTAGAGAGGAGGGGGTGATAGGTAGAGATAGAGATAATGGTGAGATAGAGAGGAGAGAGTGAGAGAGAAAGAGAGGGATGGAGAGACAAAGAGAGAGGTAGGTAGAGGAAGAGAGAGGAGAGATAGAGAGTAGAGAGGGAAAGAGGTAGGGAAGGAGGCATAAGTGAGATAGAGAAGGATGGAGAGAGAGAGTGATGGAGGGAGAGGTATGTATAGAGAGGGAAAGCGAGAGGAGAGATAAAGAGTACAAAGGGGAGGGATAGGTAGGGAGATAGAGGTGTGTGTGTGAGTGAGAGAGAGAGAATGGCGAGATAGAGAAAAAGATCGATTGAGAGAGAAAGAAGGGGAGGGAGGGAGGGACAATAGTGAGAGAGATTGGGAGGAGAGACAAAAAGAAGTGGAGGGAGGGTGAGGTCGAGAGAGGGAGGGAGAGGAGAGATAAAGAGAAGTAAAGAGGGAAGGATGGAGGGAGGGAGTGTTAGCGAGGGAGATAGAGGTTTGTGTGTGTGTGAGAGAGAGAGAGATAGAGAGAGTGGTGAGATAGAGAGGGGAGAGTGAGAGGGAGGGAGAGAGAATTATGAGATAGAGAGGAGAGAGTTAGAGAGAAAGTGGGGGAAGAGAGGGATAAAGAGTGAGAGAGAGATGTAGGTAGAGGGAGGGAGAGGAGAGATAGAGAGTAGAGAGGGAAAGAGGTAGGGAGGGAGACATAAGTGAGATACAAAGTGATGGAGGGAGAGGTAGGTAAAGAGAGAGAGAGAGGGGAGGGGGGAGGCAGATGTAGGGAGGAGATAGAGGGGTGAGAGAGAGAGAGGGGAGAGAGAGAGAGCAAGGGAGAGAGAAAGAGAGGGAGTGGAGAGAAGGAGAGAGAAAGTTGATACAATTTGCCGACTACTAAAATTTGACCTCCTGATTACTGAAATTTGAATTGCTGATTACTGAAATTTGAGTAAGTCTGAAATTTTTAAGATCTTCCAAAAACTAGAATTTGCATTATAATTCCTAGAGATCTGAAACCACTCTCAAAAATCCTGCCTATATACATGTAATATAACTTAAAATGTTTATTTCACGTATATAGTTTCCTTGGAAGAGAAAGCAAAAATAAAAGAGTTTAGAAAAATGCATTCCAAAATTCATTGCAAAAAGAAAGAGAACTCACACTTGTTCACCGATTGCAAAATTCAAGCCATTTGGCGAGTGCCAAATTTGGTGTTCACCAAATGTGGCACTTTTCAAATTTGGCGAGCGCAATATGGCCTATTACGGGTTTTTTTTGCAATTTGGCATCAAAATTGTGTCATATATTGGTGCACTTACCCTTAAGGAAGAGATTAACTCTTTGCAGTAGATGATTCAAAATTTTGGTTATGACCCTATTGTGCTTCAATGGGAGAGTATTCTTCATTCTAGAGGTTTGATAATATTGTAGCTCAAGAGGAAGAATTTTGGAAACAAAGATCATAGGCTATTTGGCTTAGGAATGGGGACAAAAAATTAAGATTTTTCCATCTTTCGACCTTGAAGCATCGGGCTTCCAACTAGATCAATCAAATACTTCATGATGGTCAGGTGTTAGATATAGAAGATGAGATAAGGAATGTTGCTTGTTATTTTTTTACTGACTTTCTTTTTTTTGATCAAGCTTTGGATCTTGGTTATCAAGAGACCTTTCTAAATGTTATTCTTGATCTTATTTCAGAATATTTGAATAAAAATCTTGTTTGCATTCCCTCTGAGGAGGAAGTCAAAAGGGCCATCTTTTCTTTTGAAGGTAACAAGGCTTATAGACCTGATGGTTTTCTAATGTTTTTATTTCAAACCTTTTGAGATATTGTCTCTAAAGATGTAACTGATGCTACCAAGGAGTTTTTTGGTAGAAGGCACTTGTTGAAGGAGCTAAACTCCACTTTTATTATCCTAATCTCTAAGAAACTAGGTGCATCTTCTTTCAATGACTCCTGCTCGATCAGATTGTGCAATTCTATTTATAAAATAATTTCAAGAGTGATGGATTTGAGGTTGTAGAAAGTTCTTCCTCAAATCATCTCTCCTTTGCAGAACGACTTTGTTCTGTGAAGGTAGATTCTTGATTCCATTATCACTATCCATGAGAATATTCTCTCTTTGACGGTTAATAAAAAGGTTGGATTTCTTTTTAAGTTGGATCTTGTGAAGACGTACAACCCTATGAACTGGAAATTCTTGCTAGATATTTTAAAGGCTTTTGGTTTTTTGAATGGATTGTTGCAGCTTGTTAGGCAACTGATTTCTACTCCTAGTTTTTTGGTGTTAGTTAATGGCTCTCTCTGCTTTCTTCAGTAGTTTGAGAGGTTTAAGGAAAGGTGATGTTATTTCACCTTTCGTCTTCATCTTAATAATGGAGTCTCTTGGAATTTTAATTTTAAAAGCTATTAATGAAGGTTCTTTTAGGGGACTTCAACAATCATCTTCTAAATAGACTTGCTCCCATCAATAATTTTTGGATGTTACTATCATCCTTGGAGAGGTGTTAGTTGCTAAGCCAAAATCTATTTGGTCAATTTTGCAAAGGTATGAATTTGATTTGGGGCAAAAGGTTAGTCTTCCTAAAAGAATTTTTTCTTCCTGAACACTCTAGAGAGAAGAAAGCTTAGATTAGCTCAGATCTTGCAATGTGGTATTGGGAAGTTTCCCTCTACTTATTTGGGTCTACCTCTTTGTACTAATGTTGTTCCTGATTCTTTTTGAAGTGGTTTGATTGAAAAATTTAATTTTAAATTACTTGGTTGGAAAGGAGCTTTGCTCAGTTAGGTAGGTAAGATTCAACTAATCAAATCTATGTTATGGAACCTTCTGGTTTATGCATTGAGTCTCTTTTAGATACCTAGTAAATTCTAGGAAAAGGTTGAGAGTATTCTGAAACATTTCTTAAGGTCAGGTGTGGAGAAAAAAAGGAGAATGCATCTTGTTTCTTGGGATGAAGTTTGCAGATCTAAAATGTAAGGTGGTTTGGGTTGAAGGAAAATGAAGGAATTTAATTTGGCCCTTCTTGCTAAACAATTATGGAACCTTCTTCTTGGGGGTAAGGAATGGTATTCAATTATATCTATCAACTACTTGTGTAGTATTGATAAGTTCAAATCTCTTTTGGTGGAAGGTTCCCCCCACTTCTATTTCTTCTTGTGGAACTTTATGATAAAGGTTAGATCAATTATCTTGTCTGGTCTTCAGTGGTCTCTTGGTAATGGCCAGAGTATCCTTTTTTGGGATGATTGGTGGACTGGTAATGGTCCTCTTAAAGATGGGCATTGGGCAGATCCTCTTTGAGAAATCTTCATTAATTCTTTAGTATATTTGTGGTTGATTATATTGTTGATGTAAATTAGAAAAGGATCAATGTGGTGCATAGGGAGCTTGAGTCTCTCTATTAGTTCTTATCCTTGATTCATATTTCAGTATTCTCTTTAGTTTTTAGGTTGGTTTGTCACTTCTACTCAAATGGTAATTTTTTGGTGGCCTATACCTTTTATAATCAAACAAATGTCTTTGGCCCTACTCCCCTTTGGGCTAAGTTCTGGTTCCCGAAGTTAATTCCTAAAGTTAACATTTTTTTTGGTTACTCTGTCAAGATAAAATTTTGAATATAAACAATCTCTAGAAAAGGGTTTTATGATGCCCAATAGGTGTTACCTATGTGAGGAGGTTGTGGAGGATGCCTATCATTTAATTGTTGGTTGTAGTTTTTCTTCTATTTTTTGGGCCCATGTGCTTCATCATTGGAATTTAAGTTAGGTTTTCCCCTCTACTTTGGTGGATTTGTCATCTCAATTGTCCGCTCCTTCATCCAATCCTTCTCTTTCCTTGCTCTAGTCGCTTATTGTGCTACATATGGAATGGGTCTTATGGAGGGAAATAAATAATATAATTTTTTGTGATGATTCACTTGCTCCTATTAGGCTTTCATTCAAGATATGTGAAGCTATTAAGGATAATTTTCTCTTTGAAAAGGCTCTTGTTTAGTATTTTGGTCCTAAGTCTTTTGTTTTTTATTATGATTTGTTGATGGTTGATCGTTGGAGCCTTTCTTTTGATATTTCTTAACCCTTGAGAAAAGCCAAATATTCAAGGGAGGGTGTGGTGTTGCAAGCTCATCCTCATGACTGGTTTAAAGTTAACTTTGATGGTGTTTCTAAGGGAAACTTGGGTCCTGTAGGTTGTGGGGGAGTGTTACGTGATTCTCATGGTAAGCTTGTTTGTATGGTGGCACTCCATTTGGGAACCCAGACAAAGCATTTTTCATAAACTTCCACAACTTATCATGGCATAAAGCTCGCTCAAGAGAAGGGAGTCAAAAAAATCTAGTTGGAGGGTGACTCTTTAAACATTGTTAATTGTCTTAAGAGGGTTCATGCTTCTTCATGGTCAATAGAGCATATTATTTTGGACACTATTTCCATATTGAAATCTTTTGAGAAATTTTATGTGCCATATGTTTATCATGAAGCTATTTGCTTAGCAGATTGCCTTGTCAATTTAGGGGTGTCCTATCAAAAGTGTTGGGACTCTCATGCCATCATTCCTAGTGAGATTCAAAATCTTATTAAATATGATCAAACATCACTTGATGGATGATGTTTTAGGATGTAGAGGATATTGTTATCACTTCATAATTTCCTCATTAATTTGAAAAGACATGTGAAGTTCCACTTATGTCTTGATAATTATGGCAAAGCTTATGGAAATATTTCTATTGTTGTGGCCATGATGATTTTTAGTCCTTGTGTTGTCAGATTTACATGGATTGTGGGTTCTTGGTTCTTCCTCCCCCTTTGTATTTGGAACTTTCTCTTTCATTTTCTTGTGTTTCATTTTAGGGAGAATGTTGTGTTCGATTGTGTTTGTTGATCATGGGGGGTGATAGGTGCAGATTGGAACCTGTTACCTATGAAGAGTTTAAAGTGAATGGTTTAGTTTAAGAAATTTTGGAGAAGGGTGGAGTTACCCCTTTCATTTTGAAGATTCATGGGTTCAATACACAAATATCCTATGACTTTGTCAATGGTTGGATCAATAGGGTGTTGAGAGTCTTCAGAGTGGTGATTAGTATCACATAGGACTTTATTACAAAGATTACAAGATTATCTTCATAGGGTAGGAAATTTTACAGGGAAAAGTCAACTTTTAAGTTAGCTTTGGCCAATTTATTCAAAGGGAACAAAAGGGATAAGCTTAAGAAACTTGCTTGCAAAGGATATGATCAAAATTCCATTAAGCCTATTTGGATGGAAGTTTCCATGGTGATTATGAGGTATTTCACTTTAGATGGTAGATTCTCTTCCATATATGGTTTTCATTTCATGTTTCTTAACCACTTTAGGCATAATAAACTAGTGTCATTCCTATTTTATTTGCTCCTTTCATTGGAAAATGGGATTATGGAATTTAGAAAACCCTAATAATCCCTTTCTATATGAGGGTCTAATGCTCTTGATAATGGAATATGAAAAAGCTAAGTATGTACTCAAACTCCCAAAATTAACCAAAGGTCACAAGCTTAAGGAAGTCCCCTTGGTTAAGAAACAAGTAATGATTCTAATGGAAAGGATTTTTTGGATGAAGAGTCAAGTTATTTTGAAGAGCACTCTATTTCCTTAGAGTAATTTGACAAACCACCCAATAAAAGGGTTAAGAAAGAGGATCTCCCCTCTTGGTCGGGCGGTTCGCATATGGATTTGGACATTGAGGAGTCTCCTTTAGTTATGGCCAAGGGTAAAGGTTTGATAAAGGTTAAGAAAGGGATATAGAGCTCTAAAAAGGTGGAGTCATCTCTTTCTCTTAGTGTGAAATAATAATTCTAGAAATGGAAGGTGAGAAAGGGGTTGAGGGTAAGAGCACTAAGGAGAAGAAATCCCTTAACATTGGTTTGGGAAAGGAAATGTAGGTTGTCTTAGGGTTTGAGGTGACAGTTGGTAAGGAGAATTCCCAATATACTATTGTGGGTGAGAAAGGGTAAGTTTGAGAAGTTGGAGGATATTGAAATAACTGCTCAAGTGAACAGGGTTGAGAATGACTTGGTGGAATTGGATGTCTCTCCTATTGGTATAGAGTCTGTTGGTAAAGGCAAAGTAAATTTGGAGTCTCTTGGAGGTATTTTCCATGATGTTTAGCCTAAGGGGTCACCTATTTTGCAGGAAGAGCCTATCAATTGGGAGAATTTTGACTCTAATATTGTCATTAGGATGGCTAAGGATGGGATTGGGAACCTCTTCAAACTTTTCAAATGGATTATATATGAGGTAAAACATATTAACATCAAGTTAAATTCAATGGATAATATCAATGTTGGTATTGGTAACAATAGAAAATTGGAGATGACCATCTTCAATAAGGTCAAGATTATGAATCTTGTACTTGATAAGGTTATGGTTGATGCTACAAAATTGGGAAAGAATCATGAATCCAGATTAAATGCTCTTGAGGAGAAGGTTACTGAAATAGAGAGAAAATGGGGAAGGGGATAGGAAGACCTAGAAATGAGGGACCTCTGCCAAAAATTGCAAATAGAGTGTCCACCTAATGACAAATCCACCTTTTTCTATTTCATTAGGAAGAGGGAGAGTGTCACAAATGATTAGAATTGACCTACAACCCTTAAGGTGAGTCAACCCTAAGTTTGGACACTTTGTTGCCCTAGCTTCCTTATGACAAAAAATAACACAATATGATTGAACAATAATTTTTGGAGAAGAATAAAAATGCATTTGTAGTGTAGAAAATTGTACCCCTTTCTAGGAGAAAGTAGAATTTCACACTTATTTGGACCTATTTTGGTGACCTTTTCATTAATGCATTTCAAAATCCCATTAATAGGCCCCTGATACCCCTTTATCATGCATCTTAAGGCCTATTTAACTTAATTTTATTTAATTCTCGACAACACAACCCGTATTGAATAAATGCTAGGGATCAAATTAATGCCCCAACACTTTAGGAGTCTTGATAATTTAGGTCAGGACCTATTTTCCCATGGGAAAATGGATCCTCATTAAGTACCCTAAACTCAACCTTTGATATATTTTTGGCAGAATTTTAATCTCTCAAATTCAAATTTCACATGTCGGCTTTCAGGATTTGATAATTTGAAAATTAGATAAGAAGCCTATAAAACTAAGTCTCGCATTTATTTTACACTAGAAGTAAGTTTAGACAAGAGAAGTTCATATGATATCAAGCATTCAAGAGCAAGGAGAAGCATTCAAGAGTGAAGTCTTGGAGCAAAATTTGAGTTATTTTTGTAGGTCTTCAAGCTCCTTTTGATATCAAGATCAAGCATTGCCAAAGGATTTATGATATTCACATATAGAGGATCATGATGGATTCTAGGCTTTAGGAGATACACAAAAAATTCAACCAAGCCTAATGAATTGTTTCCTAATTGATTATATCTTCTATTATCTCTCTACTTCAACCTAAGGAAGGTGTAATCGGATTTGTGACTTATTAAGGTGATTTGAGATCTCCTAAAGTAAGTCTTCATCATTGTGCATGTTCATTTAGAATCATATTCTAACACACTTGAGTAGGGTTTCTTTGTATTATTAGTTTTAATCTTAGACACACTTAAGGTTAGGATTACACACACATTTCATGTTTCATATCTATTCTTTTCATCAAGGTTTAATTACCAAACTTGGGGTTTGACTGAGGCAAACCCTTATCCACCCACAAAAAATAAATTATTTTGTAGATTTTTCCTAAATCTGGATATGAGAGCAGAGATATCAAGTTACAAGAAGGAATTGTAGGTCACAAGCTTCATTATCAGATTCATAGTTTTCCATAAAAGTTTATTAGGACCCATTCACCCTAGGGCGAATGAGTCTCTGCTCATCCCGTAGAAATAACTTTTGAAAGGTGCACAACATTTATTCCTCTCAATTTTTCCAAAAACTATGTTGGTTCCTTCATCTTTATGCTAAATCTACTAGATCCACTTTGTAGGATTCATTTGGAGTTGATTTTCTATTTTTAATCTTTCTCCCCAAAGTGTTGTTTGACTCATACCTCCATCCTAGCATAAAAGGGAAATCTGTAGATTCATACCTTTATTTGAATCGCCTTTTGCTTGATAGTCATTTCATTGTGTGGATTTCATTTCCTAATGAATTGAGGAAATATAGGACCCCTTTTCCCTCTTTGGATCCAATTTTCCATTTTGGGAAACCCTAGGGACACCCCTATTTTTCATCATTTCATTTTGGTGAACCCGACTTTGTACAACAACATTCTAAAAATTGGAGTCCTTTTAACCCTAGAAAAAAGATTTGTAATCTAGATTGCATTAGGTTTGCATTTGTTGCATTAAATTTAGGGTCCTTTAATCTTGCATTAGTGAACATTGTATTTAGGGTTAAATTTGCATGTTTGCATCATTTCAAATCATAAAAAAAAATCAAAAAAATTGCATTAGATCCGAGTTTATTTTGCATAGTACTTGCATTCAATCATTTAGTCTCACATTTAGATTCATATTGTCTCATAAAAATTGTCACATAATCCATCATTTAACCTTCATTTAAGTCGCATTTAGAGACAAAAATCTAGAAAAATATGTTACTAAACTTTCTGTTACAAATTAGAAATAGAGAAATATATGATAGGCTCAACAACAAAAAAATTTAAATTTAAAAAGCCCTAATCTAGTACCCATTTTCCCTAGGGAAAATGAGTCCATGTAAAAACATTTTCAGTAAAAATTCTAAGTGCTTTTGATCTCTAATTTTTATTCTATTTCTAGATTTGAGAGTTAGTTTTTTGAAACAGTTTATTTGAACATTCAAAACATTGCTATTTAGTTAGATTGTCTAACATCTTGAAGATCATTTTCTTCCATATTTCAATCAAAATTAGTGTTAAAATTTTCCTTCATTTTCAACATTATTGCATTAATAGATAGATTAGTTTACATTTTGGTAGCATTAGAAAACAAAAAACAAAACAAAAAACAAAACAAAAAACACAAAAAGAAACAAACAAAACTTATGAAACTCTTGGAGAAAGCATAGTTATTTGATCATGTCAAATCTCATTTTCCAAGTTAACATATCCATTAATCCCTTTAGTAGTGGTGACTTTGATATGTTAGATGAATCCCTTGAGGATTTCATCTCATAAGGTTCATCCACTAAGGCTTGTCATGACAAACCAAAACATAGAGACGTTAATGCAATCACACCTCAACTTATCCTTTACCCACCCTCACAAAAACCTCAAATTCAAAACAAACATGTGCTTATCCTAGAACTACCTAAAAAGAAACCATGGAAACTAGGAGATATCTTGAACTTTACAAGGCAAGTTGATAATGGCAATGTTTCACAAAAACTAGGTTACAATACCGTTGCTCATACATATAACACAAGGAACAATAGGCAACAACAAACCCCTCCCATTTCACTACCTTTCCTCAACTTATATTTCCTAGTTCTCCTTGATTTCCTTCACATAGTGGAAAGGAGTATGATCTTGTTGAACAACTTAAGAATACTCCTACTAAGATATCCTTATGGGACATTATTCAAGTTTCACCTAACTACCATTGTATGCTTCAAATAACTTTGCAACAAGTTGTGATTCCTCCTAATACAAATCCAAGTGATGTGGCAGCCCTAGTTCAATGAATGAATGTGGTTAATCAAGACATTATTTTTCACCAAATTGAGGTACCTGCTTAGAAGTTCAAAAGCAATATGAAGCTTTCATGATCATATTCATTATGAATCGAAAGGGAATAAACAAAACCCTTGTTGAAAATGGCTCAACCCTTAATGTGTGTAGTGTGAACCTTTTGGATAAGATTGAAATTGATAAGAGTAACATTCAACCTGACTTACTGTCCATTTGGGGATTTTATAATATAGGAAAACAACCACTTGGTGTCATCACAATACCTATTATAGTTGGAAAAGCCACATTGAAAACTTCTATCCATGTTATGCCTCATGATCTTTCATATAATCTTCTTTTAGGCCGACCATGGATTCATGAAATGAATGTGGTGCCTTCAAATATTCATCATTTAATGAAGTATGTTTACAAAAATAAAGTTTACACACTCAAGGCCGACCCTAAACTTGAAAGTTGTTTGTACACTGAAAAAGATAAACAAAGTCCTATGAAAACATTGATACCAACTTCACAAGTTGAAACCACGCAAGAACAAGAACAATAAAAGAATATTGAGGAAGTTATGAAGTTATTAGAAGATTATTGGGGTTCCTTATATTTCACACCAACATTCATGAGAGAATACAAAATTACAACAAAATAAGCTGAAAAGTAAAAAGAATCAATGATAATTTCAACACAAAACTCAGAAGAACAATCACAACCATCTACCTCATCCACTTTAGAAGAAGAAGACACAAGTTACACAACAAAATTTGATGAAGTAGACTACCAACAACCACCAAACCTGAAAGAGATGGAACAACTTTATGGAAAAGGTTATGAGCTCTTATAACAACTTGGTTATAGTGGAAAGGGATGTGGCAGAAAAGAACAAGGCATCGATGTTCCTATAGAGCCTAACACACAAGAAACAAAAAGTGGTCTTGGATATTGTCCTTCTAAGATAATGAAAGCAATGAAAATACCCTCACTCAACATCAACACCATCATGTGTAGTTCCTCTAAGACAACTCTCACTTTGAAGCATCCATAATTGATTTATACAACATGCGAAGAATCATTGGAGTAATTTAAAGATGATGAAGTTTTGAAAGAAATGTTAGGAGTATGAAAAGTCATTTACTCCCATTAATAAAAAAGGAGTCATGTGTGCTATGGTTAGCACTAAACAAGTGGATGAAGCAAAGGAACTCAATTATGTTGACAATGACAAAGAAGAACATAATTATGAAATTTTGAGACAAAATGCACTTCCTATAGGAGATAAAATCAACACACCGATGGATACATCTAATGAATAAAGAGTGATTCAAATAGGAAAGTGTCTTGATGAGGATGAACAAGAAGATCATGCAACATTATTACATGAATTTCATGAACTCTTTACTTGGACTTATTCGGGATATGTTAGGTATCGATGCTAATATAGTGACACACAACACAGTTCTTGAACAAGATGCTAAATTGGTAAGACAAAAGATACAAAAGATGAATCCTAAGATAGCTTTATTGGTGAAGGCTAATATTGAAAAAATCCTTGAATCTGGCTTTATACGACCTATTGACTATTCTCCATGGATCTAAAACATTATTGCAATCGCAAAACCTGATAATCATAGTAGTATGTGTACGGATTTTCATGACCTTGATAAAGCATCCTTTAAGGATGACTTTCCCCTTCCTAATATTGACATGATAGCATATTCGACTATGAGATGTGATTTGTTTTCATTCATGGATGGATTCTTAGGATACAATCAAATCTTTATCAACCATCAAGATCAATACAAGACAACATTTACTACAACTTGGGGAACATTTTCTTGGGTGGTTATGCCTTTTGGATTAAAGAACGTAGGTGCAAACATATCAAAGAGATATGACACTGATATTTCATGATTATATACATAAGATTTTGGAATATTATGTTGATGATATTCTAGCCAAATATTTAACTCAACAAGATAATGTTAACATTCTTTGAAAGATATTTGAAAGAATGAGAAAGTACATGAGATTGAATCCAAAAAAAGTGCATCTTTGGTGTAGATAGTGGAAAATTTTTAGGGTTTGTAGTATCTCATAGAGGCATTGAGGTGGACACAAATAAAATTGATGTTATCATTAACATGCCACCTCTTGAAAACATCTCTCAATTGTGTACCCTACAAGGGAGAATTCAAGCTATTCGTCATTTTGTAGCATCCTTAATAGATCGAACATTACCCTTTACACAATTTATTAAGGAGGTTGATTTTAAGTGGAATGAGGATTGTACACGAGCCTTTGATAGTTTGAAAGATTATATCTCTACTCCACCTATTTTGCAACTTTCTATGCAAGAAAAACCATTCATCCTTTATACAACAGCGTCAGCCGATGCTCTGGCAACATTGTTGGCTCAACAAGATGGCAATGGTAGATAACATCTTGTTGGACTCAAGGGAACACTGAGAGGGGGGGGGTGAATCATTGTTCAAAAAATCTTAATTTTATTAATTTGAAACTCAACCATACAGTCATTACATTTAAAAGAAAGATGCAAGTATTCAAAGGAAACATTCATAACACCATGACACAAATATTTTTGAGTGGAAACCCTATTAGGGAAAAAACCACGGTGGAGGTTAATCCACAATTTGAGTATTCAAATAAAGTTTTACAAAATGGAATGCACTTGCATTCAGGCACACTGCCTAGAGCTCACTACTGATAGGGAAGGCTTGTTGCCTTACAAAAGTTCAGATTAAAACCATCTGAAGGATAAAATGAGATAGTAGCATCTATTCATGCCAAGTTACAGTTTTGATGAAGCTCATAGATTAGATTATGGATCTGCTTTCTAGCTTTGTACTTGGCTTTGCTCTGCTTTTCTCTTTTCTACTCTTCACATCACACATAGACAAATTCACACTATTACTCCGCTGAATTACACACCATATTCACATTCGCTATCTTTACATACTTCTCCACACATGACACACACTAAAATGATAGAACTGATCTCATATTTATATCCGCTATCAAGGACTTGATCATTCTTATGTCGGCTTTATAAAACATTTAGTTCTTCTAAAATGTCGGCTAGATCCACCACTAAATCTTTATGTGCATCCTCCAAATTTGGTTAAGACAAAGAGAGGACCAAAAAAAAACATAATAGAGCATGAAGACATTTGATTAATTACTCCTTATACATCTGCAATTACTATATTCGCTAGGTCGACCTTCTAGCACAGGTAGTCAACAAATTAGTGCACTGGATCTCCTAGATCGTGTACCAGAGTCTATGTATTAGTATACTTCATGAATAAGCATCAAAAAACATCAACAAACCTTCCTCAGAGATCCACAACCCAAAATAATAGTCTGGTGGAGTATTTAGATCAACTTTTATGCCTATAACCAGATGTCCTATTCTTCACCTTATTTTTCCCTATAGATCAGATGCCTGACTTAGGTTGCCAAGGTTGCCATGGTTTCCATCAATGACAACACTTACAAGCCATATGTCAACAGTATCCCCCTTTGGCATTGATGGCAACACTTAGTGAAAAATGACTAAGTCTCGAAATCATTATAAGTATGATCCCAAGGTTTGTTGCACTCTCTCCCCTAAGATTTCTAAAGCATTTTTCATTGCATTCTCTCCGCCTTTGACATAAATTAAAAAGCCTAGAAACCATATGCTAAAAAGAAAAAACACATGTTCAAAAATATTCAAAACTCCTGATTATATATGCCGACAATTCTCCCCCTTAGACAAAAACTTCAAAAATTGAAAACAATTGATTGCTACTTTAGAAAATTATCTTCATTTCCGAAAGAAATTTCTTCCAAGAATCTATTGTTATCCCAATGATAATGATCAAACTATTGTTCTTGGATGTTTTGTTGACAATTTCAGTTAAAGATTCTGAAATTGTAATTGCTTCTCCCAGTTTCTCACCTTTCCTTAGTATTTCCACCATCCGCTCCAATCTACATTCGGTTTGATCCTTCACCTTCCAAAAAGTGTCAACAAGTGTGTTCTTGGTAAGTTGAATTTTGGTGTGTTCAGATTGTAACTCTCGAATCCTTCTCCTGATGGTGCCATCCTGATCCTGCAACATGTCAAAGATTTTACCAATGCCATTCAACTTTGTTTCACTTTGTTCCAATTTCTCTTTGTAATTACTAAATGACTTCACCTTCTTCTTTGTCTTTATCTCCAAAGTTCATTGATTCTTTACTGCATTCAATCGTCTCCTCAGGTAGAATGTTTTGTAAACTCTCCAATTTGATCTTGCAATACTCAACATGAGCATTTAATACACTCAAAATCATGTCTTGATCATATGATGGTCTAACAGACCATAACCTAGCAATTTTTTGCATTCCACCTTCTATCTGAATAAGCTGCTGCAACATTTCCTTTGTCAGATCATCTTCTTCCTCACTGGATTTTTCTGGTTCTGATTCATTTTTTTGTGGGTCCTCAGTTTCTTGATCAGATTCTTCATTTGGGATATCCACAATCTCCTTTTCTTTGCCTTTTCCCTTAATTTTTGGAAATTTTCATTCTGAAGTGTTGTATTCAACTTATTTTTCTCTTTTATGCCTTTTATTCATATCATCGGAAGAGGAACCAACTTCCATTGTTATTACCAGAGGGAGACATTGATTGATCCATACTTTCCAAGCACATTCTTAAATAAATTTTCAAATTCTAGATCCCAATCAACCACGCTCTTAGAATATGAGTATATTTGTTTGCAAACCAGTTCATTTATCTTCCACACCACATTGTCGATATTTGGAAAACAATTCAAGAAATACATTACTAAGCATATAATCAGAGTACCGAACCTGAAAGGGTATCCTGCTTCTTTTTTCAGTTGCACATTCTCCATTAGTTGATCCTTTATCAACCCACACAGGTCAATATCCTGACCTTCGATTATCATCTTATGAGAAATATAGACAGTGCCAACCGAGGTCGCTCCTTCTCAGTTTCTAAAAAAGACTCTATATGAAATTCCATGTGCAATGTATTTAGTAACAAGATTCTTGATTTTTGCAATTATCAGCACCCTCTGATCTCCGATTATTCTAGTTAGGGTTTCAACTTCCTTGTTCTGGATGTATTTCTTCCTTGGTACATCTCTGACTTTGCATAATCCAGCCAAATTCTCAATTACTTCCTTTGAAATGGTGTAAGGTTTGTCCAAAGTTAAAGTATCATCATGTAATCTGTTCAAGATGAATTTGACAAATTTTGCATCCTCAAAGTACGAAAACTCATTCCAAATATCCAACTTTATGTGTTTGGGTTCACTCAATTGCTTCAATTTGTGGGGTAATAGAAAATTCCTCATAGACCTAATTTCTCCATTGTTGTATTCATCCAAAATGTTTGTCCTCTTGATTTGTTATATTTTCCTTTCGTACTTAGGTTTAACAACCACACACCAAATTATATGAAAATTCTGAAACCAATTGAAATACTTGACAGATTTTGAGTTTCGACTGCAAATCAACTTCTATGCTTCAAAATTATTCTAGTGAATGCTCTCCTTCTTCTCTTCTTCGATGCAAAGTGACAAATGATGATTCCAACTTGACCTCTATAGTTCACACATGTGCAATAAATACATTTTCCCTAAGTTCTTTGGGCCCTCTATTTTCTCAGACAACGAGAGAAAAATTCTCTCATGGACCTATGAATTCTCTGAATTTCCTTGTGAAAGTTCTCCAAAATCCTTTGCACATCATCAATGGACCTATTTGACTATTCTTTGTGTTCCGATAGCATCCACAGATAGAGGAGGAAATATTTTCTTGAAAAAATCCCCCTAGACCAGTGGCCTGAAATCAATTACTAGAAGAATTACCAGATTCAGGTTTCGGTGTAGAACCATTTCTAGCATCAAAATCATTCTTCCTTACCCATGTATTTTTAATCTCATCTCTTATCTCATCTGTAGTCACTTTTCCTTTTCCTTTGTAATTTCCCTGTATATTTTTGCCTTTGTATACTGGACCTATTCTATCCACAGTTTTGTCTCTATAGAATCTTGCAATGTGACCATATTGATTGCAATTGTAGCATATAGAATTTCCTTTTCCAAACCAATCATTCCATTGATTTCTTCTTGATTTGCATTGATTAGCAATATGTCCAAATTTTCCACATGTGTAACATTCAACACTCTTTCTATTGATAGAGTAGTTTAACATATTTCTGCATTCATTTGATTTATGACCAAGTTTCTTGCATTTGAAACACTAACCAGAAAATGATGAGTCTTTTTATTTCATATTACTTCTACACCGAGTAGCCATATGGCCAAACTTATTGCAAGCAAAACAATATCCATTAAATTTTTGAGCATTAGGTTGTCTTACTAGATACCTTCCAACTTTGTTCATCAAGTTTCCTTGTCTAAAATTCTTTTGTCTAGATCTAGAACTTTCTCCTTTTTCATATCCAAGACCTCTCTTATCATTTCCACTCTTTTGTCCTTGAGTTATCTCATCAAGCTTCACTAAACTGATTTTAAACTTTTCTTTGTATTCATTTGCAATGATAAGATCATTTTCTGAGGATAACAATTTGTTTACCAATTTCTTCTTCATTGTTTCTGGATTGTTGCAATTCACTTTCTAGCTGAACGAATTCTTCATTTATTCTTTTGTGTTCATCATATTTCTCCTTTAAGTACTGAGGTAGATTCTCTTCATTTTTCTTCCTTTCTTCAATCTCTTTAGTCAACTTCATCACCATAGATTCCATCTCATGCTTTAGGGTAGCATTTTCTCTGGCAAGATTTTCACATTCTCCAGTTATTTCCTTCAAGGTCTAATTCAGGTGAGCATCATCCATTTTTTCACTCTCTTGTTGCTTGATTTGATCACAAATATCCTTCCTTTTCTCCCTGGATTTGACAATCTAATCCTTCAATGACTGAATGAATTTCTTAGCATCTCTAAGATTTGTTTTTAATTCTTGTACTTCTTCTTTAGACTGATCAAGGTCATCAAGTGCCACCAAAAGTTTTTTCTAAAGACTACCAGAGTCCATCACATTCCAAGATCCACCTCAAGCTTCTAAAATTCTTTTGAGGAACTAGATGCTCTGATACCAATTGTTGGACTCAAGGGAACACTGGGAGGGGGGCTGAATCAGTGTTCAACAAATCTTAATTTTATTAATCTGAAACTCAACCATTCAGTCATTACATTTAAAAGGAAGATGCAAGTATTCAAAGGAAACATTCATAAAACCATGACACAAATATTTTTGCGTGGAAACCCTGGTAGGGAAAATACCACGGTGGAGGTTAAGCCACAATTTGAGTACTCAAATAAAGTTTTACAAAAGGGAATGCACTTGCATTCAGACAAACTGCCTTGAGCTCACTACTAAGAGGGAAGGCTCACTACCTTACAAAAGTTTAGATTGAAACCATCTGAAGGATGAACTGAGATAGTAGCATCTATTCATGCCAAGTTACAGTTTTGGTGAAGCTCATAGATTAGATTCTGGATCCGCTTTCTAGCTTTGTACTTCACTCTGCTCTACTCTACTCTTTTCTACTCTTTGCATCACACAGACAAATTCACATTATTAATCTGCTGAATTACGCACCATATTCACATTCTCTATCTTCACATACTTCTCCACACATGACACACACTAAAATGATAGAACCGATCTCATATTTAAATCCTCTATCAAGGATTTGATCATTCTTATGTTGGCTTCATAAAACATTTAGTTCTTCTCAAATGTTGGCCAGATCCACCACTAAATCTTTATGCGCATCCTCCAAAGTTGGTTAAGACAAAGAGAGGACCAAAAAAAAATATAATAGAGCACAAATACATTTGATTAATTACTCCTTATATGTCCGCGATTACTATATTAGGTCGGCCTTCTAGCACATATAGTCAACAAATTAGTGCACCAGATCTCCTAGATCGCGTACTAGAGTATGTGTATCAATATACTTCATGAATAAGCATCAAAAAAAATCAACAAACCTTCCTTAGAGATCCACAACCCAAAATAATAGTCAGTGGAGTATTCAAATCAACTTTTATGCCTGTAATCGGATGTCCTATTCTTCAGCCTATTTTGCCCTGTAGATCAGATGTTTGACTTATGTTGCCAAGGTTTCCATGATTTCCATCAATGACAACACTTACAAGACATATGCCAAAACATCCCATTTATTACATTAGCCGAACCTTGATTGATTAAGAAACACAATATATAAAGATAGAAAAACAATGTTTGGCTCTTGTATTTGCTACTAGTAAATTGAGACATTAATTGCTAAACACAGAAATGCATGTGATGACAAAGTTTGATCCTTTAAAACATATTTTTGCTAAAATTTATTTATCAAGATGTTTAGCTAAATGGGTTATGTTGTTAACTGAGCTTGATCTTAAATTTATCTCTCAAAAGTCAATCAAAGGACAAGCCTTAACCGACCATTTAGTCAATGCTCCTTCTCCCAAGTAGTATTACCTAATGTGAACTTGTTCCCTGATGAAAGTGTAATGACTATTGAAAAGGAAAAAGAAACATGGGAATTATATTTTGATGGTTCTAAGTGTTGAACTAGCTCTGGAATTGGGGTTATAATCATTCCTCCTTCAAGAAAGCCTATTCCCTTGTCCTTCTATCTGAAATTCCTATGTACAAATAACACTGTGGAGTATGAAGCTTTAATCGTCGGTATACATGTAGTGTTAGCCTTAGGTGTTCACAAAATTCCCATATTTGGTGATTCTTAATTAGTCATTAAATAAATAAATGGTTCATATCAAGTAAAACATGATAAACTTATTCGATATAAGGGCCTCACGATGAAATTACTAGACAATTTTGAATCCTATACCATTGATAACATACGATGAAAGGATAATCAACATGTAGATGAAATGACAAGTGTCACCTCCTTTGTATCTCCCAAAGATCCTCTTGTTGATTTCACATTCACAATCCAAATGATCTTAAAACCTTCAGTCAATGATAAAGTTAAAGAAGTGTTAATAACTGATCTCAAAAAATCTAGTGAATGGTACACAATGATATACAATTACTTAAAAGAAGGTACCTTTCCTGAGCCTACAACTAAAAACAATTGAGCTCGTCTTTGAAAACTTGCATCTAAGCACATAATCTTGGTGGAAGTTCTATATAGAATTTTGTTTAATGGTCTCTTGCTTAGGTGTCTTAAACAATCCGAAATAACTATAGCACTTGAAGAAGCCCATGTAGGTGCTTATGGAGGACATTTTGGAGGAAGATCATTAGTACAAAAGTTAATTTGTATAGGATATTACTGAAGACATATGGAACAAGATTATTTTTCCCATGTTAAGAAATGTCATAAATTCCAAGAACAAAACAATTTGATTCATGCTCTTGCTTCTGAACTTCATGCCCAAGTTCCTAATTGGCCATTCTTTGTATGGGGTTTGGATCTTATTTGAAAAATATCACCACCTTCTTCTGCTAGACATAACTTTATAATTACCGCAATAGATTACTTCATGAAATGGGTAGAAGCTATTCCTCTTCATTCCACAACATCTAATGCAATATGTCATTTCATATTGGAACACATTATTGCTCACTTCAGTCTTCCTTCCACATTAGTTTTAGACAATGGAACTCCATTTAAGAACAATGATGTGAAAATATTCTTGGAAAAATTTCATATTCAACATTGCTTTTAAACACCATATTACGCATAGTCAAATGGTCAAGTGGAATAAACTAACAAAACTCTTGAACAAATCTAACAAAAAATAGTAAGCAAGCATAATGAAGATTGGTACATCAACTAATGTATGTGTTGTGGGCTTATCGTACAAGTAGTAGAACATCTACAAGAAACACCCCCTAAAACCTTGATTATGTTGCTGAAGCAAAATTCCCTTGGAGTTAGAAATTCCTTCATTGCAAATCACTCTTAAAGGGCTCATTGACGACAACACCTATAAAGAACAATGATTACATCAACTTAAAATGCTTGATGAATAGCGCATTAACGCTCTTGAGAATCTCCAAGATTATTCCAAATGAATGTAGCGTAGTTATAATGATCATGTCATCCCTCATACATTTAATAATGTTGACTTGGTGTTGTATGAGAATCAACGTAATGTAAATGCCACCCCTAATGAAAAAGGAAAATTCAGCCCTAATTGGCTAGGACCTTATGTAATTGAACAAAATTATGGGTCTAGTGCCTATACATTAAAATAAATAGATGGTACACCTCTAAAAGAACCTATCAATTTCGTGCATTTGCATCGATACTACACCTAATGTCATCTTTGGATAGTGTGTTATTAAAGTAGTGTTGTTAGATTAAGTAGATAGTGTTCTATTTTTATCTCGCATTGCTTCATTCTTTCAAAAATAATTTTGGTGTGTTTTAGAATCTAGGGGGATTAGTCAAGTTAGTTTGAATGATTAATTCAGTTTGCATACTATTCAAATTCATCTTGTCTGTTGTGTTAAATTAGATCCTTTATATGCATTTAATGTTTTGAAATTAAACCATAAAGTGCATTTAATTTAACATAGCATACTCAATCAAAATGTAGCATCTAATGTAAACTTAAGAGTTTTAATTAGATCACATAACCGTTAGATCATGGAGACATTTATTAAATATTCTAAGGATATTTGATAAATCACATCGACATCTAATTCAACATGAGATCATAAGAACAAATTAAAGAAGTGCTCATATATATATATATTGAGTTCAAGCACATATAATCATAAATACAATGCTCATGGGGTCTATGATTGCTAGACCCCTCAGGGTCTTGTGGTGCTCGTGACCACCAAGATACTGTAGAGTGTGATCACAAACTGCTCATGGATCCCTGTAGGCCCTCTGCTAGTCCAATCGCTCTCGCCTCCCATATGAGTGCCTCAACGTGCTCTTGATCTATTTGATACCTGTTTGTCTGCACCTTAGCAAGATCCCCCTATAGCCTCAAGATCTTTTCTCATAGGGCATCCTTCATCCTACTATCAGTCAAACCTCGAAATGCTCAAAGTTTTGAAATCTTTGCTAGAAATCAGTCAACACGACTGGTGGCACTCTCGTATGCCGCACCTAATCTCACTACGGACTCAAAGAGGTTTGGATGTTGCCCCACAAAAGGTGGGGGCATGTAATTTGAGAGTGTATCATCCTCCACGTGCAATGGAGGCACTATATCAGTGGTCACTCACTGGTAGAGATCACACCACTCTCGTGTGGACCTTGCAAGATAGAAATCATAAAATTTATCAATATACATTATTATCATCATCATATATATATATATATATATAAAGCATATGCATAAAGATAAGATCATAATGAAAGAATAAATATCACATCATCACTTAGATCTCCAGTGTGCCAGTCAAGGTATAACCATCTAGAAACGGTCCCCTCTTGTACTAGAAGTGTGGATGTCCCTCTATTACTGGCCTCCACATGCTCATGAATGCAAATCCCTGCTGTGTCTACTACATGTCATCTAGTGATCCGTATAGGACATGGATCTCTCCTCTCAAGGGAAACTAGATCCTTATTTGTCTCATTAGTATCCTCCTCCTCCTCATCTAAAAATATGTCTGGAATTGTATCATTCTCATATGTATCACCGTCAACTTGCTCATCGTCCCTGTCATCTTCGTGCCTAGGAAGAGAACCTGCATGGCTCACAGGGTGATGTATCAGGAAGACATGAGGTGGTCGTGCTCCAACCCACCACTATTCATAGGCTAGTTTTTAGGGTTAGAAGGCAGATATCTAATAAGTTAAATGCAAATTTGATCAATAAAACAGAGAAATACAACACATAAGAAATTATAGCAGAAACAAGACAACATGGAGAATTTAATGTGGTTCACCCAATCTGGGCTACATCCACAAAACCGCAGCCATCCAATAATTTTATTATCCAATGAAAAACATATTACAATATTGTGAATAATTCCATGCTACAACTCTTCATCCCATCCGCTTATAACAAGCTTTTAGAAGTTTGTAGAAATTAGGGTTTACAAAGTCGACCTTTTTCTTTTTCGGTGATGAAGCAAAGAAAGGTGAATTTTTTTTTTCTTGGGGGCTACTACCCCCAAACCCCTGCCTGGGGCCCAACCCGGCCCCAAACCTCGATGAGGATACATGAAGAGTGTACAGTACTAAATTTTTTATAGTATAGAATGATTAGTCACTACATACAAACAATTTCCCACTTGGAGACTGATCAGGCTCCATACCAACACAATTGCCCACTTGGAGACTGATCTTGGATGACATCGCTGCACTTAATAACATGCATTGATCATGAAACTTGATTTGAAACAATGCCTTTGAATGCTTGAATGGATCTTGAACACTACATCAACATATTAGCTCAAATAGCATGCATGATGCAAGAAGACTTGGACATGATAATGGGATATTGATTGCTGCAATAGATCAATAAATCTTCCTTTTGAATGCCTTGAAATGCTCTTGAATTGCACCAATAACACTCTTGTGAAGGTACTCTTATGATAAGTTGAATTTTCTAGGTGAAACATAGTGAAATGACCTCTTATTTATACATATGTTAACATTAATTCTTGAAATTTAAATAACACAAGATGACATGTAATATACATTTGAAATCATTGAAATACCATTAAAAACATAATGAAAATTAAGGTCCTAGGTCTAAGTGAGGACCACTCACCTAGGACACACATTCTACAATGTTAAGTGTTATGTTATGGCATTGATGAATGTCAGATTTCCTCTTCGAAAATGAAAATTAATTAGGCTTGGTTTTGAATTAAAGGGGTCAATTAAGGAATAATCAGCCTCAATTAATAAATAAAGCCCTAGAGCCCCCATGGGTTAGAGGAGTTGGTCTGAGTCTTGGGTTTGCTCCCCGAGGTCTTGGATTCGATTCTCTCTGGCTTGGTTGTCACCCCGCCACAAACGCTTGGGGGCAGTGTTGGTTACCCTATGGCCGTAGGGATTAGTCTCGCCTCAAGCTTGCCCCGTAAAGGGATCCGCTGGGCTTAAGTTGCGGGGATACCTTGACGAGAACAAAAATAAAATAAATAAATCCCTAGATAAGTGTGAAAGCGTAAAGGTACACCTTACAACACCATAAATAAGACACAATTAAGTTCATTTTAATTTAATAAGGCCCTAAAATTAATGTGAATATGTAAAATAAATATTACAACACTAAATTAAGGCATAATATTATTTCCCAAATTAAGTGTGAAAAAGGGATATATTTTCCTACACTAGATTTGGCCCCCACTTTAGTGAGAGTATGACCCCATGTCAAACTCACACTAAAGTAGACATTCAAGACACTTATGTATGAAGTAATGAGAAAAATACTCAATCATACACTATCAAAGCCTAGGAGAAGAAAATGGAGGTGGATCAAGCTTCGACTATCCCAATGTAATGTGAAACACAACTATTTGTCCTTCTCGTTCACAAGGTAAACTCGATGTCCACTATTCAAATGATACATATGATCACACGGGCTAATGGAACCTCAGGTCATCCACTAGGTGAGCCCTTGGCTCTCGCTGTACTTACCATACCAAAGCTATCCTTCTGTCAACTCCGACAGGGCACCACACATGTTTGGTTTCGAGATTCACAAGGTTAACAAGTTGTATTATGCTAAATTTATGAATGTTTATATGGTTTTGTTCAAAGGGATCTTTCTTTGTTCGTGCAAGGTCTTCTTCTTAGGGATCATCATGCCTAATGTCTCCAAGAGAGGACAAGTCCAAGATAAAAGTTTTGCAACTTAGGGAATTCGATGTGTATAATCACCACTACGAGGAAAGTCATATGCTAAGAAATATCACACTATCAGAGGAAATCAAACCCAATGACACCACCAAGAAAATAATGCATCACAAGTAGTAAGAAAATCACACAAAGAATGCGGGGACACCAATGTATGCCCCCACTTTAAAGGAATTTCTAACACCATTGTTGTGAGCAATAACTTTAAAGTAGCAAATATTATATGCTAACAAGAAAGAGGACATGAGATCTTACTCGAAAAGTCCCATGCCAAGTCATATGTTTTCAAATAAAGCTACATCATGTAAAGGGGTTGCCCCAAAATGCAATACTAAAGATAACATAGTACTTCACATGCAATCCAACTTAAGGCATGTTGTTCACATCCCAAGATTGCTCTTATATATACATGGAAGTCAATCAACTAGAGAAAAGAGACAACACCAAGTGTCATATGAGGAGAAGTCTACCTAACCCCTTACCCCACTTAGTGCAAGAAAAGGGTGAGCTGAGGTGATTGATGAGAAACATGAAAATCAATATCAATTAGAGGAACTAAGTGCTTCAACACAAGGAAGAGCAGGTCATAATCCTTAAGATGTTGAATTTTACTACTCAAAATCTTACATTCATTAGTAGAATGACCATGAACTCTATGATATGCACAAAATGAACTCTTGTAAAATTTCTTTCGTGTTCTTGGAGGGAGGGATATAGAATGATCTTGGAGGAGTCTCGACAAGATACTCTCTTGATTAACAGTAGGGGATATTTATTTCTTAGCACAAGATGTCATACACACAATAGATGATAAGGCCTTATATGAAAATGGAGATAAAGGTGGTAAACCTAGAAATTTATTGAAATAGTACGGTATAGACTTCACTTGTTCTCTATCATTTTTCTCCATGTTTTCATTATATCCTTGTTTAGGAAGGAGTTTGTATCCAAGACCATAACATTTTTCCAACTCAGATGAGGAGCTATTATGCTTCTGAGAAGGGTTGGCTTCTTCACGAGAACACAAATCCTTTTTAAGTTTCTTAAAGTTATGCATCATCCTCTCTTGAGAGATGGGAGTTGAAGATCCCCCATCACCACCATGGGGTGATGTTGACATAGGACCAAGTCAATAAAATGAAACACAAGTTTTTTTTGGTTTAGATTGTGAGATTTTGTACTCTCTCGTAAAGGAAGATGTAAAATCTAATGAACTCCAATCATCACTAGAACACGTGTCTGAAAATGAATCATTTGTATATGGCTCTTTGGAATTTGAGGGTGAGATTTTGGATTCTTCGTTGAAACAAGGTGTAAGATCTAACGACCCCTAATCATCACTAAAGAGTTTTTTTGTAGGTGAAAGACAATTATGATTAATATCAACTTGTATAGGTTCTACTTTGGAAGTTCGAATCAAAGTATTAGGGGAGTTGGAAGTATTATGATCATGTTGAACTTGTGATTTATAGCTTCATTCATTTGCTTCAACCGTGTATATCTTGTTGTTGTATTCAAATTTCATTTCACAATGAAGAGTAGATGGGACTCCTTTCGTAGCATGAATCCATGGTATCCCTAGGAGAAGATTGTATGAAAGAAGTCCTAGCATGATATGGATATGGGTGGGAAAAACTACAGGTCCGAACTCAATAGGTAATGTGATCATTCCTAATGGTTTCCTATTAACATTATCAAATCCTTAAATATTAACATCATTAAGTTGAATAAGCATCTTGTCCACACAAATTTTATCTAGGAGAACAATGCTACAAACATTAAGACCTGCTCCATTATCTATGAGATTGTGCCTAATTGTGGTTTCATTAATGATCACCTTTATCATCAAGGCTTCATTTTTATTTTGAATCTCAAGTGAGGGTAATTTGTTTTGAGTGAATGTGATATTTGACTTTGTCACTTGCATACAATCAAAGGAGGTTGCTATATAATTAAATTTCAAAGAAGATTGGGTAGCCTCCTTCATTTGAAAAATTTCTTGGAGTATCAGATTGTATGTAGGCGATGTTTGAACCAGATCACATAAGGATATCTTAGCGAGAGTATTTTTAAGCTCTTCAACTAAAGAATACTCCTTTCCACCATGTGAAGGAAAACAAGGGGAAATAGGTTGAGGAATTGGTAATGAAGTGGGAATGGTTTTTTGTTGCCTATTGTTCCATGTATTATATGTATGAGCAACGATATGGTAATTCAGTTGCTGCAAAACATTGTTACTACCAGGTTGCATTATAAATTTCAAGATATCTCTTAGTTTCTTTTTAGGTGGTTCGATGATGGGAGATGACTTAGGAGGCTCACTAATTAAATGAAATCCAATTTTTGCATTCATAACCTCAATCGAGTTACCTAGATGATCTTCTAGTGAGGGAGGATCTTCATCTAAGGAAGCCATATTACTATTGTTTGAAATACATGCATCAATTCTATCATTCTCTTGCACCATGATATCTACCCTAGTAGGAGAGCTTTTAGGAGAGGAGAAAACAAGATTTCCATCACATTCCATATTTAGATTTTGTAAATTAACTTCATCACAAATAGGGAAGGCATCAAGAGAAGAAAAACTATCATTGATTGAATTCTTTTGTTCAATTAGATGTTTCCAAGTGGGAGAAGCATTAGGAGAGGGAAAAACAAGACTCTCATGAATCTCATTGAGTGTATCTTCTAACACCAAACTATCTTCTTCACAAATAGGAGAGATATTAGGACAACAACAAATGTGATTGTCATGTTTGTCCATGATTTCATCCTCTTTCATTAAAGCATTCTCACAAGCAAGGGATGACTGGAGACTAGGTAAAGTGATGTTAAGAAATGTGTCAATGATATCATCCTCTTGTGCCATAATATCTTCCATAGTAGGAGAGTTTATAGAAGAGGAGCTTTCAACATTGTCATGATTCTCAATGGGTGTATCTTCTAACACCAAAATTCCTTCGTCACAAATAGGAGAGGTATTGGGAGAAGAGAAACTATGATTATCATGATTGTCTATGCTTACATATTCTTCTATCACATCATTTCCACAAATAGGAGAGATATGAAGGGGTTTGGAATTAAGGAATGTGTCAAAATTTTCACTCTCTTGCACTAAGAGACACTCATAACTAGGAAATATATTGGAGGGATGACTAACATGCTTGTTGATGAGATTTTTCTTTGCATACTTGGAAAGGAAAGATACTAACATTGTGAATGCAAAGTAATCTATCCAACTTATGCAATGCTTCAAGATGTAAACAATTGTCTAACATATCTGATGATTTTCACTACTGAAATGAGTTTTGGAATGATTTAAAAATGACTACACTAAATGGATGTTTAAACATAGATGCATAAAATAGAAGTTCCTCAAAATTTCTAGACTTATACTATAGGTTACCAGCAGGCCTAGGAAGTGCAAAAAACCACAAAAAAGCTCAGAAAAGTTGGTTTTTGTAAGCCTCCAAGGACTCATTCGCCCAGGGGCGAATGGGTCCTAGTATAGAGTTTTTTAAAATTGAAAAATGCAATTTCTAAGTGATTAGATGTGTTCTCTGTTCCAGGTTTTAGATTGGTATTTCTGAAACAAATTTTCTAGAATTTGATGACCCAATGCAAGTAAAATTAATGAAAAATAATGAACTATATGACACTTTTTGAAATGCAATTTTGTTTCAATTTTTGAATGTGAATGATGAAAAATACACTAATATGCAAACACTATGCAAAATCAATCTAACATTATGCAATTTTTGTTGAATTTTCAGATTTAAAATGAATGCAAAATGAAAATTTACACATAAAATGCAATACAACTTTAAGCCAAATTTAGAAACCCTAAATGCAATGAATTAATGCAAATCCTAGATCTAATGTTTGAATGCACTCCAAATCAAAAATGAGAATGTTCAAAACTTGGGTTCACCAAAATTAAGCATAGAAAAATGAGGTAGGGGTTCAATGCATATAGGGCTTTATACTAAATTTGGAATATTTCACCAAACTTACTATAAATAGAAAGGGAAAAATAAGTGTAATGAACCCACGTATTCTTCTAACACATCCTTTTCTAAAAAATGAAAGGGATTGCAGTTACAAGAGGAAAGTGATGACAACATAGTAATCAAACCAAAGAAGAAGAAAGCAAAAATACATGCACATCAAAGAATTCAACTACAAAAGCTGCATGATATTCCTGCAACTTCCTATGAACTATTACAAATTTCCAAGACTGGGAATATATGTTACACCCTTCTACATTGGAAATTAATTGAATTACCACTGAAAAAATATAACTACAAAGAAAACTTCTCAACATAGACCATATTTTGCCGATCATATATTTTATGGACATCACACAGATAATTGTCGACCTTTAAAGTGAATATTGAAGAAATTTAGATCCCCTAGGGATCCATCTTGACTTAAAGCATACAATTTTCTCTTTTCCATGTAATAGTTATAGGATCTTAGTATGCTCACTATTACATGTTTAACATTCATTGAAAAACATTCTCTTTATTGCAAGGAGCTCATTCTCATCACTCATTTCGGCTCATCCTTGTCCTGCACTTAGTGGGAGCAAGGGGTTAGATAGCCTTGTCCTAGTTTTAGCACTTGTTGCCTCTTTGGCTAGTTGCCCTCCTTCCGCATATACTAAACAAGATTGGGATGTGGATGACTTGTTATAGGTTGACTTGCATGTGCCTTACTAGTGTTTTGTTTTGTTTTCCTTTTCATGTTTCTTTATGTGATTGCATATGCGTAATGTGATTCTATGTAATGTTTTGTTTGATGTATCTCTCTCTTCATGTGCATTCTTCTATATATATCTAAATTATTCTCTATGTCATAAATGTTGAATTTCACAAGACAACTGAGAGGGGGCATGAATCAATTGTATCAAATTACATTCACTTCTGATCTTAATCAATTCCACGTTCACTTTAATATGTTATTAAGCATAAACAAGAAATGCAGATAACAAAAAGAAAATACCAGAGACACCAAATTTATGTGGAAAACCCAATGAGGGAAAAATCACGGTGAGGATTAACTCACAATATAATAGTAATGCAAAACTGGATACAAAGGCTCACTACCAAAGGGCTCACTGCCCAGAAAGGACTCACTATTTGGATACAAGGCTCACTGCGTACAGATATGACTCACTATCTAGAAGGAGGCTCATTGCTTACTGACAAGGAAAGATAATAGAAAATCCACCACAATAGTTTCCACACACTCGCATCCTTAATCAAAGAATCCTAGACACCATCGGCTCACTTCTTTCAGGTGTCTAGCACATTGAAGTATTATTGCCTTAATTCACACTTTCACACACTTTGCTTCTCTCACTTGTTTCACACTTGTCACTTTCTTTTATTCTAATTCACATCTTAACTTGTATTTATACCATATTCAACCTTATAAACTTTCTCTAAGGTCGGCTACACATTCTTCATTTTACAAATTCAAACTAGGTCGGCAAATCAACATTCCCGTGGTGGATAAGAATGGGGGTGGACCAAATTAATACTTAACCAGGACCCAAAAGAACATCTTGGATCAATCACATACTTCAATAATTGATAATTATTCTTCATGTAACATGTAGACATCGGGTCAGACAAACCTAATGAAAACACCAATGAACTTTGAAGTACGTGCATCCACAATAAGATGATGACACATGGATCACATAACACACTTCACCAGACACCATAACACCTCTTAGATACCTTCAGATACATCCACAACAATTGCAACAACTTCCATACACAAAACTCTTTCCAACAGTCCAACTAGACCGTGCATACAAACATAGTAGCTCAGGAACAAGCCTTCTGGAGCACCAAACCATGAACAATTCTACCACAACATAAACATCACCAGTATAGGTCTTCCTCTAGATCCACAAGATCTGAGACAAACCATCAGAGGACTGTAGAGAAAAAACATTTCTCCTAGTCCACAGACAAACACTCTGTCAGATTAGTTCACAAACAGATGAACACAACTTTCACTCTTCATCAAAACAAAAGCTATAACTTGGGATGTATCAACCAGAGACACCCATACACAATACTACAAATCCACATAATCATAGGATCAACAAAAAATAAATGCAAAGCACAATACTTGAGCATATTCATAACGAACATAACTTTGTCTTCACTATTTATTAATTTTCTCAAAAGCATTTGATAATTCATCATATCAGCACACCTACAACACCATAAATATAGCTCCATGTACTCTCAACATCTCAATAGTATCTCAACTATACATGTACCAGCTATAATCACTTGATTCCTTTCTCTGCAACAACTTGAATTATGTTGACATCAATGACAACACCACCATACTCATTCATACTTGCAACAATCTCCCCATTTGTCATTGATGGTAACACATGATGTGAAAAAAAATCAAATACAACATACACATTCTCTTGCTTCTTCTCTCTTTCTTTTTTCAGATCAAACAACCTACACAACCTTCCTACAAACTCTTCTCCTTGCAAGCTTCTCTCTCCCTTTTAGCTAGATATAGATATGCGTTTTCACATGAATCTCTCTCACCCTTTGATATCAATGGAAAATAAAAGTTTTGCATGATTCTTCAACCATATAAAATTCTGATCACTTCCCCTTAGGAGTGCACCCACACCTCATATTGCAACAATGATACACTCTACTCCCCCTAAGGAGTAGACCTCAATCATCAATCCAGACAAATGATGAATCTGTAGATCCACTAGAGTGATGCACCTCTATCTGCACCTAGTTCAAAGAAAGAGGGGCAGTAACCCACAATTTCTCCCTAAGATACTCAAAAGTATCCTTAGGAAGAGCCTTATTAAATATATTTGCAATATGATCCTTTGTAGACACATATTCAAGCCCGACTTCATTCTCCATCACTTTCTCCCTTAAGAAATGATATATGATAGATATATGCTTTGTCCTTGAATGCATTACTGGATTCTTTGAAATATTTATTGCACTTGTATTATCACAAAAGATAGTAATAGGCTCATCACACATCACACCTATATCCTTCAATGTTTCCTTCATCTAAAGAACTTGTGCACAACAAGATGTTGATGCAATATACTCTGCAGTGGATAAAGAAATTGAATCTTGTTTCTTGCTTAACCAAGACACCAATCTTCCTCCAAGAAAGAATGCACCACCACTTGTACTCTTTCGATCATCTACACAACCAACCCAATCTACATCAGTGTAGGCACTCAAAGTGAAATCAATATCCTCAAGATACGACAAGCCATAATCCAGAGTGCCTTTTAGATATCTAAATATCCTCTTCACAGTTGTAACATGTGTTTCTTTAGGTTTTGCTTGAAATATGGAAACCAAAAATATTGCATGCATGATATCCAGTCTAGTAGCAATAAGATATAAAGGTCTACCAGTCATAGATATGTACATGCTTTGATCAATTTTAGGAGAGTCATCATTCTTACTTAGTTTCCATCTAGTCACCATAGGGGTACAAACCAGTTTGGCATCATCCATTCCAAACTTCTTAAAAAATTCTTTAACATACTTTGTTGTGAAATGAATATGCCCTTATCAGTTTGATTCACTTGGATTCCAAGAAAGAAGTTCAACTCACCAATAATAGACATCTCAAACTCTTGTTGTATCTCATCTGCAAATTTCTTGCACATACCTTCATTTCCTCCAAAGATGATATCATCAACATACACAACCATTATCAACAATTTGTTTCCTTTAACTTTGAAATAGAGATTACTTTCCGCGGATCCTTTACTGAACCTTTGTTGTGTCAAATATCTATCTAACCTTGCATATCATGCTCTGAGAGCCTGCTTAAGTCCATATAATTCCTTTTTCAACTTGCAGACCATATTCGGTTTATTTGACAACTGAAATCCTTCTGGTTGTTCCATGTACACCTCTTCTTCCAATTCTCCATTCAAGAATGTAAACTTAATTTCCATCTAGTATACTTTGAAATAGTTGTGGGCATAAAATGCCAAAAACATCCAAATGGCCTCCATTCTTGCCATCGGGGCAATAACCTTCAACTTGTGAATAACCTTTGCATACAAGCCTTGATTTGTTTCATACTACTTCACCATCTTCATTCAGCTTATTCCTATCACCATTAAGACTTCTTGTTCTTGTAGGACCACAAAGGTCTATGTGAATCAATTCCAACATTCTGATAGATGATTTTTCTTTTCCTTTAAAACTGCATCTTGTTTGTTTTCCCAATTGACAACTTTTGCAAACAATATTGATAGGATTTGTGATTCTAGGTAGATCCCTAACAACTTCTCTTGAACCAATCCTGATTAGATTTTTAAAGTTTACATGTCCCATCCTCCAATACCATAGCCAACTTTCATTAACTTGAGACACAAAACACTGACCATCACCACTCTTAAGCTGATAGATGTTTCCATGTGTTCTTCTTCCAGCAACAACCATAGTTCTCAACCTTTTTCTGATCTCACAGGTATTATCTTGAAACACAAGCTTAAATCCTTTCCTACACATTTGTCCAACACTCAAAATATTATGTCTTAATCCCTTAACATAATAGACATCATTAGTACTATGTTTTCCATCAAAACTAATTGTTCTTTTTCCATCAATATTTGCACTAGAATCATCTCCAAACATTAACAATCCTCCATCATAATTTTCAAGTTCAGTAAACTTACTTTTGTCTTTGATCATATGATTTGAGCATTCACTGTCAATTACCCAATAGTCTTCATCTTGTCTAGCATGAAATTCAATTACCAAAGTACCTTCCATCTCATCCTTCTTGTTCTCCAGACCACATTCCCTTACACATCTTCCATGGTTAGTAGACACATATTTATTCTCCAAGGCTAGAAACAAGCATTCATCTTTATCATCCTCAAAATTAGACTCATCATCAAAAATTCCAAAATCTTCTCTAACATAGTACAATTTCTTGAACTTTTTGTCCTTTTTATCTTTATTATCTCTATTCTTCTTGTGTACAACTCTATTTGGACATCTTGAAGCATAGTGACCAATACTTCCACAACTGAAACATTTAAAAGGTATCATACCTTTGTACTTACTGGTACCTTTCTTCAACTTCCTTGTAAAGTTTGCTTCCAACTCCTTTAAACTATCACTATCCGGATCATCTTTAGTCTTAGAGGCTTTGAAGGCTATTTCTTTTTTCTCCTTTTCTTTTCCAAACTTCCTCATCTCAAATGCAGTGAAGGTGCCAAATAGTTGTTATTAAGTGAATTTCTTTGGATCATAAACTTCCTCAATAAGTGAAACCTTGTCATTGTAACTCTCTAGTAGAGTAATCAATATATTCTCTATCGCATCATCAGTTAGAGTGTACCACATTGATTTTTGACTTCATTTGATGCAATATCAACCCTTTGAAAGTAGCTTGCAATGTCTTCACCTTCTTCCATTTTTAAGTTCTCATATCTGCGCTTTGTTGTTAGCTTCTTTGATAATTTGAATCTATCATTTCCTTCATAGATATCTTTCAACTTTTCCCATACTTCGTAAGCAGTGCCTAATGATATAAATAAATTGTCCACTCAATCTTAGATAAAGCACTATAGATAACATACCTTGCTTTTTCATTTTCCTCATAGGAAAAAATATCATCTACAAAATAAGGACCACTAGCCAGCTCAAAATATCGTGTCTCAACAACTTTCCAAGTCTTGAAACCAAGAGAGATCAGGTAACCTCTCATCTACACTTTCCAGTCACTATAGTCAGCTCCATCAAACACATGGATTGACAACTTGTGCGCCATCAGATCTACCTCAAGTGATTAAGCTCTTCTCTGAGGAACCAAGGCTATGATACCAATTTTTGAATTGCACAAGACAATTGAGGGGGGGGGGGTGGGGGTGAATCAGTTGTATCAAATTACATTCACTTTCGAGCTTAATCAATTCCACATTCACTTTAATCTATTATTAAGTATAAACACAAAATGCAGATAATAAAAAGCAAATACCAGAAACACTAGATTTACATGGAAAACCCAATGAGGGAAAAATCATGGTGAGGATTAACTCACAATATAATAGTAATGCAAAATTGGATACAAAGGCTCACTGCTAGAGGGCTCTTTGCCTAGAAAGGACTCACTATCTGAATACAAGGCTCACTGCCTATAGATAGAACTCACTGTCTAGAAGGAGGCTCACTACCTATTGACAAGGAAAGATAATAAAAAATCCACCACAATAGTTTCCACACACTCGCAACCTTAATCAAAGAATCGCAGACACCATCAGCTCACTGCTTTCAGGAGTCTAATAGATTGAAGTATTTTTGCCTTAGCTTGCACTTTCACACACTCTACTTCTCTCACTTGTTTCTCACTTGTCACTTTCTTGTATTCTAATTCACAACATCTCAACTTGTATTTATACCATATTCAACCTTAGAAACTTTCTCTAAGGTTGGCTACACATTCTTCATTTTACAAATTCAAAATAAGTCGGAAACTCAACATTCCCATAGTGGATAAGAATTGGAGTGGACCAAATTAAAACTTAACTAAGACCCAAAAAAAATCTTGGATCAATCAAATGCTTTCTTAATTGATAATTATTCTTCATGTAACGTGTAGACACCATGTCAGCCAAACCTAATGAAAATACCAATGAAATTTGAAGTACGTGCATCCACAATAAGATGATGAAACTTGGATCACATAACACACTTCACTAGACACTCTAACACCTCTTAGATACCTTTAGATACATCCACAACAACTGCAACAACTTCCATACACAAAACTCTTTCCAACAGTCCAACTGGACCGTGCATACACACATAGTAGCTCTAGAACAAGCCTTCCGGAGAACCAAACCACAAACATCACCATTATAGGTCTTCCTCCAAATCCATAAGATTTGATACAAACCATCAGAGGACTACAGAGAAAAAATATTTCTCCCAGTCCATAGACAAACACTCTGTCAGATCAGTTCACAAACCGATGAACACAACTTTCACTCTTCATCAAACCAAAAGCTATAACTCAAGATATATCAACCAAAGATACCCATAAACAATAATTTAGATCCGCACAAGCATAGGATCAACACAAAAGAAATGCATAGCACAATATTGGAGCACATTCAGAACACACACACAACTCTGTCTTCACTGTTTATTAATTTTTTCAAAAGCACTTGGTAATTCATCATATCAACACACCTGCAACACCATAAAGATAGCTCCATGTACTCTCAAAATCTCAATAGTATTTCAACTATACATGTACCACCTACAATCACTTGATTCATTTCTCTGCAACAACCTGAATTGTGTTGACATCAATGACAACACCACCATACTCATTCATACTTGCAACAATAAACATTTTATCTTTTCTCTTGCCTTGTGTTTTCCTTTTGGGGATGACACAAGGCGTCGAGACATTTAGGTCTCTTCCATGTTGACCTAAAATATTTTCTTTGTTTTCACTCTTTATGCGTCATTCTTTCTGTTCTATGAGTATTTGGGGAACGATGACGTTTTCATGCTCTATAACAACATTGTAGCCAAAATATACTGACCTTGAATTTGTAGATCCCTTATGTGTTTTTTGGGCAACCCCTTCCTCTTTACATGATGCAGCTTCATTTCGAAACATATGACTTTGCATAGGGATTTATGAGTAAGCTCTCATGTCTTCTTCTACTTTAAAGTTATTTCTCACAACAATGGTGTTAGCAATTCCTTTAAAGTGGGGGCATACATCGGTGTCCCTGCGTTCTTTGTGCTATTTTCTCACTTCTTGTGATGCATCCTTTTCTTGGTGGTGTCATTGGGTTTGACATCCTCTGAGAGTGTGATATTTGTTAGCATATGACTTTTGTCTTAGTGGTGACACTGTGCGTTGCATTCCCTAAGTTTTGAAACTTTTATCTTGGAATTTTCCTCTCTTGGAGAAATTAAGCACAATGATCCCTAAGAAGAAGACCTTACACTAACTAAGCAATATCCCTTTGAACAAAACCATATATAATGTTCATAAGTGTTTAGCATAATACAACTTGTTAACCTTGTGAAGCTTGAAACTGAAACATTTGTGGCACCCTATCAAAGTTGTTAGAAGGATAGCCCTAGTATGGTAAGTACAGTGAGATCCAAGATAGAGGCATGAATTTTGCACTAAACCACTCTCCTAGGGTCTCACCTAGTGGACGACCTGAGGTTCCATTAGCCCGTGTGAGCATACGTGTCATTTGCATAGCGAAAATCAAATTCTGCTTGTGAACAAGAAAGAAAAATAGTTGTGTTCCACATCGTGTCGGGACAATCGAATCTTGATCCACCCCTTCCCTGGAAAAACAATCGTGTTCCACATCGCATTGGGACAGTCAAAGCTTGATCTGCCTACCCTTTTCTTCTCCTAGACTTTGATAGTGTATGATTAAGTATCTTTGTCATTGTTGCATACATAAGTGTCTTGAATGTCTACTTTAGTGTGAGTTTTACATGGGTTCATACTCTCACTAAAGTGGGGGCTAAATGTAGTTTAGGAAAAAGTATCCCTTTTTCACACTTAATTTGAGAAATAATATTAATAAAATGAACTAAATTATTCCTTAATTTAGTGTTGTAATATGTATTTTACATATTCACATTAAGTTTAAGGCCTTATTAAATTAAAATGACTTAATTGTGCCTTATTTATAGTGTTGTAAGTAGTATCTTTACACTTTCACACTAATCTAGGGCTTTATTAATTAATTGAGGTTAATTATGCCTTAATTGGCCCCTTTAATTCAAATCCAAGCCTAATTAATTGCAATTTTTGAAGAGGAAACCTGACATTCATCAATGCCATAACATAACACTTAACATTGGAGAATGTGTGTCCTAGGTAAGTGACCTAGGACCTATTATGCCTTGCATAACCAACCCATCTTTTTCCTTGGTCAAAATGGGTCCCCCTATATGTCTTTGTCCTTAGTTTTTTTCAAACAAAGTTTGGAGTCTTGCTTTTCCAATACTTTGTTTTTCTTTGGTTTCTTCTGTCGAAACCAGAATCGGAATTGGAACCGAATCGGGTTTTAAAATTTCTTCCAAAACTCTTTTCGATTCCCATCCCAACAGTCTTCTTTTGCATTTTTGTTTTTGTCTTTGTCGGAGCCGGAGCTGGAGTGGAAGTTAAGTCTGAATTTATTCAAAGTTTCAAAATAAAATCCAATTCTGCCTCCGCTTTTTGGTCTTTCGTTTTAAACTAGGTTTTGATGTTAAGTTTTCTCGTTTTGGTCTTTTTATTTTATTTTGTTGTTTTGTTTCGCTTTCTTCTTTGTTGGCAGAATCGGAAAGGGAACCAGGTTGGAAAGTTAAACAATTTTTTGAAACAGTTTTCATTCTGATTCCACTCTCGCTGTTTTTGGTCGTTGAGTTTACTAAAGTCGCACAACAATAATGTGCCAATTCCTTCTGTAGTTTCGACTCCACTCTACCACATTTATGGAATTAATTATAGGTGCCATGCACACATGAAACTCTGAGTTTTTACCTTAATTAGGGATTAACACATAGTTATCATCATTATTGTTAAGAGATTGAAGAGTGAACCAGAGTTGCATTGGAGCTTTTGTGCGAGTGAATTGATTGAAAGAGAGACAGTTATGTGTAGATTCCTTCAGGGAGTTAACCTATTTATTTGCATTCGAGGTAGGGTTTTCTATTCTTGTATTTCATTTTATTTTCGCATTTTCCATTTTTGTTTGTCTTGGATTGTTTGGTTTCGTGTGAATTCGTGATTCTCTGCGAGTTCGTGTGTTTTGTTTGTTTCTCTTTTTTTAAAGTTTTCTTGTTTTCTTATGTTGCTTTTATGGTTTTGTTTCTTGTCTGTTTGTTTTAAACACGATCATTTTCACATTTTAGTTGTGACCGCATTGTGGTGCCATAGTTTTTAAATGCATAGGTTAGTTACTATTTTATAGTGAGTAGGCTTTGGTAAACTATCATTTTTACTTAGAAATCTTGTTTCGTATCAATCTGGTTAATTTAAATAGGATTAAATTCTTGCCCTAGTTATTGGGAATCGATGGTGTTTTTTGGTTTAGGGTTTTGATGTGTTTGTGTTTTAATTTAAATATGATGCCCTAAATAGTACAGTCGCCTCTCGGTCATATGGGGATGGTTATATTAAGTTATTTTTAAGCCCCTTTCATTTTGGTATGACCTCGTCCTTAAATCATGAAGTTATTTATTGACTGTTAAAATCACTTATGACGTCATGTTCATTTTAGGCGGAAGCGGGATCGCAATCAATCTAGACTCTGAACCATATTTTCCAATAAGTATTGATTCCATTTCCATCTCATTTTCGACTCTGCTTACAATAAGAAGCATTCTTTCAAAATAACGATAACCTAGGCAGAACTGGAACCAGAACTGAATGTGAAATTAGAAAATTTTAATGAAACCAGATCAATTTCCATTCTGGTTCTAATTCTGGTTAATATTCCAGTTTTGACTCTAGTCCCGCTTATTATTATTGAAATCTCAATAACAGTTTTGGCTCCGAGCCCGACAATGTTTTAAAAGAGACTGTTTAGAATGTTTTTCTTCTGGGTTCCGCCTCCGATATATATATGAAGGGTAAGATTTTAAAGCATATTTTGTGATGTTTATGCAAGGATCTAATTAGAGGTTTTGTTACAGGAAGCTAAATAATGTCAGGAGTATCAGGAGAAGCTTCCCAAAGGAATCGACCTGCATAAACATCAAAGGCAATAGCTAAACCTAAGAAGATTAAGCCGAAGCAGTTACCTTATACCTTGAGGTATAACCATAGGGGTCCTGTTGTCACTGCAAGCAAAGTGGAATCGGATTGGTCTGATATAACTAACACCAATCTAGGCCAATTCAATTTTGAGGAGTTATATTCTGAAACATTCACTGAGGATGTAACAGGAAGAACTTTAACAATAGTAGAGTCGGGCCTGGCTCACATCACCTTATTTCCTCTATCCATCCAATGCCCGGAGTTGATTTTGACAGTAGCAGGAGCTTACAATCCGGCCACTAGGCAATGTATGGATTCACAAGCCAATGTGATCATTGATCTAACCCCTCAAATGTTTCAACACATGTTTAGTGTCCTTGATCCAAAGAACCTAGTATAGTTAAATGAGGTAGATGCTTTAGAGATATATAGAAAACACAAGGAGGCCAACAAATCTCACTTGAACAAGAAGTGGTTGAGGACAGAGAATAATTCTCTGACCAAGCTCCATGATCAACCAAAGAGAACAAAATTTTACAAGGAAGTATTGGACCTGATAATGATGTTGTCTAGAGCTTTTGGGATGAGGGATGCATTTCAATTCGAGGAGTGGATGTTTCCCTTTATTCAGACAATATTTAATGGCACCCAATAGTTTGATTGGCTGATGATTGTCTTAGATACCATTCATGACCAATTAACTAGAATAAGGGAAACCAAGAGCTTTTTCATGACTTCTTATGTTGTCTATGTAGCAGCTAGAGGAGGTATCTTTCCAAGTTTGAACATAGTGGGAATATTGGGAGAAGTTGATGGACAAAAGAGAGTATGGAATCATTATGATCAGCTATCTCTACAGGTTTTTGAAACACAATTTAGGAGAGTTAATGATGCATTCTTATATGTAATCATTAACCAGCTTAATGGGGATGCAGGATACAGATTGAGCCAGGAAGCCATGGCCTTTATCATAGAGTGGGTATGTTGGTATATCCAATACCCCAAGTTCACTTATTTCAGGCTGGCTAGATTTGAAGGTCATCCCCATTTACTTCCAAGGTGTTGCAGCAACAGGATGGTTCTGATGGATTTTGTCTATCAAGCTCTGTGGGTCAATGCCCGATTTGGGTTAAAGCACAAGACAGGTTGTCATAAGTTTCCCATGCAATTGGGTGAATACAACTGCCAACATCTTGTGGGAGCTAAGGTAGTTTGCAGTGAATTGATACATTTGAAGCTAGGTTTGTACACTACTCGAAAGCACTTTGATCCAAAGAAGAAAATGAATGCTTTGTTGCCTTCAGTTTTTGACAAATATTTTAATCTGTTAGAGGATTTCTGGAGTGATCTTTAGGATGAGTATGACCTCAGGAAAAGGAATTATGAGAGGTTTCCTGTTACACTCATGGTATAATTTGGGATCAAAGATGGCATCCCTGATACATTAGTAGATGATGGATTTGTGTTGGATCCATCATATGAAGCATTGAATATTGGCACCAAAAGTTTGGATCTGGTAGACTGGGATGGTGAGGAGACCATCGATATCAAACAAATAGGGAGATCAATCTTGGATAGGAGTATCCACTGGGCTGTTCTAAGAACCAAAAATCCTCAGGGACCAACTCCTAAGAAGGGGAAGGGATATAAAAGAATCAACAAGAAATTGCTTTCCAATGAGCCTTTGGAGTTCTTCCCTCTTGACATTGAAGAGGTTGAGCTTGAAGCCTCTGCTCAAGATTTATCTGGAGTACAAGAGGGGGATGCCCAAATAGGACTAGTGGTTTCAACACCAATAATAGGTGAGTCATCTTGTCAAGTCCCTCTAACAGAGCAACCAAGCGGAGGAATTCCTGAAGGAACTCTTCATGGTATAGTTGAAGCATTTAATGAAAAGCAGTAGAGCTGGAGATCCATGATGTTGAAACAGACTATGATTAGACCTTATCAGAAAAATATGCACAAGAAAAGATGCCTCTAGAGGAGGAAATTGAACATATTTTAACAGAGGAGGATCAATGGGAACTGTTTGAGGAAGCAAAGAAAGCTTCGGATGCTCAAGCACATGCAAAAGCTATGGAGAAGCAAAAGGCACTTGATGCTAAGGCACAAGTTTATGCCTTACTTCAGCAACAATAAATAGAAGCTAAGCTAAGGGTTGATGAAGTGTAGAAGCAACAAAGGCAAAGGGAGTAGGAGCTCGAGATCAAAGGAGAAAATGATAAGTTGGAATTAGTACAGAAAATTCATGATCTAGAGGAAGAAAAGGCAAAGCAACGAAGGGAAAGGGAAGTTCTTGTGGCTAAATTGAAGCTTGCTGAAGAGGCCTATAAAAAGAAAGAGGAAGCAAAATGGGTGCAAAAAGAGAAAGATGTTGAGGAGCTGATTAAGCAACAAAAGGAAAAGGAAGATGCAAATAGACTTAAGGCATTGGAGGAAGAGAGAAACCGGGAACTTGAGAAGAAAAGATTAGAAGAAGAGAAAATGAAGAAGGAACAAGAAGACAAGAGAATACAGGAACAAAAAGATAGGGAGGAAGCTGAAAAGCTGGCACAAACAAATGTGGAGCAAGAACAACAAGAGGTACAAAGGGTTGATTCTCAACCTAAAGTAAATATGCCACAACCCTCTACTGCTGCTGCTTCTTCAACCATAATGACCACTACTCCAAGTTATCCCACTTGGTTGAAATTGGATCTTCAAAAGAGATCAGTGACACCTTCATAACCTCTCAATTGGGATGATATGATGAAGGAAATTGAAAAAGAAAGTCCCAAGAAGAAGGCCAAAATCCTACATTCCACTAGACTCACTGACGGAGGAGAAATTATTGCTGAATGTGCAATACCGATGGTGGACAAGGATGTGAGGGGCATGCAACTAACTGATTACAAGTTGGGCAAGGTTAACTTGGGGAGACCCACAAGAGATCAACAGATGAACTTGATAGATGTGGTAGCATCATCCACTAAATCAAGAATGATGAAAGATAAGCAGAGAAAGGATGAGCTTAAGGCTCAATTAGATCAGTTGCATACTTTCTTGAAGAGTGTTTCTACTCCGAGGTCACAACAAGTTGATACCATTGAGACACCAATTTTGCTTAGTAAGAAAGAAGTGGATGATTTGGTGCAGGTAAGGAGTAAAGCAAAGATGTTGGATAGATGGACTGATAAGATAAATCAGGAAATAAGTGAGGTGTTGGCCAACAATTTTGAAGTTCACAAAATGATAGAGGAATTAATAGAAGAGATGAATCAGTATGTCAAAGTATTGGGAGAACTGGAGGAGGAGTACAGAGGATATAGCCAGAGGCTGAAAGAGGTTAATAAATTTCCTAAGTCCACTCTTCTAGAATAGTCAATACTTGAAGAGGACAACAAAGATTTCTTGGAAATGACTTCCAGCATACTCCGGTTTAGATCAAGATTTTTATACAAGCATAAAAATGAAGTTCAAGATTCTGTCAAGGATTTGAATGAATAGTTTGAGGAGTTAGAAGCAGTTATTGTTGTTATAGTAAATGTTGATATACAGGTAAAGGAGGGCCTACCTTTGAGCCAAATAAAGGAGAAATGGGATGATAGGTTTAAAGAGGTCATGCAAAAGGGAGATGATGGAGAGGATTTGTTGTTAGATCAGTTAATAGATGTTAAAGAAGAGGTAAGGGAAGCTAAAAGGGAGTTAACAAAGCTAAAAGACATGAGAGGATTTGCTGCTGTGGAATTAGAAAGGATCAAGTTTGAAGACAATTGGGTTGATGGGTCGGATTTGGAGGTGCTTCAACAAGTCTTATCCAGTTATGACGAGTACATTGCAGAGAAAAATTTGCATGCATAATTGATAATCTCATGCATGCATGGTTTTCTTCTCTTCTCCGCATGTAGGACTGACAGTCTTAGAGGCACATGGTTTTCTTTTCTCTTCTATCTTCTTCTCTCCAGTTTTACTGAATGATCAAGGTGGGAACTAGAGATCAAATTGATCTGAGTTTCCAAGAAGACTTTAATTCCTAAAAAGGTGGATCGACTTAAGATAGAAAGGACTTCGGATTTTTGTACATCTATAAATACCTTTGGGGTATCATATTTTAAGGGTTGGCTAATGAGAATAAGATTAGCCACCTGATAGTAGGAGATAGATTTTTTCATAGTTTTTACAGAGATAGTTTGTTATTTTTACAGTTGAATATAATTACAGGTTTTTATGCAATATGGTGTTAGAATTGAGTTTATTTGATAAGGTTGATGAATTATAATCTATCTATATGTCAGTGATTGTGCTAAAGCATAAGTGTTTCTTTTGTGATGAAAATCCTTAGAAGAAATCAGATTTTAGGATTATTTCATTAGATTATCTGTGAATGAAATTTATTGAAGTCTGTTGATCTATGATCTTGGCAATGAATGAGATTGTGTTCTTTTGGAAACTTTGAAATATTTATGATGTGTGATTGTGATGTTAAATTAAGCACCTTAGATGCATGCAATAGTATGGATTATTCTGTAAATTGTATCATGTTATGGTTTTCTTGATCTGTTGGAAGAACATTCGTTGTTCAAGATATATGTCCGGATACTAGATAATTTTTATTCATGTTTTACTAATGTACACCCTTATCTATCTTTTTCTTTTATTTAAAACCCCCTTTTTATTAAGAACAGTTCAATGAATAAGTCATTGCTTGCATTCCTTATTACCAGCAAAGGCCCCTTGAATATTATAGTTGCATGGACCAATTGAGTGACACCAGACAGTTGAGAACCAACTACCAGGACCTTGGGAGTTAGGCTACTGTATGTTGTCTTTCTTTTTCAAGAGAAATAGAGTAGAAATATTCTGTTTAACGTTGTTTGTGTCATTTTCACCATCAACATGACCCATTCACCCAAGGGTGAATGGGTCCTCACATAGGACTAGGATCTAAATTGAAAAAATATTTTTGGTGGTATTTTAATGATTTCAAATGTGTATTCACATGTCGGCTTGTGTTATTTGAATTTAAGGAATGAATGTTAGCATATGTATAAATAAGAGGTCATTTCACTAAGTTTCATATATGCATTCTAATGCTTTCAAGCATCCTTAGAACATTTATGTGACTTCATGAGATCAAGCTAGAGCATGATCAAGAGCATTTCAAGGAATTCAAAGGTAGATTTGTAGAAGAATTATTGCAGCAATCAAGATCCATTATCATGTTAAAGTCATGCATTTTATTTGAGCTAATATGTTGATGTAGTGTTCAAGATCCATTCAAGCATTCAAAAGCATTGTTTCAAATCAAGTTTCATGATCAATATCCACATCCATTGAAGCCATTTCATGTAAGTTGTAGACCCATAGTCCAAGGTTCAAACAAGGGTTTGGTGAGTTGTGACATTGCTTGTTCATTCATCATTTCCCTTCATGCTATTTCATTTCATTACAAGGTTTAATTACCAAAACAAGGTTTGACCAAGACAAACCCCCATTCACCTAACAAAACAACATTTTTCTCTCTTGATGTGTGTTTGCAAATTTTAGGTGGAAGATCTATTGAAGAGAAAAATTGAAAAGTTGTTAAAGTTGCATTTGTTGTCACCATTCTTGTAATTTCATAGAAGCTAGCTACAAGATTTAGTTTTGGCTTTCCAAAAATGAGATTCGGGAATCGGGGAGTGCAAACACAACAAAAGAGAACCCAAAAATAGATTTTACAGAGCTCTAGCCAAGACCCATTCACCATAGGGAGAATGAATCCTCAGTAAGTTTTGAAAAGGAACTTTTGGTGACTAGTACACATCACTTTCCTATTCTCAGATTTGCAATTTAACTTCTGGTTCCATTAGAATTGAGCTTAATCTTCTAAATGCATTTTGTAGATTGCAATTTGAAGTTGTTTTGCTATTTTTGATCTTTCTCCTCATAGTGTTGTTTAATCAAGACCCTTGTCCTCGCATAAAAGGGAAATTTGTATATTCACACCTTGATTTGACTCACCTTTTTGTTGACAGTCATTTCTTGGATCTAATTTCTTGAATGAAATTAGAGAAATGGGTTCAACATACCCCTATTTTCCATCATACCATTTGATTCAACCTATTTTTTTATATATCAAAAATATGCTACAATGATGATTAGTTACACGATATTTTTCACAAATAGAGAGAATTCGGTCTCTACCACAAAAATACACACAACATATCAGATGGTGAAAGAAGGCAAATACTTTGATCTTTGTGAGCTCCTAAGATTACAGTTGTTAGAAAACTTACAAAAGACAAAGGAGTCAAAATACCCTTTCCGGTATGGTACTCTTATCATTTTCTTAATGCTTTACTTTCTCAACGAGTTGTCCAGAGTGAATAATGTTGTATGGCTAGATAATATTCCAGTAGTTATTCAAATTAGAGATCATTTGAGAAGATTTATCGTTTGAGAGTCTTGCGATTCAATGTTGTGGGGATTCTTTAAACCTTTTCAAGCTCAAATGCAAGAAAGAGAAGGATTACAAGTAAATTTTTGGATAAGTATAATAATGGATTAATATTTATGGTTAGCAAAGATTTCTGCTACATGGAAGCAATGGAACCCATAACTGTTTCGGTTCTAGAGTCGCCTTATGAGGTAGATTATTCTAAATGCATTGCTCTTGTAGAGATTGTATTGAGCAAACACAAATATCCAATAGTTGAAAGGTATGGTACTTATGAAGAGAAATCAAGTAAAGTGAACTTGGAAAAGAAAAAGGACATTGAAGAAAAGGTTGAAAAGATGAAAGTTGATTTGGAGAAGGAGTTTTGTACCCCTCAGGACCCTGCGAAGAAATCCAAAGGTGCATCTGCTCCTCCATAGAGATGAAGAAGGTCAAGAATGACCCTTGCCTCCACACCTACTATTACAAATCCCTCTGGAACAAAAATAATAGGTTGTTCTAAGAAGATAGAGACATCTTGCCTCCTTGAGCAACAAAAGGCTCCAAAGAGAAAAAAGAAAGAAAAAGAAAGAAGTTATGTATTCAAAAGAAGAAGAAGAGGAAGAGGAAGAATATCAATTGGTTCAAAAAAGGAATTAAAAGGTCTCTCAAGAAGAGACAAGTACAAAAAGGGAAAATAGAAAGAGAAGACCCCTCCAGTTCGTGAGTATAGTCCCATGAAGTTTGATGCACTATTAAGTGTTATTGATAAGTTTAAGATTCTAAAGGATAAAACTGAAATGTATCCAGAAGCCAATGATGCAGATAAGGAAACAATTGAAGAGGCCATTGTCAAATACATGGTGACATTTAATGCTGTCCTAGGTGAGATAAAGGATCAGTTTCTAGATGATCTAAAAGGTGTATTGAGTGCAAGAAGACAAGAGGCAATTGTAGAAAATGCAAAGATGATTTTTTTTCCTTGGAGAAGATTGGTTCCTCATTTTCTCATGAGGAAAGAGCTAAGTTGCCTCAGTGGTGTGCCCAAAAATTTAGGACAAAGAAAATATTAAATATTCTTATTAGAAAAGACAAGGATGACATAGAGAAACTAAGGAAAGAAACATTGCAAACAATTGAAAATATTCTTAAAGAAGTGGGAGCCTCTCTAGATGATGAAGATCAATTGCAACAAGATACATCTCTCCCAAAAATCAATGAGCCAGTCATAGAGCAACATGAGCATGAGCATATACAAGAATAGTGAAGTTTTGGGAACCCTGTCAAGAACCAACAAAGGTTTCCAAAATTTGTAATAATCAACCAAGTCCCTTTATTATTCATATACGTCTGCCTTGATTCACTTTATCATCCATAAAGATATATTGGTAACCAAGGGTCAACTAACAACTGCCAAAAAAGACCAACACAAAAATATCTTAAGTTAAGTCCTTAGAAACATCAAGTGAGGGAGAAGTTATAAAACTCTATCGGCTTCCAAAGTTGGTTTGAAAACTGAACAAGATGGCCAACAAGACAAAAAAATTATTATTTTTAACTAAGTAGAGGGTGCAATTTTTTGGCTTGAAGCAGGTGACTAAAGTGATGGAAAAATTTAGAAATATGAATGGATGCATGGACAAACCAAGAGCCATGCTTGAGGATGGACTTTGCATGGATAGCTGCAAAAAAATAAAAAAGGAAGAATCCTTTTGTGATATTTTGGACAACACCAAGGAAAACTACATGCCAGACCTAAGCCTTCCTTACCCATTCTTTAAGCATGATTTCATGGGGGATATTTCTAACAATTTATCATATTAAAGTGAAATATTCAATCCATTTATGAGAACTATCAAATTCCAAGGTGGGCAAGACCACATCCAAAGGTGTTTCAAAAGACATACCTCATGGAAAACTTTGAAAATGAGCTTTGTAGGCCACTTTTATAATGGAGCCATTCTCATGGGCCATCAAACCATCAACACTAGCAACAAGTATTGGGTTGATAAAGTTTGAGATCATTTAAGAGGGAAAGGAATGCTTATAAACATTAAATTAAATACATTTTGAAATTACAATTGAATAAATGAATTATACAAGAAGCAAGAAATTATAAGTGGCTAATTGTACTGACTTAATTGTAGGTAGGTTTGAAAATTTTAGGTGTCCATAACTAACATTTTTAACACAATCTATCAGGTTACAAATATATTGCTTTCCTCCTCTATATCATATTTTGTTTGTTGTTAAATTCCACTCTCTACTAGATTTTAGCTTGTAGATATAAATCCATGTTATTAAGGATTTATTTATTTGATTTTGTCAAGTGAAAAATACCTACATATCATCTTAATGTATTGGTAAATTATGTCGCAAGTATGAATGAGTAAGGTGGTGTTGTCATTAATATTGTCATTAATGTTGTCATTGATGTCGATAGAGGTCAAGTTGTTGAAAAGAAACAAATCAAGTGTTTGCAGGTGGTACATGTATGGTTGAGATATAGTTGACATGTTGTGAGTACATAAAGCTATCTTTATGGTGTTGCAAGTGTGTTGATATGATGAATTATCAAGTGCTTTTGAGAAAATTAATAAACAATGAAGATAAAGTTGTGTGTGTGTTCTGAATGCACTCTGGTATTGTGCTCTGCATTTCTTCTATGTCGATCTATGCTTGTGTGGATCTATATTGTTGTTTATGGGCATCTTTGGGTGATATATCTTGAGTAATAGCTTTTGGGTTTATGGAGAGTGAAAGTTGTGTTCACCAAATTGTGAATTGGTCTAATAGAGTTGTTTGTCTATGGACTGGGAGAAATGTTTTTGCTTTGCAATCCTCTGATTTCTTGTCTCAGATCTTGTGGATCTAGAGGAAGACTTATAATGGTGTTATCTGTGTTCTATCAAATGTGCTCATGGTTTGGTACTTCAGAAAGCTTGCTCCAAAGTTACTATTTGTGCCTGGGCGGTCTAGTTGGACTGATGGAAAGAGTTATGTATATGGAATTTGTTACAGTTTCTATGAATGAATTTGAAGGTATCGAAGAGGTTTTCCAGTGTCTGGTGAAGCATGTTCAGTGGTCCACATGTTATCATCTTGTTGTGAATGTGAGTGCTTCAATGTTCATTGGTGTTTTCATTAGGTTTGGCCGCCCTGGTGTCTACATGTTACATGAAGGATAAGTATGAATTAAGGAAGTGTGTGATTGATCGAAGATATTGTTTTGGGTCATGGTTAAGTATTAATTTTGTCCACTGTCATTCTTATCCATCAGGGGAATGTTGAGTCGCTAACCTAGTTTGAATTTGTAAAATGAAGAATGTGTAGCCAACCTTGGAGAAAGTTTCTAAGGTTGAAGGTGGTATAAGTACAAGTCAAGATGTTGTGAATTGAGAGAGATAAATAAAGACAAGCGTGTGAAACAAGTGTGAGTAGTAGAGTGTGTGAAATTGAATCAAGGTAGCAATACTTTAATGTGTTTGACTCCTGAAAGCAGTGACCTAATGGTGTATGAAATTCTTTGATCAAGGCTATGAATGTGTGGAAGTTGTTGTGGTGGATTTTTCTGTTATCTTTCTTTATTTGTAGGCAGTGAGCCTCCTTCTGGACAGTGGGTCCTATCTGTAGGCAGTGAGCCTTGTATCGAGATAGTGAGTCCTTTTTGGGCAGTGAGATCTCCGACAGTGATCCTTTGTATTTGGTTTTTCATTACTATTATATTGTGAGTTAATCCTCACCGTGGTTTTTCCCTTATAGGTTTTTCCACATAAATCTAGTGTCTTTGGTATTTTATTTTTGTTATCTGTATTTCATGATTATACTTAATAACAGATTAAAGTAGATGTGGAATCGATTAAGATCAAAAGTGAATGCAATTTGATACAACTAATTTACCCCCCTCTCAGTTATCTTGTGCAATTCAATAATTGGTATCAGAGCTTTTGTTCCTCGGATAAGAGATTAATTGCTTTAGGTAGATCTGATGGTGCACAAGTTATCAATACCTATGTTTGATGGAGATAACTATACTAATTGGAAATTGAAAATGAGAGGTTACTCGATCTCTCTTGGTTTCAAAACTTGGAAAGTTGTTGAGAATAAATATGTTGAGCTGACAAGTGGTTCTTCTTTTGTTCAAATAGAGCTCTTTTTGAACTATGCTTCAAGATGTTCAAATAGAGCTATACATAAAAAGAACAGAGATAATAAAGACAAAAAGGATAGAAAGCTCAAGAAATTTTATTATGTTAGAGAAGATGCTAGAATTTTTTATGATGAGTCTGATTGTGAGGATGAAAAATATGAATGCTTGTTTCTAGCCTTGGAGAATAAATATGTGTCTACTAACCATGGAAAATATGCAAGGGAATGTGGTCTAGAAAACAAGAAGGATGAGATGGAAGGTACTCTGGTTACTGCCTTTCATGCTAGATAAGATGAAGATTATTGGGTAATTGACAGTGGAAGTTCAAATCATATGACCAGAGACAAAAGTAAGTTTACTAAACTTGAAAATTATGATGGAGGATTAGTCATGTTTGGAGATGATTCTGGTGCAAAGATTGTTGGAAAAGGAACAATTAGTTTGGATGGAAAACATAGTATTGATGATGTCTATTATGTTAAGGGATTAAGGTAGAATATTTTGAGTGTTGGAAAAATGTGTAGCAAAGGATTTAAACTTGTGTTCCAGGATAATACCTGTGAGATCATAAAAGGGTTTGGAACTGTGGTAGTTGTAGGAAGAACAACACATGGAAACATGTATCGACTTAAGAGTGGTGATGGTCAGTGTTTTGTGTCTCAAGTTAATGAAAGTTGGCTATGGCACTGAAGGATGGGACATGTAAAATTTAAGAATTTGATCAGGATTTTTTCAAGAGAAGTTGTTATGGATCTGCCTAAAATCACAAAGCCTACCAATACTGTTTGTAGATGTTGTTAATTGGGAAAACAAACAAGATGCAGTTTTAAAGGAAAAGAACAATCATATACCGGAATGATGGAATTGATTCATTCAGACCTTTGTGGTCCCACAAGAATAGGAAGTCTTAATGGTGATAGGTATTTTATGTTTTTGATTGATGATTATTCTAGAATGACATGGGTTACTTTTCTTAGGGAGAAAGCTCAAGCTCTAGACATATTCAAAGGGTTCAAGGAAAGGGTAGAGAATGAAGTGAACCTGAGAATCAAATGTTTAAGGTCTGATAGAGGTGGAGAATTCACTTCCAGTGAGTTTAATACATTTTGTGAAGAGCATGGTATAAAGAGACATTTTTCTACTCCTAGAGCTCCTCAGCAGAATGGAGTTGTAGAGAGGAAGAACAAAATTGTTCAAGAGGATGCAAGAACTATGATTAAAGAAGATAAATTTCCTAATTTATATTGGAGAGAAGCAATCCACAAGTGTGTTTATATTCTTAAAAGAGTTCAAATCAGAGGTAACAATACAAAGACCCCTTATGAACTATGGACTGGCAAGATTCCTACTATTAAGTACTTTAAAGTATTTGGAAGTAGATGCTATATTAAAAGAGATGATGAGAACCTTGGAAAGTTTGATGCAAGATGTGATGAAGGTATTTTCCTTGGATATTCAACTAACAACAAAGAATATAGATGCTACAATAAGAGATTGAGGTAGATAGTTGAAAGTGAAAATGTAAATGATGATGAAGATGTTCACAGACTAGTTGAAATAATTGAAGTGTAGCCAGATGAACCTATCCATAGACAAGTACAAGAAGAGGATAAGGAAGAAGAAGAACATATTGAAGAAGAAGAGACTCTGGAACTTGCTCCTAAGACTCAAAAATATGTATAGAAAAATCATCCAGAAGAATAGATAATTGGAGATAAAGGCAAAGGTGTAACAACAAGAGGAAAAGTGGTAGCAACTAGGGTAAATTTCTGTATACTTTCAAAGATAGAACCTAAAATAGTGTGTGAAGCATGCAAATATGAGAATTGAGTTAGAGTAATGAAAGAAGAGTTGCAATAGATAGAGAAGAATCAAACATGGGAATTGGTTCCTAGACTTGTAAACAAGAATATAATTGGTACAAAATGGGTGTTCAGGAATAAGTTGAATGAAGATGGTGAAGTAGTAAGAAACAAAGCAAGGCTTGTGTGCAAATTTTATTCATAGGATGAAAGAATAGACTTTGAGGAGACATTTTCTCTGGTGACAAGAATGGAAGCCATTCAGATGTTTTTGGAATTTTTTGCTCACAAAGACTTCCAAGTATACCAAATGGATGTTCAGTTTGTATTCATGAATGGAGAATTGGAAGAAGTGTACATAGAACAACCAAAAATATTTTAGTTACCATATAAACCAAACATGGTATGTAAGTTGAAAAAATCCCTATATGGACTTAAATAGGCTCCTAGAGCATGGTATGCAAGGTTGGCCAGATATTTGACACAACAAAGGTTCAGTAAAGGCTCTACAAACAATAATCTATATTTAAAAGTTGAAGAAAATAGTTTTTTGATAGTGCTTGTGTATGTTGATGATATCATCTTTGGAGGAAATGAAGGTATGTGCAAGAAATTCATAGATAAGATGCAAAAAGAGTTTTAGATGTCTATGATTGGTGATTTGAACTTCTTTCTTGGACTCCAAGTGAACAAACTGATAAGGGAATATTCACTTCACAATCAAAGTATGAAAAATAATTATTGAAGATGTTTGGAATGGATGATTCGAAACTAGTTTGTACCCCTATGGTGACTAAATGAAAACTGATTAAGGATAATGATTCTCCTAAAATTGATCAGAGCATGTATAGATCTATAATTGGTGGACTATTATATCTTACTGCTACTAGACTGGATATCATCCATGCAATATGTTTGGTTGCCAAATTTCAAGTAGCATTTAAAGAAATACATGTTACATTTATGAAAATGATATTCAAATATTTCAAAGGAACTTCATATTATGGCTTGCGGTATCCTAAGGATATTGATTTCACTTTGAATGCCTACACTGATGTAGATTGGGATGGTTGTGTAGATGAACAAATGAGTACAAGTGGTAGTGCATTCTTTCTTGGATGTAGGTTGGTTTCATGGCTAAGCAAGAAACAATATTCAATTTCTTTATCCACTGCAGAGGCTGAGTATATTGCAACAACATCTTGTTGTACAAAGGTACTTTGGATGAAGCAAACATTGAAGGATATAGGTGTGATGTGTGATGAGCCTATCCCTATCTTATGTGATAATACAAGTACAATAAATAACTCAAAGAATATGATAATGAATTCAATGACAAAGCATATATCTATCAGATATCATTTCTTAAGGGAGAAGGTGTTGGATAATGAAGTCTAGTTTGAATATGTGTCTACAAAGGATTAGACTGCAAATATATTTACTAAGGCTCTTCCTAAGGATAATTTTGAGTATCTCAGGGAGAAGTTGGGGGTTACATCCCCTCCTTTGAAGGTGCACATAGAGGTGCATCAATCCAGTGGATCTACAGATTCATCATTTGTCTGGAATGATGATTGAGGTGTAATCCTCAGGGGGAGTAGAGAGTATCATTGTTGTTGGATGTGTTGTCATGATTGCACTTCTAAGGGGGAGCGATCAGAATTTTATGACTGAAGAATCATGCAAAACTTTTCTTTTCCATTGATGTCAAAGGGGAAGAGAGAATCATGTGAAAAAGCCTATCTATATCTAGCTGAAAAGGAGAGAGAATCTTGTAAGGAGAAGAGTTTGCAGGAAGGTTGTGTAGGCTATCTAATATGAAAAATGGAGAAAAAGATGCAGGAGAGTTTGTATGATGTCCTTGATGGTTTTTCACATCATGTGTTTCCATCAATGACAAAGGGGGAGGTTGTTGCAAGTATGGATGAGTAAGGTGGTGTTGTCATTAATGTTGTCATTGATGTCAACATAGTTCAAGTTGTTGCAGAGAAACGAATCAAGTGTTTGTAGGTGGTACATGTATGGTTGAGATATTGTTGAGATGTTGTGAGTAAATTGATTTATCTTTATGGTGTTACAAGTGTTTTGATATGATGAATTATCAAGTGCTTTTGATAAATTTAATAAACAATTAAGACAGAGTTGTGTGTGTTCTGAATATGCTCTAGTATTGTGCTTTGCATTTCTTCTATGTCGATTATATGCTTGTATGGATCTGTAGTGTTTATTATGGGCATCTTTGGGTGATAGATTATGGGTTTATGGAGAGTGAAAGTTGTGTTCACCGGTTTATGAAATGGTTTGGCAGAGTTTTTTGTTTGTGGACTAGAAGAAATGTTTCTGCTCCATAGTCCTCTAATGGCTTGTCTCGGATCTTACAGATCTAGAGGAAGAATTATAATGGTGTCATCTGTTGGAAAAACAAGAATATACAACTGAGAGGGGGAGTGAATCAGTTGTCACAAAATTTAAAACTTATTCAACCTTATTAACCTTTAATCTCATATTTGATAATTAACAATGAAAGCATGAATCAACAACACATCAAAAACACAAGAACACCAAGATTTTATATGTGGAAACGTTGTTAGGGAAAAAACCACGGTGGATGTTAGTCCACAAGATTATACCTTGTTAGAAGTATAAAGATGAATAATGGGAATGCACATGCATTCAAGCACACTACCTAGAGCTCACTACTCAAATAGGAAGGGACATTTCCTTACAAAAACATTTAGATTAAAACCATCTGAAGAATATGAACTGATAAATTAGCTTCTTCAAAATCCTGGTGACAGTTTCTGTTAGGCACAAAAACACTTCTTCACACTTTTCTCAATATTCTTCACACTCTGCTCTGCAATTGAATGATCTAATCTCTATTCACATATTTCACATCCACACTTCTCATACACACATCAAGCATACTTCAAAATGAAGAAACAATCATTCTTATATATTTGCTTCATGGAATTACATCAACAACTCTATCGACCAAAAATGAGAGAATAAATGAATTAAAAACTGTCAGACCAATTCATGAACAAATCTCAATGTGTACCAACTGAAGTCGGTCACAACATAATGGAGACCTAAAAAAACTTCCTCAAACATTCCAAACATTAAAATATTAATCCACAAGGATCTGCAACACGCTACAACCACCATGTCGGCTAAGAACATGAAAACCCAAACACAAAAAGGAAAAAACTTTGATCATGATCACACCAATTAACACGAACGTGAAACAAGGATAAAGCACGATCTAGAAACATCAATGAACATCACATGAGCATACACAACAACTAGATATACCAGAATTACATTCTCTTCTTCCAGAAACATCAACTATAGTAACATAATAACTGTAGGAACACAAAAATACACAACTTGCACAAATCTTGATGAGCACCTTTGAAACTTCCAGAGTATAAACTAGATAGGCTCAAAAACAAACCCTTTAAAGCATAACTTATGAATACCACCATACTGAACTTTCCACCACACTGAACTTCACAACTTCACAGACAACCTGCAACATATTTATTCTAATTTTCTCAATATCCTTGACATATATAGCCTTCAAAACATCAATGCTAATAGTGTTGACATCAATGACGACCACATATCAGCAACACAACTACAACATCCAATAATATCCCCCTTTGGAATTGATGGCAACACATGATGTGAAAAATACCATCAACACAACTAACTCTTCTTCTCATACTGTTCTTCTCCCCCTTACATTACTCTTCTCCCCTTTTTTTTATGCTCTTCTCCCCAAGGTTTTTATAAGGTTTTTCAAATTACTCTTCTCCCCCTTTGACATCAATCACAAAGGTACACAATCTCTGAATCATCTGACTACTCCCCCTGAGTAGCAACCACCACAACATCAATCTGGATCAAGATATGACTATGAATGCATGGATTGATGCAAAGACTTGCATCTTAGTTCAGATTAGGAGGGGAAATCACCCCCAACTTCCCTCTGTGATACTCAAAAGTATCGTTAGGCAATGGCTTAGTAAAGATATTTGCAATGTATTCTTTAGTAGGCACATACTCTAGTTTGACTTCTTTATCACTTACTTTGTCTCTCAAAAAGTGATATTTGATAGATATATGTTTTGTCTTTGAATGCAGCACCAGATTCTTAGAAATGTTTATTGCACTTGAATTATCACAAAATATAGCAATAGGCTCATCATACTCAATTTTGATAACTCTCAGCATCTGCTTCATCCATATAACTTGAGTACAATTATTTGCAGCATCAATATATTCTGCCTCAACAGTAGATAAGGAAATGCAATTCTAATTTTTACTTAACCAAGACACCAATTTCTTCCCCAAGAAGAAGGCACCACCACTAGTAATTTTCCTATCATCCACATCTCCTGCCCAATATACATCAGTAAAGGCGCTCAAGGTAAGATCATCATCTTTAGGATGCCAAAGACCAAAATCAATTGTCCCTTTCAAGTATCTAAAAATTCTCTTCACAACAGTCACATGAGATTCATTGGATCAACTTGATATCTAGCAACCATACATACAAAATTCATGATGTCTGGTGTGGTCTGAGTCAAATAAAGTAATCCACCAATCATTGACCTATATCTTGTTTGATTTTCTTTAGGAGAATCATCATTTTGTGTTAACTTGCATCCGGTTACCATGGGTGTACCAACTGGCTTTGAGTCTTCCATGCCAAAAAAATTCAGTAACTCTCTTACATATTTGGACTGAGATTTAAAGATTACATCATCTAACTGAGTAATTTGCAATCCTAAAAAGAATTTTATCTCCCCAATCATTGACATCTCAAACTCACCTTTCATTTCATCAAAAAAATTCATACATAAGTCATCATTACCTTCAAAAATGATGTCATCAACAAAGAATTCAATAATCAACTCTTTATCCCGATTCATCTTAAAATACAGATTACTATCAGTAGTACCTTTATTGAATCCAAGCTTCAACAAGTATTTATCCAGTCTAGAATACTAGGCTCTAGGGGCTTGTTTGAGTCCATATAGTTCTTTCTTCAATTGACAAACCATATCTTCTTTGTCAGTCAGTTGAAATCTATCTGGTTGCTGAACATATACTTATTCTTCTAGCTCACCATTTAGAAATGTTGGCTTTACATCCATTTGATAGACTTTGTAGTTCTTAAAACAAGCATAAGCAAGAAATAATCTTACAACTTCAATTCTAGCAATAGGGGCAAAGGTTTCTTCAAAATCAATACCTTCCATCTGTGAGTACCCTTTAAATACCAGTCTTGCTTTATTCCTGACCACTTCACCTTGTTCATTCAACTTATTTCGAAAGACCAATTTGGTTCCAATCACAGTTTTATCCTGAGGTCTGGGAACAATAATCCATGTATCATTTTTCTCTATCTGCATCAGTTCTTCCTTCATTGCTTCCATCTAATATTCATCTTTACATGCTTCATTGATATTGTTGGGCTCAGTCTTGGAAATCAGACAATATTCTTTTGCATTTCTTCTTCTAGTCTTCACACCTTTGTTCTTATCTCCTATAATCTGATTTTCAGAATGATTTATCTTTACATACCTCAAAACCTTAGGATTCTCTCAAACTTTTGGTTCTTTTTTTCTTTCTTCTGCACTTCCACTAGCTTCTCCTTCTCGATTCTCTTGATTCACCGAAACAATTTGAACTTGATTTTGTGTCTGAGCCTTCTTTCCATTATCAGTACTGTTATGTTGGTCATCTAAATCATATCCACAATATTTGGATGATCTTGCAGTGTCTTCATCAAAGTCTCTAACATTTTCACTTTCAACCATTTTCCTCAATCTTCTATTATAGCACCGGTAGGCCTTGCTCTTAGTAGAGTAACCCAGAAAGATTCATTCATCACTCCTAGCATCAAACTTTCCAATATCTTCATCTCTCTTGATATAACATCTACTTCCAAAGATTTTTAAATATTTAATAGTAGGATTATAACCAAACCACAGCTCAAAAGGAGTCTTACCAGAATTACCATTGACATTTACTTGGTTGATAGTATATACAACAGTGCTTACAAATCTCCAATAGATATGAGGAACATTACCTTCCAACATCATAGTTCTGGCAACATCTAGAATTGTTTTGTTCTTTCTCTCAACAACTTCATTCTGTTGAGGGGTCCAAGGAGCAGATAATTGTATTTTGATTCCATGCTCTTCACATAAAAAATTGAACTCCCAAGAAGTGAATTCACCACCTCTGTCTGACCTTAAGCATTTAATCTTTAAACCTGTCTCATTCTCGACCATAGCTTTGAAACTTTTGAAATTTTCTAATGCTTCATTTTTTCTCTTAAGAAGGCAACCCATATCATTCTAGAGTAATCATCAATGAGAAACATAAAGTACCTTTCTCCTTGTTGACTTTTGATTCTGGAGGGACCACATAGATTAGTATGCACCAGCTCCAGTACTCCATTAGAATGATGTTGTTTGCTCTGAAAAGAGATTCTAGTATTTTTTCCCATCCGACATTCCTTGCATATGGTGTTAGTAGGCTTCACTAGTTTAGGAAGATCTCTAACTACTTGAGTGGATCTTACTTTGACAATGTTATCAAAATTCACATGACACTGCCTCCTATGCCATAACCAGATTACATCAAACTGAGCAATTAAACACCTTTCACTAGAAACACTCAAGTGAAAAATGTTACCTCTTGTCTTTGTACCTAAAGCAATTATATTTATGGAACTTCCTAGTATCCTGCACTTACCATATTTGAACTGAAGATTGTATCCCTTGTCGACCATCTGTCCAACACTCAACAGGTTATGCTTCAATCCTTCAACATAAATGTGATCATCAGTATTATATTTGCCACCAAGAGAAATAGTGCCTTACCACAAATCACACCAACATTGTTATCCCCAAATCTTACAACACCACTGTCATATTTCTCCAAGCTTATAAACTTGCTTTGTCACCAGTCATATGATGTGAGCATCTATTTTCAATCACCCATTCATCCTTTTCTTCAATTTTGGTTGCAAGAGCTTTCTCAATATTCTTATCACTAGCATATTCAATGGACACTGTACCATTTTCCTTGATAGAAATGAATACCCATCCATCTTCATTTCCATTTTCTTTATCAGATTCATCAACAATAACACCTTCTTCCGTATAATAACACTTCTTTTGAAATCTAGGCTTATCAGGTTTGAACCTAGGAACTCTTTCAGGACACCTTGATGCAAAATGACCTATCTTATTGCAAGAGAAACATTTAATAGGTAACTTTCCTTTATACTTACCTTATCCTCTAGCTTCTCTTTTCACAATCAATGCTTTCAGCTCTTCTAACTCTCTTTATTCATCTTTAATGTGTTTCATCTCATCTTCACACTTGAATGTATTTCTAGAACTTTCTCCCAGATCATATCCCTGTTGGTTTCTTCTGGATACAGTAGCCTTAAATGTAGACTCCGTCTTAGGAGTAGAATCACCAAATTCACTCAATTCAAAGGCAACAAGCATACCAATCAACATGTCTCTTGTCACATTTGTTACTATCCCGAGTTCTTCAATACCATGAGCTTTGATTTTGTAAGAATTAGGCAATGATATGAGTACTTTAGCCACAATCTCTTCTTCATCCAAGATTCCACCGACACATCTAATACCCATCACTAGTTCATTCACTTTTTGCATGAAAGAAATAATGTTTTCATCTTCACTCATTTTCAAGTTTTCCCACTTGCCTTTCAGACTTTGTAGCTTAGCAACTTTCACTTATGCATCTCCTTCATACAATATCTCCAACTTCTTCCAGATCTCATATGCTGTCTTCAAACCCATTAAATTTTTCATCTCTGAGTCAATCAGAGCACTCAATAATGCTTCTATAGCCCTGATATTTGTTTTAGCTTCTTTGATCTCATCAAGAGTAGAGGGACCATTCTGAGGAATAACATATATGTTATTTGTAATCTTCTAGAAGCTATCACCAATGCACTTCAAATGACACTCCATTCTAGCCTTCCACAGAGAGTAGTGTGTTCCATCAAATCTAGGACTATCCTTCTTGTATGATCCCATCTCGAATCACCTCAAGCTATTAAACTTCTTCAGAGGAACCTGCTTCGATACCAATTGTTGGAAAAATAAGAATAGACAACTGATAGAGGGGGTGAATCAGTTGTCACAAAATTTAAAACTTATTCAACCTTATTAACCTTTAATCTCAGATCTGATAATTAATAGTGAAAGCATGAATCAACAACACATCAGAAACATAATAACACCAAGATTTTATACGTGGAAACCTTGTTAGGGGAAAAACCACGATGGATGTTAGTCCACAAGATTATACCATGTTAGAAGTATAAAGATGAATAATGGGAATGCACATGCATTCGGGCACACTGCCTAGATCTCACTACTCAAATGGGAAAGGCTTGCTGCCTTACAAAAATATTCAGATTAAAACCATATGAAGAATATGAACAGATAAATCAGCTTCTTCAAAAGCCTGATAACAATTCTGGTTAGGCATAGAAACACTTCTTCACACTTCGCTCAATATTCTTCACACTCTGCTTTGCAATTGAATGATCTAATCTCTATTCGCACATTTCACATTCACACTTCTCATACACACATCGAGAACACTTCAAAATGAAGAAACAATCATTCTAATATATCCGCTTCATGGAATTACATCAACAACTCTATTGGCCAAAAATAAGAGAATAAATGAATTACAAACTGTCGGCCTAATTCATGAACAAATCTCAATGCATACCAACCGAAATCGGTCACAACATAATGGAGACCTAAAACAACTTCCTCGAACATTCCAAACATTAAAATATTAATCCACGAGGATCTGCAACACGCTACAACCACTATGTTGACTAAGAACATGAAAACCCGTACACACAAAGGAAAAATCTTTGATCACGATCACACCAATCAATATGGACGTGCAATAAGGATAGAGCATGATCTAGAAAAATAAATGAGCATCACACGAGCATACACAACAACTAGAATTACCAGAATTACATTCTCTTCTTCAAGAAACATTATCTACAGTAACAGAATAACTGTAGAAACACATAGACACACAACTTGCACAAATCTTGGTACGTACCTCTGAAAATTCCAGATTATAAACTAGATAGGCTCAACAACAAACCATTTAAAGCGTAACTTCTAAATACCACCATACTGAACTTTCCACCACACTGAACTTCACAGCTTCACAGACAACCTGCAACATATTTATTATAATTTTCTCAATATCCTCGACACATACAGCCTTCAAAACATCAATGCTAATAGTGTTGACATCAATGACAACCACATATCAGCAACAAAACCACAACATCCAACATTATTTTTGTTCTGGAAAACATGCTCGTGGTTTGGTACTTTAGAAGGCGTGTTCCAAAGTTACTATGTGTGCCTGCACAGTTTGGTTGGACTGATAGAAATATTTTTGTATATGGAAGTTGTTATAATTTTTGCAGATGAATTTGAAGGTATCTAAGATGTGTTCTTGTGTCTGGTGAAGCGTGTTCAGTGGTCCTCTTGTTATCATCTTGTTGCGAATGTGAGTGCTTCAATGTTCATTGGTTTTTTCATTAGGTTTGGCCAACCTGGTGTTTACACGTTACATGAAGGATAAGCATAAATTAAGGAAGCATGTGATTGATCCAAGATATTGTTTTGGGTCCTAGTTAAGTATTAATTTGGTCCACTCTCATTCTTATCCACTGCGGGAATGTTGAGTCGTTGACCTAGTTTGAATTTGTAAAATGAAGAATGTGTAGCTGACCTTGGAGAAAGTTTCTAAGGTTGAAGTTGGTTACAAGTCAAGATGTGAATTGAGAGAGAGAAAATAAGACATGCAAGTGAAACAAGTGCGATTAGTAGAGTGTGCGAAAGTGAATCAAGGCAGTAGTACTTTAATGTGTTTGACTCCTAAAAGCAGTGAGATAGTGGTGTTTGCAATTCTCTAATCAAGGTTGTGAATGTGTGGAAGTTGTTGTGGTGGATTTTTCTATTATATTTCTTTATCTATAGGTAGTGAGCCTCCTTTTGGACAATGAGTCCTATCTGTAGGCAGTGAGCCTCCTTCTAGACAGTGAGTCCTATCTATATGAAGTGAGCCTTGTATCTGGATAGTGATTCCTTTCTAAGTAGTGAGAATTTTTATCTAGTTTTGCATTACTATTATATTGTGATTTAATCTTCACCGTAGTTTTTCCTTTATAGGGTTTTCCACATAAATTTGGTGTCTCTGGTATTTCCTTTCTATTATCTACATTTCATGATTATAATTAATAGCAGATTAAAGTATATGTGGAATCGATTAAGATAAGACGTGAATGTAATTTGATACAATGGATTCACCCCCCTCTTAGTTGTCTTGTGCAATTCAACAATTGGTATCAGAGATTTGGTTCCTCAAAGAAGAGGTTAACCGCTTGAGGTAGATTTGATGGCGCACAAGTTGTCAATCCTTGTGTTTGATGGAGCTGACTATAGTGACTGGAAAGTGCATATGAGAGGTTACCTGATCTCTCTTGGTTTCAAAACTTGGAAATTTGTTAACACAAAATATGTTGAGTCAACAAGTGGTCCTTCTTTTGTTGATGAGATCTCTACTTATGAGGAAAATGAAAAAGAAAGGTATGTAATTTATAGTGCTTTATCTAAGACTGATCAAACAAAAGTTATTTCATTAGGCACTGCTTATGAAGAGTGGGAAAAGTTGAAACATATCTATGAAGGAAATGATAGAGTCAAATTATCAAAGAAGCTAACAACAAAGCGTAGATATGAGAACTTGAAAATGGAAGAAGGTGAAGACATTGCAAGCTACTTTTAGAGGGTTGATATTGCAGAAAATGATGTCAAAAATCAAGGTTGTACTTTGACAGATGAAGATGTGATAGAGAATATTTTGATGACCCTACCGAAGAGTTATAGTGACAAGGTCTCAGCTATTGAGGAAGTGTATGACCCAAATAAATTCACTAAATAACAACTATTTGGTACCTTGACTGCATTTGAGATGAGGAAGTTTGGAAAAGAAAAGGAGAAAACAAAAATAACCTTCAAAGCCACTAAGACAGAAGATGATCCAAATAGTGATGGTTTAGAGGAATTGGAAGAAAACTTTACAAAGAAGTTGAAGAAAGGTATCGGTAAGTACAAAGGTATGCTACCTTTTAAATGTTTCATTTGTGGATATATTGGTCAATGTGCTTCAAGATGTCCAAATAGAGAAATACACTAAAAGAACAGAGATAATAAAGACAAAAAGGACAAAAAGTTCAAGAAATTGTATTATATTAGAGAATATGCTGGAATTTTTGATGATGAGTCTAATTTTGAGGATGACAAAGATGAATGCTTGTTTCTAGCCTTGGAGAATAAATCTGTGTCTACTAACCATGGAAAATGTGCAAGGGAATGAGGTCTGGAGACCAAGAAGGATGAGATGGAATGTACTCAGGTTACTGTCTTTCATGCTAGACAAGACAAAGATTATTGGGTAATTGACAGTGGATGTTCAAATCATATGACCGAATACAAAAGTAATTTTACTAAACTTGAAAATTATGATGGAGGATTAGTCATGTTTGGAGATGATTCTGGTGCAAAGATTGTTGGAAAAGGTACAATTAGTTTTGATGGAAAACACAGTATTGATGATGTCTATTATGTTAAGGGCTTAAGGCATAATATTTTGAGTGTTGTAAAAATGTGTAGCAAATGATTTAAACTTGTGTTCCAAGATAATACCTATGAGATCGGAAAAGGGTCTGAAACTGTGGTAGTTGTAGAAAGAACACATAGAAACATGTATCAGCTTAAGAGTGGTTATGGTCAATGTTTTATGTCTCAAGTTAAGGAAAGTTGGATATGGAACCAGAGGATGGGACATGTAAACTTTCATAATCTAATTAGGATCTGTTCAAGACAAGTTGTTATGGATCTGCCTAAAATCACAAAGCCTACCAATATTGTTTGTAGAAGTTGTTAATTGGGAAAACAAACAAGATGCAATTTTAAAGGAAAAGAGAAATCATCTACCGGAATGCTGGAATTGATTCATATAGACCTTTGTGGTCCCACAAGAACAAGAATTCTTAATGGTGACAAGTATTTTATGCTTTTGATTGATGATTATTCTAGAATGACATGGGTTACTTTTCTTAGGGAGAAAGCTCAAGCTCTAGACAGATTCAAAGTGTTCAAGGCAAGGGTAGAGAATGACGTGAACCTGAGAATCAAATGTTTAAGGTCTAATAGAGGTGGAGAACTCACTTCCTGTGGGTTTAATACATTTTGTGAAATTCATGGTATAAAGATACATTTTTCTGCTCCTAGAACTCCTCAGCAGAATGGAGTTGTAGAGAGGAAGAACCAAACTATTCAAGAGGCTGCAAGAACTATGATGAAAGAGGAAAATGTTCCTGATGTATATTTGAGAGAAGAAATCCACACTACTGTTTATATTCTTAACAAAGTTCAGATCAAAGGTAACAACACAAAGACCCCTTATGAACTATGGACGAACAAGATTCCTATTGTTAAATACTTTAAGGTATTTGGAAGTAGATGCTATATTAAAAGAGATGATGAGAACCTTGGAAATTTTGATGCAAGATGTGATGAAGGCATTTTCCTTGGATATTCAACTAACAACAAATCATATATATGGTACAATAAGAGATTGAGGAAGATAGTTGAAAGTGAAAATGTAAAAGTTGATGGAGATGTGCACAAACCAGTTGAAATAAGTGAAGTTGAACTAGATGAACCTATTTGCAAAGAAGTACAAGAAGAGGATAAGGAAGAAGAAGACCAAATTGAAGAAGAAGAGACTCTAGAACTTGCTCCTAAGAGTCCAAAATATATATAGAAAAATCATTTGAAAGAACAAATATGTGGAGAGAAAGGAAAAGGTGTAACAACAAGAAGAAAAGTGGCAGAAACTAAGGTAAATTTGTGTCTACTTTCTAAGCTAGAACCTAAAATAGTGTGTGAAGCATGCAAAGATGAGAATTGGGTTAGAGCAATGAAAGAAGAGTTGTAACAGATAGAGAAGAATCATACATGGGAATTGGTTCCTAGACCTGCAAACAAGAATGTAATTGGTACAAAATGGGTGTCCGGGAATAAGTTGAATGAAGATGGTGAAGTAGTAAGAAACAAAGAAAGGCTTGTGTGCAAAGGCTATTCATTGGTTGAAGGAATAGGATTTGAGGAGATATTTTCCCCGATGGAGAGAATGGAAGCCATTTAATTGTTTTTGGCATTTTTTGCTCTCAAAGACTTCAAAGCAAACCAAATGGATGTTAAGTCTGCATTCTTGAATAGAGAATTGGAAGAAGTGTACATAGAACAACTAGAATTATTTCAGTTACCAGATAAACTAGACACGATCTGTGAGTTGAAAAAGGCCCTATATGGACTTAAAGAGGCTCCCAAAGCATGGTATGCAAGGTTGGACAAATATTTGACACAACAAAGGTTTAGTAAAGACTCCACAGATAGTAATCTTTGTTTCAAAGTTGAAGGAAATAAATTTTTGATAGTGGTTGTGTATGTTGATGATATCATCTTTGGAGGAAATGAAGGTATGTGTAAGAAATTCACAAATGAGATGTAAAAAGAGTTTGAGATGTCTATGATTGGTGAGTTGAAGTTCTTTCTTGGAATCCAAGTGAATCAAAGTGATAAGGGCATATTCATTTCACAATCAAAGTATGTTAAAGAATTGTTGAAGAAGTTTGGAATGGATAATTCCAAATTGGTCTATACCCCTATGGTGATTGGATGCAAACTGAGTAAGGATAATGATTCTCCTAAAATTGATCAGAGCATGTACAGATCTATGATTGATGGATTGTTATATCTTACTACTACTAAACCAGATATCATGCATGTTGTATGTTTGATTGCCATATTTCAATCATAACCTAAAGAAACACATGTTACAACTATGAAAAGGATATTTAGATATTTAAAAGGCACTCCAGATTATGGCTTGTGGTATCCTAATGATACTGATTTCAGTTTGAATGCCTGCACTGATGCAGATTGGGTTGGTTGTGTAGATGATCGTAAGAGTACATGTGGTGGTGCATTATTTCTTTGATATAGGTTGGTTTCATGGCTAAACAAGAAATAAGATTCAGTTTCTTTATCCACTGTAGAGGCTGAGTATATTGCAATAAAATCTTTTTGTACACAGGTACTTTGGATGAAACAAAAATTGAAGGATATAGTTGTGATGTGTGATGAGCCTATCCCTATTTTCTATGATAATACAAGTACAATAAATATTTCAAAGAATCTGATAATGCATTCAAGGACAAAGCATATATCTATCAAATATCATTTCTTAAGGGAGAAGGTGTTGGAGAATGAAGTCGAGCTTGAATATGTGTCTACAAAAGATCATATTGCAAATATATTTACTAAGGCTCTTCCTAAGGATACTTTTGAGTATCTCAGGGAGAAGTTGGTGCTTTTTGCCCCTCCTTATTTGAACTAGGTGGACACAGAGATGCATCAGTCCAGTGGATCTACAAATTCACCATCTGTCTAGATTGATGATTAAGGTGTACTCCTCAACGGGAGTATAGAGTATCATTGTTGTTAGATGTGTTGTGATGAGTGCACTACTAAGGGGGAGTGATCATAATTTTATGACTGAAGAGTCACGCAAAACTTTTCTTTTCCATTGATGTGAAAGGGGAAGAGAGAAACATGTGAAAAAGCTATCTATATCTAGCTGAAAAGGAGAAAGAATCTTGTAAGGAGAAGAGTTTGCAGGAAGGTTGTGTAGATTGTCTAATCTGAAAAAAAAAAAATGGAGAAAAAGATGCAGGAGAGTGTGTATGTTGTCCTTGATGGTTTTTCACATCATGTGTTGCCATCAATGACAAAGGGGGAGGTTGTTGCAAGTATGAATGAGTAAGGTGGTGTTGTCATTAATGTTGTCATTGATGTCAACACAGTTCAAGTTGTTGTAGAGAAACGAATCAAGTGTTTGCATGTGGTACATGTATGGTTGAGATACTGTTGAGATGTTGTGAGTACATGGAGATATCTTTATGGTGTTTCAGGTGTGTTGATATGATGAATTATCAAGTGCTTTTGAGAAAATTAATAAATAGTGAAGACAGAGTTGTGTGTGTGTTTTGAATGTGCTCCGGTATTGTGATTTTCATTTCTTCTGTATCAATACTATGCTTGTTTGGATCTATAGTGTTGTTTATGGGAATCTTTTGGTGAGATATCGTGAGTTACAACTTCTGGTTTTATGGAGAATGAAAGTTGTGTTCATCAGTTTGTGAACCAGTCTGGCAGAGTTGTTTGTCTATGGACTGAGAGAAATGTTTTTGCTCTGTAGTCCTCTGATGTCTTGTCTCAGATCTTGCGGATCTGGAGGAAGACTTATAATGATGTTATCCATGTTTTGGAAAATGTGCTTGTGGTTTGGTACTCCAAAAAGCTTGTTCCAAAGTTACTATGTATTCTTGCATAGTCTAGTTGTACTGATGGAAAGAGTTATGTATATGGAAGTTGTTACAGTTGTTGCAAATGAATTTGAAGGTATCTAAGAGGTGTTCCAGTGCCTAGTGAAACGTGTTCAGTGGTCCATGTGTTATCATCTTGTTGTAAATGTGAGTGCTTCAATGTTCATTAGTGTTTTCATTAGGTTTGCCCGACCTGGTGTCTACACATTACATGAAGGATAAGTATCAATTAAGGAAGCATGTGATTGACCCAAGATATTGTTTTGGGTCCTGGTTAAGTATTAATTTGGTCCACTCTCATTCGTATCCACCATGGGAATGTTGAGTCGCTGACCTAGTTTGAATTTGTAAAATGAAGAATGTGTAGCCGACCTTGGAGAAAGTTTCTAAGGTTGAAGTTGGTATAAATACAAGTCAAGATGTTGTGAATTGAGAGAAAGAAATGAAGACAAGCATGTGAAATTAGTGTGAGTAGCAGAGTGTGTGATATTGAATCAAGGCAATATTACTTTAATGTGTTTGACTCTTGAAAATAGTGAGATGATGGTGTCTGCAATTCTCTTATCAAGGCTATGAATTTGTGCAAGTTGTTGTGGATTTTTTTGTTATCTTTCTTTATCTGTAGGCAGTGAGCCTTCTTCTAGACAATGAGTCCTATTTGTAGGTAGTGAGCCTCCTTCTGGATAGTGAGTCTTATCTGTAGGTAGTGAGCCTTGTATCGGGACAATGAGTCCTTTCTAGGCAGTGAGCCCTCTGGCAGTGAGCCTTTGTACCCGGTTGTGCATTACTATTATATTGTGAGTTAATCCTCACCGTGGTTTTTCCCTTATAGGGTTTTCCACATAAATATGGTGTCTTTGGTATTTGCTTTTTGTTATCTGCATTTCATGATTATACTTAATAACAAATTAAAGTAGATATGGAATCGATTAAGATTAGAAGTGAATGTAATTTGATACAACTGATTCACCCCCCCCCCTCCCCGCCCCCCCCAACCCCTCTTAGTTGTTTTGTGCAATTTAACAAATTATACATTCCATTGATTGTTCATTTAAATAACACAACATGAAAGGCTAGTAAGTTAATTTTTGCTCAATATCAAATTTCAAGTAAGAAAATTGTATTGGATGAATAGTTAATGTTTGATTCAAAATTCTAGTATTTGTATCTAGAAAAAAAATCCTAGAGATTATATATTTCATTCTTAACTAATGCTAAGCTTTCAAATTATATATAGAAACTTTACAAAAAATAATAATATAGATCTACAAAATTAGCTATCCACAAAATTTAAAAGAAATATTATGAATAAATCGTAATAATTTTTATTAGTTAGTATATAAATTTTGAACAAATCTATTTTTTTAATAGGCAGTGTATTGGTAATCATTTTGTAGAATCAACTACTTATCTACTAATTATTTATTGACATCAAATTCTTAAGGAATTTATGGGTGTGTGCAATTGAAACTGACAATTAGTGAACAACCTAAGACAACCTAAATTGATCAATCACAATCAAATATAAGCACTCAAGATAAGATAATTTCATATATGTAAAATAATACAAGCATCTAAAGAAATCCCATATTAGCCTCCTAGTTGCACTATTAAAAGTGGTTTTTTCCAATTGCCTAAATGATGTTTGTGCTCAATTTGACAACATAATATTGCATCCAAAATATTGATGATAATGGCTTGGGGGACTCCAATTTATATATTTTTGGAGCCTTGAATGGATGGGTAAGATGCAAAGGAAGGATCAAGGGCTCAAAATGAATGAGGGATCTCAAGCAAGGAGAGTTGAACAAGTGGAAAATGAGGATTAGTTGGAAAAGGAGGCTTCAATGTTGTAGGAGGATTAATTGTGGGATTAGACATGGGAGAGAGTAGATGGTTAAGGTTTGATGAAGGACTAAAAAATACCTTGGAAGAAATTTTAAAAGGATTTTTTTGGATTGTCCCATATTTCTAATGACATGAGGAATCTAAAATTTGGATTAATTGGAAAAAGGGATATTTGCCCCATATCCCAAGTAATTTGACCCAAATGAATAAAATTAAGGAATAGAAGAGTTGGCTTAAGTACCACTTGTCATGTACATGCACGTACACGTTATGACAAGTGAATCTTCATGGGGACTTGGGTGGGTCAAATCCTAAATTAATCATTGATAATCCCTTGCGCACATGATTAGAATGTGATTAGGTGAAAATAAAAGATTAGGCTTGATAATAGAAAACAAACAAAATAGCCAATTAAATTGAGAAGAAGGGGGATAAAAGGTCTAGCTAAATAGTTATCAAATAAATATTTACCAAGGTTAGAATTTAGGGATGAATGGAAAAAAAAAAAATAGACGAGGAATTGTGATAACAAGATTAGTGAGAAATATTAATCAAATAATAAAATATTATTTAATTTACATATATATATATATATGTCAAAAAATAGGATAATTGATCAAATGTAAATGATCAATTATGAAAGAAATAATTAGAATTGGCAAAGTGTCAATTTTAGGTGTCTACAGTGGGTTGTTAATTATATCAAGGCTCAAAACTAGGTCAATATACATGAGACACAAATAGTAGTTTACACAATAATACCTCACCTCAATAATTGTTGCACTTAATGTGGCTTGTTAGGTTAACTTATGCAAAGGAGGAGGACCGACTGCTTAGGACCCCGGGTCATGGGAGGGTCTAAAAAAATCAACTACCTTGATCTACCTCACGCCAAGGGATTGTCTGCAATGGATTTGATGTTTAAAGAGGGTGAAAAAGAAGGAAAACTAATCTGTTTGTTTCCTTATGTCAATCTGAGAGTTTAAGGAGTTAGGTGAGAAAATTATTGAGTATGAATTGTAACCTAGGAAACTCTTTGCCAAAGGACCCCAACGAAGAAGACGAATGATAGTGTGGTGCACTAGTGTCTGTACGGATAGAGAGTACAAAGTATAGTCAAAACTAACATAGAACTTACTAATTGACCTGATAAGTGAGGTCTTATAAAATGATAGAAAGAAAAATACAACTAAGAGACTAAAGCAACAAGAAGAATACTTTAACTTAAAAGATAGATTTTGATGTAGACAAAGGTGGTATAAATACAACTTACAATCGCTCCAGCCTCCTGCAAGCTCCACACGAAAGAAATACCTACACACAAAAGAATAGGGAAAAATGTTGGGGTTTTTTTAGGGCTTGCCGTAGTCAAACCCCCATTTCGGTGTTCCCACCTCCACAGACAATGAGAAAGTAATGAAAGGAAGAATAACAAGCAATGTTAACAACAATATGCTACTAAATCAATATAACGATGCTACATGAATGGATAACACCTCCCCAACAAGATGCTCTCAAGGCACACGAAGGGAGATGTGAGCTCACAAGCTTGAGGATGCCAATGTTTCTGCAACAACGAGAGGAGTAAAACCAACCAAGTGTCAACTTGGAGCTTCAAAAATGGTGGAAATGTTATGAATGAACTATGTAGGAGTGAGTGTGAAGAAGATGAATAGAATGAAGAAGATAGTATTTTCAAGATGAAAAGGGAGCCAAAAGAGTCGTCTAAGGTCAGTTGAAAGCGTAGAGATGTTATACTTCATCGCCAATGGAGAAGTGTAATGCCTCTATAGATTCCAGAGGCGAGAATCCTGTCAGGATGACAATGCACCGCACTAGCGTCTCCGATAGAAATTCCCCCATAGACACTACAAATAGTTACCAAATGGATGGAAAGCGGATGAAGGACCTGAAATAGCATCATTGGGTTTAATTTTTTTAAGGTAAGGGGTGTAAATGGGGAATTTGCGAGGGGTGCAAATTCACGCCATTACATTTTTCCCCCACTTTATCAAGCATATGTGCTACCAAATGTGAGGTAAAGTAGAAAGAAAAAGTTTAAAGAAAGTATACCTAAACCGTTGAGGAAGCAGACCGCAATCTGACACACCCGAAAGCACAAGAAGAGGAGATGGCTCCATAGGTACTCAGTCCCAATGAGAGTTGAACAAAATGTGTCGTAGGTCCACAAAATTATAGAAGATGAAAAAAAGGATCTGCAGGTGCTGAGTCCCACAAAGTTGAACAAAGAGATCTCATAGGATGAAAGCGCTTTAAAAGTCCTCAAACTTGCAAAGGAGGCACCCCCAAGTAATCGGTCTTGAGGGAAGCCTAATGTAAGAGGCTTCACAGAGTCTGATTGGTCCTTATAGGTGCTCAATCTTGCAAGGTCAATTGAAAAGTAACTTCACAGGTGCCCCTGCAAAGCAACATGTTAATCTGCAGACAAAGCATGTTAGATAATAAAAAGCCACATAGGCGGAAAAACATACAATCACGTAGATAGTCAACAATTGAAGGAGAAGCTTTCAAAGGGGTCCCTCGGGAACCCTTCAAAAGAAAAGGGGTTCGCTCAAGTGACGCTCTATTTGAAAAGCAATAACATTTTTCACCAATGATTCTAGAATCAAGGAATCCATTTGAAATATTTCTTTCATGAAAGAATCCAAAAGGAAGAATGCTCCCTCACAAGGGAAAGTTTTTAGACTTCTTCATCAGAAAAAGTACTCCCTTCTCGAAGGAAAGTTTTTCAGATTCTATCTTACGAATCTGTGATAAAAGAAAATTTTCACTAGGGGTCCATGTTGAAGAATGCAATTTTTGAAAAATAAGAGATTTTCAAAGAGAGATTTGTTGGCCACCAAATACACCTTCTGAAAATCGAAGCAATATGATAGCCCCCCCTTAGGATGGTGTGTGTTAAGCTTGGAGGTACATGACATCCTAAGGAGAGAAAATAAAGAATGAAAGTGGTATTGTGGCACGTGACTAGAGCCTTCCTCTGACACTTACGCTCACACACAAGGTGGTTTCTTTGGCTTTGAGAGCTAGAAGATGCAACTTGAGAAGGTGTGGAAGGCTCATGTTCAACCATCAGAGTGTCCATCACAGCCATTTCCGGTAGATGGAGTGACTCCTGGATAAAAATAGGAGGAAGAGATGTAGGAGTAGGGACAATAACAGGTAGAGAAGAAAACTCAAGTTCCTTCGCAGCGGGCCTCTTCCCATTTTCTACCCTAAGGGCAGGAACAAAAGGAGGCCATGGAGGCCGATACATAGAGGTGACTCCATGAGCACCCTTCCCCTTACCATACAAGACGAGCCGATGCATCATGGACAAGACAAGAAGGTCGAACACTTGACACTTGGCCTTTTGCCAAGCAGGCACCATCGAACTCCCCAAGAGATGCATAGGTGAAAAATTCAAAGGCATCGTGGCAGGGCAAGAGGCAGAGGCAAGTGGAACTAGAGAGGAAGGACCCTGAGTGTACTTTTCCTCCTCCTTTCTTTGAGTGGTAGAGGCAACCTTATTCTTCGCTATCATGGAAGCTTTAACTGAAATAACATAGGGAGGAGGGTAGGTCACCTTCGGTGCTATGCCCCCATTCTTATATTTTATGTAGGCTCGATACAATAGGTTCATTCTAGGAGGGAGCATACCAACAAGGGCAGGCCAAAAGTGATGAAATGAGTAGCCTCCACATGCCACCATCGATTTGTAACCAATGCCATGGACTAAGTGCATAGAACCCTCATGGGAGAACTTCAAGCATTTGTGGATTACCAAGGGGATTGCATTCATGGAAACTAGCCAAGGAATGCCTAGCTTCACTCTAAACAAGTCAGACCTCAAGATAATATCAAAGAGCGCATTCACAATCTTGGGCCCAACCAAGACTAACAGGGTGATAGAACCAATGGGAGGAACATAAAAACCATCATGTGTATGTATAGTGCTTTTAGACTCATCGTATATGTCCTTATGCAAAAAAATTATTAGCATGATCTCCTATGTGATAACATTAACCTAACATGTAGGATCAACAAGAATGCCAATCACGGTATTCTCGTTGATGCGAGCAGGAATGTACAAAGGAGAGGGTTCCCTATTAGCATTCATCAAAAAATCCTGCAAGGTAAAGACCTTATAGCGGGAGACCCACTCACAGGATGCACAGATGGGATGAGAAGATACATGAAGGAAGCCATCTCTATGTACACTAGAAAGGACTTTCTTAGAAGCCACCAAGGGTTTCACAATTAGATAGTGACCTATTCAAGGTTTTGCTTCACAATGTTTAGGGACTCTTCTAGCTACGCCACTAGGGGTTGTAGGTTGGGTTGCAAGGCTAGGCGCTTGTTGGTGTGTGTTTTATTATCCACCAAACACAGAATAAAATGTCCAAAGACACTATATCCTCTCTTGAACAAAATCACCACATATGCTAAGATTGCGAGAAGATCATATGGCAATTCCAAGGTTTCTTTTGTCAATTCTTGAAATGTGGATAAGCCCAATGGGTGTTGTGATATGATAGTAATATACAAAGGGACTTACGCTAACAAATCATTCTCAAACTGAGACGTAGACAAATTTAATAGTAAATGCTCTCTCTTTTTTTTGGGGATTTTAAGTTTTGGGATTTCAAAAAAAATGCAAAAAGGATAAGGGTTTAGAAGTTCTATACTATTTCTAAGAACTCAAGAGATGGTAAAGACTAGGTGAAACCAATAACCATGCTTTTCTTTGACATGCTAGGAAAACTACACAAAGTGGGTGCAATCTTCAATGGGTGTGTTTATGATTTTCACATCATGAATAATTACCATCAAATCGAACAATATTTATCCAGACAGAAGTTAAAGCATCCACAATATAAGCTCGAACTAACTTTACGCATTGAACAAAAATCATTCATTCAAAGAAAGTATGAGCAAGAGTTTCACCAATCTATACTATCAAATCTTTCATTCATCTAACATGCATTCAAATCAAATTCTATTCTAAATCTATTCTATGTTATATTCTATGTTGAAGGGGATATGCAACTATGCAACCACTTGATAACAAGAAGGATTCAAAGAAAATCATGCACATGAACTTTTATTATCCAAGTAGCTCTAAGCCACAATTTCATAAAACTCTCTTCACAACTTAAAAATGAGAGAATGAGAGTTTATATAGAGTTTTTGAAAACAAATGAAAGGCTGAGATCAAGACATAACAACCCTAATTAGGGTTTCCCAAAATAACATCAACAACAAGTGCATGAAGGACAAGTGGCATGTGGAGCTATCTTCAAGGAAGTGCATCCTTATCCTCTCGAGTGGCAGTATGTTCAATGAATCTGGACACGATCGGGATGACCTCCTCCATCATGACATGTGGCAGCATGTTTACCTTGAATTCTAGTCTGTCCAAGTCCTCAACACACCCGGTGAAAGCACTCTCCCATTCCAGTTCTTGTTTTAGGAAGGCATCCCAGATAGATAAGAAGTTTGTTGCCTTAGTCAAATTCTTCCTCAGGACTAGTGTAGTGATGGTGAAGAAAATCTCCTGAGTTCTAAGATTTAGACTTTCTAGTTGCATTTCATTTTCTCGAATGATCTCCTTCTCAAGCACATCCATAGCTATAAGGAAAATCTTGTTCTGAATCTCTTTTATCTACTCCTCAACTTTGATTCCATCGACCTTCACTTTTTCTAAGACCTCAGTCCGTGCAATCAATGCCCAGTACCAAGTGTGGAAATTGTATGCGGTGCCTGCTGGAATTATTTTCCCATCAATCAATTCTTGTTTTGGGATTCCTTTCAACACTCTAAGGCATGGAATGATTATGTCCTGAATATCCTAAAGGTTGTCTCAAGCTTCTATCATGGCAGAAATTTTGGAAAGCAAAGAGGAAGTCTGCCCATAGGCCAATGTCAATCTTTCCATAAATGTAGCCGCTTCTTCGCTTTTGATCACCATCCACTCCTTAGTTTCTTTAGTTGTGACCATCTCTTCTTCAAAATCTTTAACCGCTTGTTGTGAAGAGTTTAAAAGTGGAGGAGCTACTAAATTGCCCTGATTGAGAGGTTTGATCAAGTGCTGAATGTATTCCTTCAAGCATTCAATCTCCTTTTTATGTTCTCTTTTCTTTGCTACTTCCTTTTCCAACGTCACCTTGATGGTAGCGACTAAATTGTCCAAGTCCTCAACCTCTTGGCCTTTTGTTGTTGGACCCAAGTCGACAGTAGTGATGGCATACTTGTGGGGAGCAATATCCTCTTTTGACTTATCCATTATTGGCACGACAATTTGTACTAAATGATAGTTGACTTCATCTTTCTAGATTGTGGAAAACATCTTGGCGGGCTTCTTTGCAGTAACCTTTTCTAACTTGGCCAAGAAATCTGCCATATCATCCTCTTCTAGAATTTCCACTGGTACTTTTATCTTCAATCTTTCCTTCAACCAATCAGGAATCGTAGGTTGTTCAATGCCTTCCTCTTCCTAAGTATTTTCTCCATATGGAATATCTTGAATTCCTCTAAGAGTGGAAATCATTCCCTCTCGAAATTCCTCATCTGGGATATCCATCTCATTCTTCAATTCGAGTATCTTCGTCCTTGTAGGAGATGGGGGCTCATCATCATCTGGTTGGATTGATTCAATATTCCCCTCATGAATTGGAGAAGGAATCCTTATGTCGGCCAATGACTCATTCTCAATAATTAACACCCTGTTCACATTCCTAGATGTGGCAAAATGGGATTGCTCCGATCTTTGCTTCTTCTGAGCAGGTTCCTCATTTATAGTTGTCTTCCCCTTTGACCTGATAGAGTCATCAACTGCTTCCTTCCTTTTCTTGGAGTTGGTGCTTTTAATTAATTCGACACTTTGAGATGCTCCTGCATTCGAGGAATATTATTCCATCTCACCCATTAAGTCATAAGTGAGGGTCAATTTTCTTCGCCTTAACTCCTGAACTTGCTGATCAACCCACCACTAAGAATACTTAACAACCGGCCTCATCAAGGTAGCTAGATCCGCGAGCTCTGGTTCAGACCACTTCACAGGAGGAAGAGGCCAATTCTCATCACAGCGTGACCGAACATATTCTCCATCATCCTCTAGTTGTTCAGGCACATGGAGAAGCTCGGTTGTTCTAATTAAGTTCACTGGTAATCTGGACCATAATCTTTCTGATATCATATTCATTTGCAACATTTTCCCAAAAATCCTCTAGGTATACCTTATTTCTATACTTCTTTCCATTCACAGTCCCAATGTGGTTGTGAGGATCGAAATCAGCCCTGGAACGGTAAGATGTGAATGGATACAACTGTATTTCCAACCTGGCACTTTCGGTTGCTTGCGTCAATGGACAAGACTCCAACATACTTTCAATGAAAAATGGGAAGGTGATGATTGCCTTCTACTTTGATCTTTGGAGGCCTTGGTATGTCTCCAATTGCCTAAGGACCTTGAGCAAGACAATTCTATTGGTAGGGTAAATCGGAAGTCGATAAGGACATCTGGTGAATCCCTGAACCCTTATATATGTGAATCTTGGAAATTGGATAAACCAGGATCCATACTTGTTAATCAAGCTTTTGGCCTCATGAGTGAGCCTTTAATGAGTTCCTCCCTGCAATATTCTAGTGATGTACATCAGGAAGGCATCATTTACCCATCTGAAGTGGGTCTTCTCGCTAAGCTACAGTTGTGGTTAACAATCATAGGACTTAAATTAACTTTCACCATTGCCTACCACACCTTTGTAGATCAATCCTATATATCTATAAGTTCTAGCCAATAAATAGAAAATGTAGGAACTCATGTAAAAAGACTTTGTCCTTTCCAAATTGATTAACTATTCATTGAGATTGTCACCAATCATCTGGGACCAATTGAACATCTTAATGCCTGAGGTGATCTCATCAATGAAATAATACATCCATGTCTAAAATGGTGCACCTTGAGGGTTGCCCATTACTCTGTTCAAGAGCAAAATGATATCTCCATACTCCTCCTTGAAGTCTATATGAAGCAATTTATTTGGCATTTTCTTGATGGAAGGCCTCAGCTTCTCTAACCAAGACTTATTAATATTTGTTGCAAAAATATCTAGATGGTCTTCATAAAGTCTTTTGGTATCCTCTTTGGTTTTGTAGGAAGTCTAGTTATAAGTCGGTATGCCAAATGCTTCTTGAATGGCTAACTCTCCAAGGTGAGCCAATACTCTCCTGTCTGGTACAATAATTTGTCTCTCCTGTGCATTGTAGTGTATGGCGCACTCAACCATCAATTCAACACATTGCATAGCTGGTGGAAATTCAATCGCCTGGATAATGCCATTTCTCATCATCCGACGAGCAATAGATGTTGGCAGGAATCCATCTTGCCCATACATTCTCTTCTTGAAATCTTTAAAATCCACACGTCCAAGGTTAGTGTATGCGATGTTTTTTCCATTTGGAGTTGATTTTTGAGTCCGACTATAGTCCTTTACTAGCGAACTTCATTTGGGCTTTTCTCGAAGGTTCTCCTCTGGTGGTCATTAACCTGCAATAAACATGAAGAAAATTAACAAAAATTTCAAAGATTTTAATTTTGATTTTTCTGGACCTTTGTTCAAAAATTTCACTTTCAGCCTATCAAAAGATGAATTCTGTGAAAAATTAGACTGAAAACAATTTTTTTTGGCTAAGTACTTAGTGAATCTTTGCCAGAATAAGTGAATAAGACAGAAGGAGGAGGAACAAATTCAGTCAAATTCAGATTTTGAACCTTCAAAAGTATATTTTGACTATGAATCGTCCTTTAATTCTGAAAATACACTCTAAAACTCAGAAAAAGCATGTGATTTCCTAGAGATTACGCCCTTCAACCAAAAAATTTGCTTTATTTCTCCAGAAATCTCCCTTCAAAAATCTATCTTTCACAACTCTAAGAGAGAAAAAAGAACTTTTACCATCGAACTTTGGAGAGAATGATTTGAAAATGACAAGTCGAAACTTGATATAGAGCTGGAGAGGTTGAATGATTTTAGCAACTTTATGCTTTCTCTAAGATTCGTCAAACCTGGACTTGTTTTATTTTCTCCAAAATGGCAACTTAATCTTTTATTGAAGATTTCCGAGAGAAATTTTCTAATTTTTACTATGGCGCCATCTTTAGCCAAAATCCTCTAGATTTTTCTTTGCGATTTTCCTAAGTGTTGAGTATTTCAAAAATTTCTTCTAAGTGTTGGATATTTTCCTAAGTGTTGGAATAATATAAAAATATTATCCTAAGTATTAAATTTTATTTTCCCAACCTTTTCATCATTTAATTGTGGCGAAGTTTTATTTACCCATGGCCAATTTATTATTTTCTTATCTCATTTTATTAGCTAGACAGACTTTCGAAAGGCTTGTACATTTTTCTTGGGCTAGGCGGACTTCAACTTTAGCTTGCCATTTCTTGGCGGACTTCATATTGTCTTGACCATGTTTATCTCCAGCTAGGGCGGACTTGACCATGCCTTAGACATAGTATCTCAAGCTTGGGCGGACTTCATCTTCTTTGTGCCATTTTCCTTTGGTGGGCGAACTTGGAAGCTATCTAGACATATTCTGTCTTCCTTTGGCGGACTTCACCTTGGCTTGGACATTTCTCTCATCCTTGGGTGGACTTGGCACTTGGCTTACCATCTCCACATTTCCTTGGGCAGACTTCATGATTGCCTTGCCATCCTTCCTTTTGTCTAAGGTGGACTTTGTTCTCTTCATGCCAAGGCTGGGCGGACTTCAAGTTTGGCTAGACATGCTCATTTGGAACAAACCTCGCTTGGAGATTTTCTCTTGCTTTTTATACTCAGAGACATAAATTTTTTATTTTGAAGATATGAACGTTATCACCATGACATGAGGGACCCAATCCTAGGTCAACTTTCAAAAAAGAAGGAAAAAGAAAATAAGCAAAAAGCAGGCCAAAAAAGTTGCTTCCTGGATTGGTCCCAAAATGCCAAAAATCAAAAAAGAAAAAAAGCAAAAAGCAAAAAAAAAGAATCCCTAAAAAATAGGAAGTGTTAGAATTGACTCAAAGCAATGGCATTCCTCGTCCTCTGAACCTTCTCAGCACTTTGATGATGTCCAAACACTGATATGGGCTTGAATTCCCCTACTTGATTCAGATGATTTTTCAAAACTCTAACTCCAAACTCTCAAAGCAATAGACCTATGGAATTGTAACGCTACGACAAAACCCTAAAAATAAAACTACTGGGGGTCCCCATTTGCAATGGGGCGATGTTTGAAATAGGTCACAACAGTGCCCTACAATGCACACACCTAAAACACAAGAGAAGACTCCTTCAACACTACAAAACAAAACCAGAATAGTTCACTCCAAATTCACCAAAATGAAGAGGAGAGGGACCGACTACTCAGGACCCCAGGTCACAAGAGGGTCTAGAACAATTAGTTGCCCTGATCTACCTCATGCTAAGGAATTGTCTAGGATGGATTTGATGTTTAAGGAGGGTGAAAAAGGACAATTGATCTATCACTTTCCTTTTGTCAACCCAAGAGTTTAAGAATTCAGGTGAGCAAATTCTTGAGTCTAAACTGTAACCTAGGCAACTCTTTGCCAAAGGACCCCAACGCAGAAGACAGATGACAACACGACATGTTGGCATCCTGGTCGGGCATTGGCATTTGTACAGACATAGAGTACAAAATACAGTCAAAACTAACAAAGAACTTACTAATTGACTTGATAAGTGCAGTCTTATAAAATGACAAAAAGGAAAATACAACTAAGAGACTAAAGTAGTAAGAAGAATACCTTAACCTAAAAGATTGAATTTGATGAAGACAAAGGTGGTAGAAATACAACTTATAGTTGGTCCAACCTCCCGCAAGCTCCACACGAATGAAATACCTACACACAACAAAATGGGGAAAATATTGTGGTTGTTTCGGGGCTTGCCGCAATCAAATCTCCGTTCTGTGTTCCCACCTCCACGAACATCCAAAATAGCCATGATAGAGAAAGTATGAGAAAGTATTGAAAGGAAGAATACCAAGCAATGCTAACAACAGTATGCTACTAAATCAATATAACGATGTTAAATGAATGGATATCACCTCCCCAATAAGATGCTCTCAAGGCACATGAAGAGAGATGTGAGCTTGCAAGCTTGAGGATGCTAGCGTTGCCACAACAATGAGAGGAGTAAAACCAGCAGAGTCTCAAATCGGAGCTTCAAAAATGGTGGAATTGTTCTGAATGAAGTGTGTAGGAGTGAGTGTGAAGAAGTGATATTGAAGAAGATTAATTGAATGAAGAAGATAGTCTTTTCAAGATGAAATGGGAGCCAAAAGAGTCGTTCAAGGTCGGTTGAAGGGGCATAGGTGTTATGCTTCATTGCCAATGGAGAAGTGTAACACCTTTGCAAATTCCAGAGGCGGGAATCTTGTCAAGACAACATGTCGCACAGACGTTTGCGCATCGCGCTAGCGTCTCCGACAAAAGTTCCTCCACCAACACTATAAATAGCCACCAAATGGATGGAAAACGAATAGAGGACGTGGAATAGCATCATCGGGCTTAATTTTTCTAAAGGGGTGTACATGGGAATTTGCAAGGGGTGCAAATTCACGCCATTACAACTTAATTATGTAAGAGAAAAGTTTACATTTTATTATTTTATTTTATTTTATTTTTGTTTCATTTTTTATAGATTTGTCAATAGATAATTTTAGTATCTAGTTTGAATCTTTTAGCACATTTATTGATTCTAATTATAGACAAAGTTGTACATATCAATAAAATTAACATTAAAAATATAAGTGTTTTATAGGGATACATAGGTTTGAGGGATGCCACTTATGAATCATGTGTGTGGGTCTTGGAGGGTACATAATTTTTTAAGGATTGGACACCATATATTATGAATAAATAAAAATAACAAAAGCTTTTTTTTTTAAATTGTTGAAAATGTTAAGAGAATAAAGATTGTCATTACAAATTGAGCACATTATAATTATTTTTAAACTTTTAAATTTATTTAAATTATTTTAATAGTCATGTCCAAAAACCATGTCCTTTCAAATCACACACCCCATCCTTAAAACATTAGATTCAAATTTTCTGACCTAGATTAATTTCACTTAGTTATAGTTTTTTTTGTGGGAATGGAAAAATGCTTTATAGTTGAACTTTAGTAAAATCAAGTGAACAACTGCTTGTGAAGTATCCAACTCAAAGAGTTTGAACCATAAATTATTTAATTGAATATTTGATAAAACAACATAATTTGATACACTACAAAAATACCTCCTACTTGTCATTGGATGAGCTAAAGGGGATCTATTATGAATGGTTCATAAGACAACACTAGCTAAATATTTTGCAAAAGTGGTAGCAAACTCAATGGGCCTAATCTTGGGGGAAAATCAATAGTTAAACATGCTTGTGTCAAAGTATTGAGATGAGTGACCTCAAAAGTGTCGATGTTTCACCTCTATGAGCATCAAATAAATGAAATGAGTGCTAAGTGCACCATTCATACTCATGAGAGATGGGTTCAAGCGAACTAGTAAAATATGGATCAATGAGTTTGACTAAAAAACTACATTCAAATCCTAATAAAACAACATAATCTGATACAATCTGAAAAATACCTCATTATTATTGGATAATCTAAAAAGGCTCTATAATGAATGGTTCATAAGGTACAACATTTGCTCAAGGTCTTACAAATAAGATAGCAAGTTAAGTGGGTTTGATTTTGGGAAAACTCAATGGATAAACACATTTGAGTTTGAAAACTATTAAGATGAGTAACCTCCTAGGAAGTCTTGATACTTCACCCTTATGAACATCATATAGATGCAATGATTGTTAAGCGAACTATTATACTCGTGACAAATGAGTTTATATGAACCACTAATCATAAATATGAATCAATAAATTTGACTAAAAACCACACAATTAAATCATGATAAACAATATAATAAATCATAAACATTTGTTTTTAAAAAGAATCTATTGACCTGAAACGTTATATTGAAATAAGGAAGACTCTCCACAATATCTTGTAATAGAGCTTATAAAAAAAATCATCTGACACATACATTTAAAACAAAAGGTCAAACGTATCATAGGTAGTGAAGGAGTATACCACAAACACAAGATAAGCAATAGGGAAAAGGAAACAACTTAATTGGTGGTTTCTCTTAGGATGAAAACTGTACTTAATCATGATTTGTTGCCTCAAATCAATGACATTGAGCACAATCCCTAATGGTCTTCTAACTTTTGATGAAAAGCCTATATTAAAGAAGTCCAAATGCATACGTATCTATGCAACCTCTACAAAGGAGGTAAAATCTAGAGCAACTTGTATAAAAAAGCTATAAACTAATAGGGGAGAGGGGTTAGTAGTCGTGTGAGCTAATTTTTTCAGCATGTAGCGATTGATTGGAATATCGTAGAACCTTCGTTTTTTTTTTTTTTGAAATGTAGACTAGCCTCTTATTTATCTATAACTAAGATTTGGAGGTGTGACTCATCATGCAACTTGCCACATCAGCACATCTATTGAGAAGTATCTAAAATTTGACTTTTTAAAAGTTCCACCAAAATTTAATCATGGAACCCCCAATAGTTGAACAAAAAATTCATTTGTTGCTTGTAGAATATCATATTTTTATTTAAAATAAAATTAATATACAACCTAAATGGACCAAATATCTATTGATAATCATAAATCTTTGATATCTCTAACTTTTATATTCAACACATATAGACCAATAGTTGAACACAAAAAAATATTTGTTGTTATAAAAACAACACATAATTATTTAAAATACAACTTATATCAAACAAAAATGGACCAATAGTTGAACACTAATTGTTTTTGAAAATCTTTTACATTTAATAGAAAAATACATGTTATTTATTGTGCTCACCTTTTATATTTGTGATAGGACAAATTATTAATATAAAATACTTCAATGGTTGTACATTACTACCCCAATATTTATATACATAAGAACAATATTTTTTCACTATGATAACAATACTTGTTTAAATGAGTGTCTTATTTTATTAAATGAGCATTTTATTTTTTAAATGATACACTTATAGTGGATAGTTATGATATTTTATTTGAGACAAAAAAATACTTATTTCACTTCTTCGTGAATGTATTTATGTTTTTTTTATATATAACATTTAGAGGTTCTCATGTGTTCAAGAATGGGTCCACTTTTGATCAACATTTGATTTTTTTTTAATTTACATTTAGACTATTTATTTACAATATATAGTATAAATATGCCGTAAGACTGCGTATTATAATCACAATTGATTGCACGACTATTAGACCCTACATGACTAGTGGCCCCTCTCCCCGTAGTAACGCAGTGTGCCAATGTATATACTGTATTTTAAGCTGCCTGCACAAAATAGAAATCCCCGTTGCCCCCACTCCCCTAGTAGTAAAGGCAGTGTGGCAATGTATATACTATATTTTAAGCTGCCAGCTGCACAAAATAGAAATCCCCATTGCCCCAGACATTAGAAATAATGAAGGAAGGAATTTTGCCACACTTTCTGAAGAAAAAAGAACTCATAGTTTTCTCTGTCTGCTCAATGGAGGAACCTTCCTCACTTTGGTTGCTTGTTCAAAAGCATAGACAATCTCAATGAGAATGGTCTCAGAGCCTCGTCCTCCTCCAAATATTATGCCAAAGGGTAGCCCACTTGTATCGTAACCTGCAGGCACACTGATACCAGGATATCCTGCAATGGCTAGAACTCTTCTAATCTCAATACTCATAGACACCAGAGCATGTAGCTTATAGCTTTTTAATACCTTATCAATTCCAGTTTTTGTTAGCATGCGATTTGTCTTTAGGGCCTTTTTATATGGCTGTGCTTTCAAGCCAGATGTGTTCTGAGACTGGAGCAATTGCTCTTGTCCATACTCAGAAAGTTTTTCCTGATAAGAAAAAACAGGTATAATCTTATAAACATTTTAAAATAGAAATTAAAACATGCGGAAAACAAAGTGAGAAAGAGATGTTCTACCTCCTTAGCATGTTGTTTATTGAAGGAGATGATGTCAGCTAATGTGCGAACAGGAGACTGCAGGAGCTCTGAAAGGTAGATATTCAGATCATGTTTGAAATCGTATTCTAACACAATACCCTCGCCATCACCGCTTAAACTCAAAAAATTACTGAAAATGTGGTTTTCCACTAAAGTTGCCCCTTTCTTTCTGCACATCAGACATGAAGAGAGGTCATGTAGTTCTTTCTAAAGTAGAAAATGTTTTTGTTTTTGATGTTGCTTAAAAACCTTTTCTAATTCTGTGGGAACACACCCTGGTGTTAATGCAGCTTTTTCATAGTGCATTGTTAGTGGAAGGAAACCTGCTCTCAAACAATAAGTACGCTTTTGCTTGCCCCTAAAAAGGTTATGCTTACCTCAAAGTTGTTAGATGCTTCTCAAAGGATATTGCTACATCGGATGTAGGTGATAAACTTGGGTTTCGAACTATACCCAACCTCTTTCCCTGCAGCCCTTCTGTCTTGATGAATTGCTTATACCCACCTTTTGGAATAAATTGAGCTGCACTCCTTGTAGCTTTCTGATCGTAAACATCATACCCAACAATCTCATCTAACAAGTAAACGGCATCTGTTACAGTTCTGCAAATTGGTCTGTTATCAACAGATTCAAGTTGAGTATCTTAGAATCTTGTCCCATCTCTGGGCAAACGTGAACTAGTAAAATAATAATTGATTTATCAGATATTATTCATTAACCAAAAGACATTGATAGACTTGCTATGGATCTTCAGCAAGGCACCCACATTCCTTATTATTGATTAACTTAACCACTCAGACTTATGATAGACTTGCTATAAATAATTTTAGCCAATACCAATGACGCCTCAATTTAATGGTTGGGTGGATCACATCTTATTCTCTCTGTTTTTTCATTGGAAAAAGTGCTTCATATGAAAGTTCAACGTTTTTTACGTGAACGGCAAGCCATATACTCTTTACTCTTGGGCATCCAAGTTTGTGGATAACATGAGTATATGCCTTGTTGACCAGAAAATTATGTTTACCTTTTAGAAATGGATTAGATTGGGTAGAATAGATACCTCTTAAGACTTATAGCTAATCGAAAGGAATTTGGTGTTCTGTGATCCTGGAGCTTTCACCCAAAAAAGCAGCTAGGGAAAAATACAATTCCAACTGAATAAATAAAGAAATTATAATATTGGTTAACGAAATTGTAAAAGTACAACTAGCTTAGAAAAGTGAAGAGTAACTGACATCACATCTCCAATGAACTATGAAAGAAAAATTAGGGTGCCATGATAGGATTATTCTAAAGAAGAGAAAGATTACAAGGGCCTGGAATGTAGCATGTAATCTGATGGAGAGGTTTACTGAAGCTTTGACGAAACAAAGCACCAAAATCAAGGCTGAAGTTTCAAAATTCAAAGAGGATCTAAACCAAGAAGTGTTTATGCATTGCGTTTAAGAAAGAAAAATCACGTTGAGATGGGTAATATAACAGATCATCCTTGACAGGTAAATATGCTGTTTCAGAAATGAAATTCCAAGCTGCACTTTGGTTAGATAATTTACAGAAGCAAGAGACAGGAGAGGGGAGAAGTTAGATAACAATGTGGCTTGAAAATTTTGCACTCTTAAAATTTTGTGCCATTGGATAATTAAAAAAATTGTTTTGACGATTTCAAATTTGAGATATAGAGTCTCAAGTGTACAAGTACACATTAATCAATACATGAAGTTACAAATAAAGACAACCATGCTGGAAGATGAAAAGATTACTGTCACAAGATGTTTTAATGGATTATGTTTCCAACTACAAGATGAGTTAGCCTTAATCATGTTGCATTCTGTTGATGAAGCCTATCACCAAGCATAAAGGGATGAAGAAAATATGAGCAAGCATATGTCTAAAGCAAGACATTTGCAAAGAGAGGTCTGGCCTTCAACAAAGATCAAGGAAGGGAGCCTACACCTAAGCTAGAAGATTCAAAGAACGATGGAGATGAGAGTATTAGAGGAAGGGGAAACTTGAATGGAAGAGGTAGAGAATCAAACCAAAGAGGAAGAAGACACGGTTGGTGCCCTTATAGTCCAACAACAACATATTTATGTTATAGCTGTGGTCAAGAAAGCTATCGGGCATTCAAATCATCTTTGAAGGAAATAAAAGACAAAAGAAATGAACCAAGAAAAATATAACACAAGGAGAACAGAAATCAAGGCAAGAAAATGTCATCCAAAAATAAATTTTGATGGTAAGAACTTAGAAGAGTTGATCCTATTTAAAAAAAGGAGAAGTAACATGTAGATGGCTGAGGAAGAAAAATTTCCACACATGATGCAAGTCTAAAGATAAGTGTGATAAAATTATTATCAATGGTGGTAGTACTGAAAATACAGTGTTTGAAGAAAAGGTGAGAAAAACTTTATTTGGAAGTGTCAAAAACATTCTAGACCATATAGTTTGTCATTGTTTCAAAAGGGCATGAGGCAACTACAGATTGAAAATCTCTAATTTATTTTAAAATTGGGTGCTATCTAGATGTAGTATGGTGTGATGTTATTTTAATATTGTGCATACAGTGGTTAGGACACTAATCTACTGGTGGCAAGTCAAATAGTTCTACGATGTATGCAGTACAGAAATTTTAAATAATTAAAGATGTCTTGACGGCATTGCCATCCAGACTTACAATTGAAAGGCAATCTGGTGAAGGTCCCTACAAATGTATATAATATGAATGATAAAGTAATGAAACACTATTCTATTTTCAATTCCAGGAATATAACAAACAGTTGTTAATAATTGTGGAAAAAACATTTTGTCAAACAGTTGGAAAGCTAATTATAAAATACCCAGAATAGGAGTTGCTATATTTGAGAGTACAATGAAAGATGAACAAGTGCTGCAAACTGTACCAAAACCACTATATATCTACTACAGACAACTCCAGAATCAATTACCAAACAGTAGTGATATAATGCCAAAATCTGATATAGACAGTAGAACAAAATTTCCACCAATGAAAACAGGAAAAAAATGAATTATTTGCAACTAATATTTATTTTAAAACAATCATGATTACTACATATGAAGCTACAGCTCTTTCCACAAGGTACAGCTGATATGTAGTGGATTATATGACTATAACAATGACACTAACAGCTTGTACAGCTGTTGTACAACTTTGAAGATGGTTGTCAATAACCCTTGTACTGATGCTGGAACTCTATTTATATCTGTAGAACAGGTACAGCAAACTGCAATACATTGTGCAGCAGTAAAAAATGCTGGAAATTAACCTTAACCTAAAGCAGGTTGGTACGGCTGTTAGTGCAGTTGTATGCCCTTCCCAAACTCTCCAAACTCACCTCCCAATTTGATGTAGATCCTTCAACTGAGGTTTGATTGGATTAGAACTTCCAACAATGATATTTAGGGTTGCAATTCAAGTATGCCACTAGGGTAAATTGAAAACTTTCAAAAACAATTTTGAAACGCTCTGGAACTGTAGCACGGCACTGTAGTAGCAGTACCCTAGCACTATAGCAGTGGTATGTAAGTACTATAGCAATGGTATTGAATTACTATAGCGGTGACTTTGTAACAAATTAAAAATCTCCAAAAATCCTTCAAATACTCTTGAGACCAGTAAAAACTTCAATCTTTCTGCACATAGGTGACCTTTGAATGGAATAGCTCTAATGGAAATGAGGGTTTTCGTCTCCAAATCTAATCCAGAAACCAAGATCTAACATCTATCTTCATATATATGCTATTCGGGACATGTCCCTTACACTATATACCTATTCCTTCTAGGCCTAGTAGGCCTTATGCTCTGCATCCTTTTTGCAATAAGTTGTGGCGAATTTTGCTGTTTTGAGTTTTCTACAACTCTGTTTTGTCTTCCACTATGTCCCTGCCAACATCAGCTCCCCTTTCAAAATTGTGTCTTGTACTCAAGACATGCAAAAGGACTTAATTTGCAGGCAAAATGTTCTTATAGATCTCTTTGAGTCGAAGAAAGGTGTTGTCTCATTGGGATTTTTCTTACTAAAGGACCTATACCTGTGTATTTATTTATGTTAGAATGCGCTCTGCTTCTGTCATTGTGGATGGGATTTCTATTTGTTGTACAATGTTTTATGCATTACCGAGGAGACCAGTGACATGGGCAAGCCACAAATTCAGAAATTCTCTTAATTTGTTTAATTTGGATTCTGGCCCTTTATCGCTTCTCTTTGGTCTTGGAGCTGTTGCATTTGAGCATGTAGGGCTTCAAGTTGCACTCTTACCTTCCCATCCATATCTTGCATGGCATCATAATTTGTGGCCATCTAGAGGATTTCTTATTCAATATGATCTATCTACCCCTTCAAATTCTAGATTAAGTTTGGCCATTGCAAACAAAATTGGTACAAAGTGTTGATGTCGTTCATAGTATTTTTGAGAGTGCTTAAACTAGATTCTAACTGTGTGTGGGCCATTGCACACTTCTTTCTTTCTTCCTCCATTCTTGTTTTTGTGAGTTCTGCCATGGTGTTGTTCTGGATAGTGGTGGCTTGATTACTCATACATGTGAGAAATTCATCAACTAATTGCTTTATCTTTTGTCCTAGAGGCAGTGATATATCCTTTTGTAAATGTGGGAACTTGCTTTGAAGATCACTTATGAATCCTGACTCCCTCTAGTTGCTATGTGTTTTCCACATGTTGCTTGAGAATATCTTCATGTGTTGTCTAGTGAAAAATGTCTCCAAGTTGAGAATTTTGGAATGATGATAGAAAAATGTCTCCAAGTTGAAACTTTTGGAATGGTGATATGTTAGAAATGTCCACCTAAGATCCAACTAGTGGCAACTAAAGTAGCTGCAATGTAGCAATTGGTTAAATTTTCCTTTGCTGCTGGAGAAAGTCCTTTATGGATTGCATCGGTGATGTTGCGATTGAAGAGGATGGCCTATCTAGTGATAGAGATGTATGTGGTGTCCCTTGTCCTTCTATTGGTTGGTTTCCTATTGAGTACCCCTGGATGGAGTAGTCTAAGCTTGTTTTTCCTTTATCTCTTCTTCCTTGATTACCCTTGCCAATCTTTGCTTTTATCCTTGTGAAGGGTTGGCCACCAAAGTCCTGCCAAAATTACTTTTTTGGCAATAGCTTTCCCTGAGTTATGACCACCGAATATCCCTTCATTAGTTTCCCTAAGTATATCTTCTCTCTCATGCTCATAAACTACTCTTCTAATAATATCATCTCTTCCAATTTTGTGTGGCTCTCCTTCAATTAGCGTATAAGTTAGAGACTTTCGTAAAAGTGTTTCTTTGTCTTGAGGTGACATATCTAGCAGAAATTTTCCTGTTGAGAGTAAAGTTGCCACATCATGGAGGTCTTGTGGTACCGCAATTGTTCTAAATAACTTAGCACGAGGGAGATCTTCTTGATCATTTGGTTTTTCCCCAATCTCAATTCTGGAAAGATAGTCAAGACCTTGATTATTTTTCCTAGTGAAACCATAATGTTGAAATCAAACTCCTAAAATAGTAGTAACCATCTACATATTCTTCCTTGGGTTACCGATCTATTCAATAAATACTTCAATGGTTCATGATCGATGTAAAATGCGAAAGGTGTGGATAACAAATAATGTCTAAACTTTTGTAGCATATACACTATTGCTAGGGCCTCTCTCTCTAGTTGTATAATTCTTCTTAGCTTATGAGAGTTTCCTACTTGCAAAGGCTATAGGGTGGTCTTTGTTTCCTCTAGGTTGTTATAGAACTGTTCCTATGGCTATTCTAGATGCATCCACATGGACATGGTAAAGGGATGTCCAATCCAAGAAGATAAGGATAGTGTTGCAAGGTGTGTGCCCTTGGTCTCCTTGTGTTGTGCAGCGCAACACTTGGGTTCGTGACATGGATTAATCGCCTCTCATGGATTCATTAACTCTGGCAATTGTATCGGGCATTAACAGGTCGATCTTTTGGTGCAACAACAACCATCTGTGCAACAATTGGTATTAGAGCTTGGGTCACGGGTTCGAACCCCTCATTTGTGTTGTGGGGGAGATTGTTGCAAGGTGTGCGTCTTTGGTCTCCTTGTGTTGTGCAGCGCAACGCTTGGGTTCATGACATGGCTTAACCGCCTCTAGTGGTTGTATCAGGCATTAACAAGTCAATCTTTTGGTGCGACAACAACCGTCTATGCAATAGATAGGTGCTTCTATGATCTTTTTCTTAAGTGTGTCAAATGATTTATGACGTTATTCTAACCATTCAATACTTTTGTTTGATTTCTTCTTTAATAATTCTTCTAGAGGGGCTGCAATTACCACATATCCTCTATTGAATTTGTGGCGATATCCTGTATGTCCTAAAAAGGTTTTCACTTTAGGTGTTGTCTTTGGTGGTGGTAGTGTCATGATGAGTGCAACTTTCAAGGGATCTACCATCAATCCTTCCTTGCAAATTAAGAGTGTGCCAAAAAGAACCACAAAGATGCATTTCTTTAAGTTTAAGGAAATTTGTAAACTCCTAAATCTTTCCAACACCGTGCGGAGTGTCTATATATGGCCTTTTACCAATCCACAAACTGTCCAATCGTCCAAGTATACCTCTAGGAAATCGTGTATAGAATCCTTGAATATATTAACCACTATGCAGCTAAAAACTATTGATGCATTCTTTACCCCAAAAGGCATCATTGTGTACATGAATGAGCCCCACTCGATAGAAAAAGTGGTCTTAGATAGATTGATCGTGACCTGGTGGTATCCGAAAAATCCATCTTGAAAAGAGTAAATTTCTTTGCCTACCACTAACTCCAATATTTTCTCTATAAAAGGGGTAGGAAGGGGGTCATGTATGCATATTTTATTAAGTTCCCTGAAATCCATAAATCCTTATTTCTCCTATTTTCTTGTTCTGTACAACCATACGACTGATCCAATCCACATATTCTTCTAGTTTGATGATTCCTGCAATTAGCATTTTATCCAAATTCCACTTTGACTCTCTTCTTCATATTTGGATTCAACCTATAGGGCATTATATTTTACAGTTTAGCCCCTTCCTTTAGTCGAATTCTCGTTACCCCTACTTCTTCCTTGATGCCTTTCAAGTCAGTAAATGTTCAAGAAAATATCTTCATATTCTAATAGTATTTCAATTGCCTGCATTACCACCTTGTCATCCTAGTATTCCCCAATCTTTGCTAGTTTTGGATCACTTGTGGTAGCTATGTTTTCCTCCCTTATTTTTAAGGGCTAGTAATCATATTTTTCTTTGGATTCATTGCTTAGCTAGATCTCTCTCTCCTTGATTTACTCGTGTATCAAATTTTGGTTTTTCTTCTCCATCTTCTTGATGTGTTATATAACATTGTTTACTAGAATGTTAGCATTTTTCCTCCATCCACTCAATAAATTTCCATATTCCTTATGTTTTTGGTGGAGGTGGGGTATGTTAATAGATGGCTGTTATATTTTCTTTCGTTGGTTTTGTTAGTGTTTCTTAGATCAGATTAGACAATAAAGAACTCAATAGAATTGCAACATATAAGACAATGAACACAACAAGATACCCTGGGAAAACCCTCCTCTTGAGGGAGAAAAACCCAGCAAATGATCTCTTCTATAATGTGGAACAACTAGCAGAAATCTGCTTGCAACTCAGGCCCAGCAATGGCCAATAAAGAATGTAATGAGGTCGCACCTCTCCTAGATACACAAGATACAAATGAATATCTTCTTCCTTGAAATCGGACTGCTGCTGCAAATGCGAATTCTGCTCTTAATGATAAATGCGAACTTGCTTGATGGAATGATTTACAATGCCAAAGTGACCTTGTATATATACAACATAGGCGCCTCTTCATTTAGGTCGGCCTTTACATAATAAATAATAAACAATTAACATGTCTTAAGGTCGGCTCAAGGTTAAGACAAGAATAGGCGAACTTATAAGGGTCGGCCCTTTAGCACATAAAATGTTTGATATAAATTAAATAGCCAAGAGGCTATTCATTTAATTTATCTTTTCTTCTTGGGAAGTGCAGACCGAAGCTGTCATAACATCAACACTCCCTCTCAGCTAGGGATGAACTTCCATCTGCACAAGACACATCATATTAGAATGAAAACAAAATAGAATATCACCTCAACGTGATATTAACCATTATGGCTACTCCCATAGATGGTATAAAGTCATCACGGATTCCCTCACGTGATGTTGTCATGGAGTCACACACATGACATCCACCATAGCTTCTCCCAGAGGGTGGAAACAAGGGCTTTCACCTCAAATCTCTCTCAATAGAGAATTGCATTATCAAGGGCTTACACCTCAACTCTCTCTCAACAGAGAATTGCATTATCAAGGGCTTGCACCTCAACTCTCTCTCAGCAGAGAATTGCATTATCAATCAAGGATCACTGATTACTGAGACTCTTTCTCAGTCAAGGCTGCATTCTCCACCATACCAAGTTTCTCTCGGAAGTACACAAACTTAATCCTGGCGAGAGGCTTGGTGAGAATGTCTGCCGTTTGCTCTTCAGTGCTGATATACCTCAACTGTATAGCTTTCCTTTGCACCATATCTCTAATATAGTGGTACTTGATCTCAACATGTTTTGTTCTGTCATGAAACACAGGATTGACAGAAAGCTTCAACACAGCTTTGATTATCACAGTGTATAATAGTAGGCTCCATTGATTGTCCAAACAATCCTGCAAGGAGCTTACGAAGCCACACTGCCTCACAAGCTGCCACACAAGCTGCTATATACTCTGCTTCAGTTGTACTCAAGGCCACTGAAGACTGTTTCCTGCTACACCAGGAGATCATAGCAGTCCCCAAATTGAAGCAACAACCAAAGGTACTCTTCCGATCTGAGACACATCCTGCCCAATCAGAATCAGTAAAACCATGCAGCTCCAAATCCACGTTTGAAGAATATCTCAACCCATATCCAATTGTGCCACATAAATATCTCAGGATATGTTTAGCTGCTACAAGATGTATTTGCTTTGGTTCACACATAAACTGGCTAAGTGCACTCACTGCATAGCAAATATCAGGTCTAGTGTTAACTAGATACATCAATGAACCAATCAACTATCTATACATCGTAGAATCCACTGGTTCTGAACTAGCTTGCAGCTTCTTTCAACTTATCTAAATTAGTCTCCATGGGTGTAGACATAGGTTTGCAGTCAATCATACCAAACCTTTTGAGAATGTCAACAGTGTACTTGCCTTGACTTAGAATCATCTCATCTGGCTTTTGCCAAACTTCTAAGCCAAGAAAGTAATGCATAAGACCTAGATTCTTCATCTCAAACTCTGAAGCTAATTCCTTCTTGCATTTTAGAATTAGATGTTCTTCACCAGTAATGATCAAGTCATCAACATATAAAACCAAAATTAATGCTTCACCATTTACTACTTTGAAGTAGAGGTTAGAATCTGCATCATTCTTTGAGAAACCCAGACTTGAAAGATACTGATCAATTCTTTCATACCAAGCACGAGGAGCTTGTTTAAGACCATACAAGGCCTTCTTCAGCTTGCAGACATGAGACTCTTTCCCATGCACCTCAAATCCTTCTGGTTGCTCAATGTAAACCTCTTCTTCTATTATGCCATTCAGAAAAGCTGTCTTTACATCCATTTGGTGAATCTTCCATCCTCTAGATGCAGCAATAGCAATGATGGTTCTAACAGACGTGTAACGAGCCACAGGAGCAAAAATTTCTTCATAGTCAACTCCCTCTTTTTGTGAGAACCCTCTAGCCACAAATCTAGCCTTGTGTTTCTCAATGCTCCCATCAGCTGCATGCTTGATCTTGAAGAGCCACTTAGAAGACACCACAGATTTGTCTTTGGGTCTAGGAACTATATCCCAAACATCATTCTTAAGTATAGACTGATACTCCTCAAGCATGGCATCCTTCCATACTTGATGACTAGAAGCTTCTTCAACATTTGAAGGCTCTGACTCAATAATCTGACTCATCAAGGCAACATAACTAGAGAACTTGTGAGGTCTCTTGCTTTCTCTGAAGGCTCCTCTTGGAGCTGCAAACCTTTCTGCTTCCTGCATTGTCCTGCGAGCCCAAAGAGGTCTTTTCTTTCCAATCACAATGTCTAGAGGCCCATCAGTAGGATCCAAAGGCTCAGTTGGATCAATATCTTCTATAGGTTCTGTATCCTCCTTCAGATTCTCTGGAATATGGTCAACTTCCATATCTTGAGGAGGTTCTTCTTCATCAATCTCCATAGGAGTGCCTTTGGACCTTCTGTAAGCAACATCTTCCTCAAATGTGACATCTCTACTAATCTCAATAGACTTCTGTCCTGGAATGTATATCCTGTAAGCTTTTGATGTCTCACTGTAGCCTACAAGAATTCCTTTCTTCCCAGAAGGTTCTAGCTTTGTTCTCTTTTCCTTTGGAATATGAACATAGACTGGACAGCCAAAGATCCTCAAATGACTAACTTCAGGCTTCACGCCTGAGAATGCTTCTTCAGGAGTTTTATTCTCTAAGATCCTGTGGGGACTCCTGTTTTGAACATAGACGGCTGTTCTTGATGCTTCAGCCCAAAGAGAGATTTGTAAGTCTTGATCATGAATCATAGCTTTCACTGCTTCCACAATAGACCTATTCTTCCTTTCAGCAATACCATTTTGTTGTGGATTATAGGGAACACTGAACTCCCTCTTAATCCCTGCTTCAATACAAAAGTCTCGAAATGTGCCAGAAGTGTATTCTCCACCATTATCAAATCTCAATACCTTGATCCTCTTCCCAGACAGATTTTCAGTCTGTGCTTTGAATTCTCTGAATCTTTCTAATACTTCTTCTGATTCTTTAGATCTCAAGAAATAAATCCAAGTCTTTCTAGAGTAATCATCAATGAAAATAATATAATACAAGAAACCACTAGATGATGCAATAGACATTGGACCACACAAATCAGAATGAATGAGATCAAGAATACATTTAGATCTACTTTCACTGGAATGAAACGTACCTTTTGTGTTCTTGCCTAGGGCACATCCCTTGCATGTACCTTCATGTTCTTGATCGAATTTCGGAAGACCGGTGACCATCTTCTCCATGATAGGTAGAGCACGAAAGTGAATGTGAGCCAATCTTTGATGCCAAAGATCACACATGCTGATACTGTTATGCACAAGTGCTTGAAGAGGACGAGTGCACAGCCTGTAGAGACATTCATGTCTAACTCCAATCACTTGAGCAGTTTTGAAGCTGGAGTTCTTTGCCCATATAAGAACTTTCCCTTTAGAGAAGGCAACTTGATAGCCCTTGTCTTCTAATGCTGAAATTGAAACAAGGTTCCTCTTTATCCCTGGTACGAACAGTACATCATTCAACTCCAAAGAAATTCCTGAATCCAAGTGAAGAGTGGAATTTCCAATCCCTTTTACAGAATATCTAGCATCATCTCCAATAACAACTTGATCACTGGAGTTGCTTTCCATTAAGTTTGAAAGGTGACCTCTGAACCCGGTGATGTGCCTAGAAGCACCACTATCAATCAACCAAGTGTTAGAGTCAGTAGAAACATTGCTAGACAAGGCTGAATAAAATAGATAATCACTGGAGTCCTTTTGTGGAGCGACTTCTTCAACATCTGCAGTGGCAACTTGAAGCTTAGGTCGTTGAGGGCAAACCCTCGCAAAGTGACCATACTTATCACAACGAAAACATTGAATCTTGGACATGTCTCGTTTCCTTTTGAAGGTAGGAGCATCATCATTTCCATCTTCTTGATTCCTCTTGAAGAATCCTTTCTTAAAGCCTTTACTTTTGTTTGATGAATGAGAGGCAAGAACTTGTAATTCTTCATTCTTTGAGCTTTGACCAATTCCTCTTGCAGTTAGTCTTGACTCCTCTTGAATGCAGTCAATTCTCAATCGATCAAACTTGGGAAGTTCAGATCTTGCACTGATTCCTTGAATGAACGCCTCCCAAGAAAGCAGAAGACCATTGAGAGCAAGCATAGTCAGTTCTTTATCATCAATCATATGACCAATAGTGGAGAGCTGATCTTTTATCTCTGAAATCCTCATGAAGTATGTAATAACAGATTCTCCTTTCGTCATTTTCATATGATGAAGTTGTTGCTTCAGTGCAAGGGCTCGACTAGTGTTGTTGATTTCGTACATCTCTTCCAAGGTTGTAAACATCTTTCTTGCTGTATCCAACTTGAAGACAATTGGTACAATATGATCCTTGACGGAATCAACCAATACTTTCTTTGCCCTAGTGTCTTTCTTTCTCCATTGCAGCTTCTCTTCTTCACCCTCAGGTTCGGGAACTTTTGTTTTCACAAACTCAGCCAAATCATTCTCTTCCAGAGTTAGCATGAACCTAAACCTCCATGATGTGTAGTTCGAGATCCCTTCGAGTCTATCCTCGATTTTCAGACTGTTCACCATCTTGAGAAATTTAGAAGATAGACTGAAAAGAAAAAATAATGAGAGTTGCAAACTAACAGATCTGAATCTGATCACGATCTTTTTCACACCCGCTCTAATACCATGTTAGTGTTTCTTAGATTAGATTAGACAATAAAGAACTCAATAGAATTGCAACATATAAGACAATGAACATAACAAGATACCCTGGGAAAACCCTCCTCTTGAGGGAGAAAAACCCAGCAAATGATCTCTTCTATAATGTGGAACAACTAGCAGAAATCTGCTTACAACTTAGGCCCAGCAATGGCCAATAAAGAATGTAATGAGGTCGCACCTCTCCTAGATACACAAGATACAAATGAATATCTTCTTCCTTGAAATCGGACTGCTGCTGCAAATGCGAATTCTGCTCTTAATGATAAATGCGAACTTGCTTGATGGAATGATTTACAATGCCAAAGTGACCTTGTATATATACAACATAGGCGCCTCTTCATTTAGGTCGGCCTTTACATAATAAATAATAAACAATTAACATGTCTTAAGGTCGGCTCAAGGTTAAGACAAGAATAGGCGAACTTGTAGGGGTCAGCCCTTTAGCACATAAAATGTTTGATATAAATTAAATAGCCAAGAGGCTATTCATTTAATTTATCTTTTCTTCTTGGGAAGTGCAGACCGAAGCTGTCATAACATCAATAGGTTTGAATATGATTTCCTTCGTTTTTAGTAATGCGGTATGGATGTCTTTATTTGTATCATAAAAGGAAAATGCATGTATGAATTCCTCTTGGAGTTCTCCCCAGTCTTTTGTTTTTGTTCTTTCTTGGTTAATATGCCAAGTTTGTGCTACTAGTGTTAAGGTCCAATAGAGCATTTTTGTAATGTCCCCTTCTCACACCTAATCATTTTGGTGATAGCCTATTCCTAAGTTCCCATAGGCTAATTAGTAAGGGTAAGGGAATTCCAAAGTTTTTAGAGGATGCAAGTTCAATATCTTAGAATTTTTATTTATGGGAATGAGCCCAGTTAACAATCTGGATCACAATGACACTTTCAGAAATGTTTTCGGACGCTTGACGTGTTCTCCAAACTTCTTGGAGAGCAGACTCTGATCATCTTCCCACTGCTTCAATTTCATCACGGTGTGGTCAGAATTGGATTTCAAAGTCTTTGCAATGCTTTCTACAACTCAGGTGAAATATTTAAAATATGCACTTAAGTTTCTAATGTTAATTGATAAAATATTTGCTTAAGTGTTATATTTTAATAAAGATGTTTATGTATCCCCTCAAAAAGTGGATGCCTAGGGAAAAGGAAGGGTGTTTGCACATGAAAGTTATTTTATAATTCAAAAAGGTCTTTTGAGGGATAAATAAATTATTTTAAATTGGTAATTGGTTATTTTCCCTCCAAAAGCTATTACAAGAGGTTGAGAGGGCTCATTCTGGGAATGCTGATGAATGATATCATTATGTTGTCAGACAAAAACCCTCTCAAGATTTCTAATTTCGCGTTTGAAATATAATCCCTAGGTAGACTGGAGTGATTTCACTAAAAAGATCACCATTGTGCTCAAACAAAGTTTTTAGTTTTGGTTTTAACCATGGAGGTATTCAATGTCTTCTAATTGTAGATATCTTTGGTGTAATTGATGAACTTTTTGCAGAGTTTGTTGAAGATTTTTGAAGACCTTTAAGTGTTGGTTGTATCATTCCCTCTTTGTTGGTTGTACAACCATCTGGTTGCCTAGGCTAAAGCACTTAGATCTCCAACCATCTATCACTCTCAATGTTGGCACCTAAGGTTTAGAAACATATACATGGCATGATTTTGGTGAACTCATGTATCTGTAATGAGTTATGAGGTTTTCAAGTGTCATGTCCCCATTCTAGAGCAATAAGGAGATGCATTAAGTTAATTACTTGTAATGTTTTCGAACAAGTTTGCTAACATTCTTTGTTGGAGACTTTATATTTAATTAATTTAATAAAGTGACTTAAATAAAATGACATTATAATATAAAGTCACTTAAAATAAAATAATACTTTATTCTAGAAGCTTTTTGGTGATGTGTTATGAAAAGTATAAAAAGAAGCTTGGGCTATGCATTTGAGCATCTTGACTTGAATACTCTTTCTACTACATTGCTGGAGCTGAATGCTTAGCTTGTTGATTTCCAGACTTCGTTTGTGAAAGATCAAACCTAGCTAGTTACTTCCAATTTCGGTTGTGAAATATCAACCCTAGTTTGGAATTGTGAGGGAATTATTTCAGACTTCCTATTTGAGCATAATTGTGTGGCCATTGGCCAAATTATCACATTTTTGAAGAGGAATCGATTGAGGGCACAATTGCAGATTTCGGTCAAGGAAAGAAGAAAGGTCGACTTGGCAAAGGAGGACGAATTTCTTGGAGGTTTGATGTATGCATTGCTGGAGCCATCACTTCATTCTTAGCCCTTGCTGAGACGCCTTTGGGAGAGGTGCGACTTTGATTGGGAAGGTGGAATAAATTCAAATAAAATTCATATTGCATCGATTTGATATCAGACTTGAGGCACTGCAATTAGGAGGTTTTTGTGATGAAGTTTGATATGTTTGGAGGAGCCTTTGTGCTGCTATCATCATCAGATCAGTGGAGTTATATCAGACAGGGGCGGTCCTTTTTGGTGGCATGATTTCACCTCAATTTCTTGAGGACATCTTGTATGCTCAGCCATCATTCTTCTCAGCTTCTTCATCAAGTTTTTTCTAGGTTTTTGAATGAGTTTTGCATTGCATATTTCATCTTTGTAGTTGCTTCTGTAGGTGCATTCATAATATCAGCATTGCTATATATATTTGACAATCTTTGTAATGCCAAGAGTCTTGGCAATCTTTGCATATCATTGAGTTCTTAGAAGTTGGCATAATAATCTTGTAATCAGATTTGGGATCAGACTTGCAAATAAAGGGGTTTGAGTTTCCATGTCAAATGTTTGCATAAATGTCTACAAGCTGAAAGTTATCATTTGCACTCTTAGTTGCCATGACAAGTGTTTGATATAATGTCATATGTTGTAGGTGATTATCTCATACAATAGGATGCATGGTAAATGTTTGGCATAATTCCTTATTGCTATAAAAGCACATTAGATTGCTTGCCAAGTGTTCGCATTAATGTCCCTTGGCTGTAGGTGCATATTTCAGTCATATAGTTGGATTGGAAAGTCATATAACAATAGTTACTTCGCATACTCATACATTTCAGTCAATTACACATTTCATTTGAGTCCATTGAATGCATAAAATCATTCTTACATTGCAAAATACCAAAGAGAACTTCAATCAGCAAGTACAGATTTCGCTTGGCAAGTGTTTGATAAAATTCCCAAAGTTCAAATCAGCAAGTTTAAGGTCAAATCTAGCAAGAGACATCTCAGTGGTATCAGAGCCAAGAATCTTGCTAGCTTGTTGGGTAGATTGCACTTTGTTTCAGCTACTTGATTGCAGATCAAAATTTCAGTTGAGTCATGGATGATATAATATCTGCTTATGAAGTGTACCTTACACTTCCACAGGAGCTCAGAAATGATCTTCCTTTCTTTAGCAACTCAAAGGAAGCTTGGATGGAGCCATTGATTCAACAATAGATTCCTATGAAGAAAAGTTTGGAGTCATGGTATACCTCACAAAACAAAAAGAAGGTGCAGCATGAGGTATCTACTAGTGAAACATCTAAAGATCTATATGATGAATTTTCAGCAGTTAGTGACCAGCATACTGCTGATCCTAAGGAGAACAAAATAGAGAATGATGTTGAGCACATGACACTCCATGAAGACTTCAAGAGCAAAGAAGAGCAAGTGATGATTGAAGACACCTTGGAGCAGCTACATGAAGATAAGTTTTCTTGTGATGTTTCATTGGGTGAAGAATCAGATTGTCGTTTGATAAATGAAGGTCCATTGAAGACTCAAAATGTAGGGATGGTTGAGGTAGTTGATCCTTTACTCAGTGGAGCAGCCACTAGTGATTTGACTACACACGATGAAGGTGACACTCTACAACGGCATGATATGATTACAGATTGGTTTGGGGACAACAGCATGATGTCTCATCATTCTCCTAAGATGGGAGCTTTGGTTCATGATCAAGCCCATGACATGATAGCAACCATTGATGGCAGCCCTACACCAATTGCTAGGCATGAAAACATCGAGCAGAAAAGGACTGATTTTGTTTATTTTGGCATGGAAGAAGTAAGGAGATCCGAAAAGATGAACTAAGAATGGATGAGGAAAGCCAAAGAGGTTAAGTTGGTGGCTGCCAATGCAAGAAAACATCTTCAAGAAGTCAAAGCAAAGGTCAATTACATTAACATAGAAAGGCAAAAAAGGATTGACGATATTAGAAGGCTCCTTGAATCTGAAAATACATATTGTTCTAATAAGGATGATGAGATGTGCTTGGTTCCAAGCAAGAGGAAACAAGAATAGGTTGAGACTTCTTCATATGAGGCTGAAGTTGCTCATAGCTTGGAGACTCAGTTGAAGGTGAAGGAAGTTGAGACTATTGCAGCCCTATCTCATCTTGATAGGATGCACAAAAGAATCGAGGATCACCTTTGGGCAGTTCAGTTAGAGAGGAGACAAAAGGGGATTGGAGCAGGGTCTTCTCTTGATGACTTGCAGGTTGTCAAAGAAGGTATGGAGACAATGAAGTCAAATTATTTGAACCTTCTTTCAGATCGTGACCACCTTCTTAACCTTGTTAAGGAGCTGACTTCTTCTAGGGCTTGCACATTGGATGTCAGTATTGATTTAGCTTCTTCCCAAGGAGTGGATGGCATTTTGGAAAGTATCCTTCTCACTCCTGATAGTGAGTTGGGACACTTGCAGTTGTCTTCAGAGAGAGGTCTTGATGACATTGCTGCACTCACTTTGAGTTCTCTAGATGGGAATTTCCAGCAGTAGGAGTTCGAGACTTGGTCCCTAGGGGGTATCAAAGTGGCACCGCGGGAGTCCATTGGTGTTGTGATGGAGAGACTACCAATTTATTCATATGATCCAGGTGGAGATTGTTTTTGGAGAGTTTGGATGCATAAGGATTATTGTTGCAGTCAGCAGGTTGGGACAGATATATAGGTTTGGGACCCAGGTGTTCTTTGGTTGGATGAGTGGACTCACCGATTGATAGGACTTCACAGTGACAGGAACTACAACCATATTTAGTGGATGTTGATTGGAGTTCTTCTTGGGATCATTTGGGATCCAGGTGGTTGGCGGACAAGTGCTCGATTGACAGTTGCAGATTGCTTGAGGACAAACAATCTTTGGGAAGGGAGCATTGTCATGTCCCCATTCTGGAGCAATAAGGAGATGCATTAAGTTAATTACTTTTAATGTTTTCCAACAGGTTTGCTAACACGTTTGCTAACATTCTTTGTTGGAGACTTTATATTTAATTAATTTAATAAAGTGACTTAAATAAAATGACATTATAATATAAAGTCACTTAAAATAAAATAATACTTTATTCTAGAAGTTTTTTGGTGATGTGTTATGAAAAGTATAAAAAGAAGCTTGGGATATGCATTTGAGCATCTTGACTTGAATACTCTTTCTACTACATTGTTGGAGCTGAATGCTTAGCTTGTTGATTTCCAGACTTCGTTTGTGAAAGATCAAACCTAGTTGGTTACTTCCAATTTCGGTTGTGAAATATCAACCCTAGTTTGGAATTGTGAGGGAGTTATTTCAGACTTCCTATTTGAGCATAATTTTGTGGTCATTGGCCAAATTATCACATTTTTGAAGAGGAATCGATTGAGGGCACAATTGCAGATTTTGGTCAAGGAAAGAAGAAAGGTCGACTTGGCAAAGGAGGATAATTTCTTGGAGGTTCGATATATGCATTGCTGGAGTCATCACTTCATTCTTAGCCCTTGCTGAGACGCCTTTGGGAGAGGTGAGACTTTGATTGGGAAGGTGGAATAAATTTAAATAAAATTCATATTGCATCGATTTGATATCAGACTTGAGGCGCCGCAATTAGGAGGTTTTGGTGATGAAGTTTGATATGTTTGGAGGAGCCTTTGTGCTGCTATCATCATCAGATCAGCGGAGTTATATCAGACAGGGGTGGCCCTTTTTGGTGGCATGATTTCATCTCAATTTCTTGAGGACATCTTGTATGCTCAGCCGTCATTCTTCTCAGCTTCTTCATCAAGTTTTTCCATTTGAAGGAGTTTTGCATTGCATATTTCATCTTTGTAATCACTGTTGTAGGTGCATTCATAATATCAGCATTGCTATATATATTTGACAATCTTTGTAATGCCAAGAGTCTTGGCAATCTTTGCATATCATTGATTTCTTAGAAGTTGGCATAATAATCTTGTAATCAGATTTGGGATCAGACTTGCAAATAAAGGGGTTTGAGTTTCCATGCCAAATGTTTGCATAAATGTCTACAAGCTGAAAGTTATCATTTGCACTCTTAGTTGCCATGACAAGTGTTTGATATAATGTCATATGTTGTAGGTTATTATCTCATACATTAGGATGCATGGTAAATGTTTGGCATGATTCCTTATTGCTATAGAAGCACATTAGATTGTGTGCCAAGTGTTCGCATTAATGTCCCTTGGGTGTAGGTGCATATTTCAGTCATATAGTTGGATTGGAAAGTCATATAACAATAGTTACTTTGCATACTCATACATTTCAGTCAATTACACATTTCATTTGAGTCCATTGAATGCATAAAATCATTCTTACATTGCAAAATACCAAAGAGAACTTCAATCAGCAAGTACAGATTTTGCTTGGCAAGTGTTTGACAAAATTCCCAAGGTTCAAATCAGCAAGTTTAAGGTCAAATCTAGCAAGGGACATCTCATCAAGCGGGTTTGTACTTGCTATACTTGCTGATTTAGACCTGCATAAGACTGAAGTTCATCGCCAAACTTTGAATATCTCTCTTGCAATGTGATTTGGTGTGATTTGGGAGCTTTTTGGTGAAGATACATCAGTTTTTGGTCTTGTTGGAGAGTTGGGTGTGATTTGGTGAGTTATTTGGAGCATTGGTTCCTGGCCACTCTTGATGCAGCATCATTTCTACTGTGTTCAAGACCTGTACCAGTGAGATAAACATCAATCATTAAGGTATATTGTTGTAATTTTCGAGCTGGTGGTTATTTCATGATTTGGGGTATGTTTGGCGGTGTTTCAGCAGTTTAAATTCATATCAGCACTTGTAATAGCAGATATATCTTGATTTGACATGATTTTATGTGAGCTAACATTGTAACACTGGATGGTAGCACTGCCACTGATTTTTATTTTGTTTATTGTTGATACTTACCCCACTGAACAAAGACTTTTTCATTGTAATCACTCACCACTGAATAAGTGGATGAGTTGCCTATGTTTTGTTCACACTCACCACTAAATAAGTGGAGTTGTTCTTATTCTACTTGTACTCGCTCACCACTACAAAGTGGAAGAAGCTTCATTTTACATTTCTGGTATTGTATGTCTTCTCGCTGAAAAGTGGATGTTTACTTCTTTCAGTATTGTCTATGCACTCCATTGGATAAGTGGTATTGGCTAGCTTGCTGCCTAGTGCCTTACTTCAATTGTTGATTTGGTTTAATTGGAATCTGGAACACCATATGCTCTCACCTTTGCCCATACTGGGATCTAGGTTATCAGAATGTGGAAAGGAAGTTGTTATACATTTCATTTCAGTTGAAAACTAACCCATATTTCAAAAAAAATCTAGGATGGTTATTACACATTTGTACATATAATCTAGTGTTATATTCTCTTCTACCCCTCCACATATTTATGCAAATGTCCAAGTGTTCTTTCGGTGGGATTGATCCATTATATTTTGGAATTATTTCATATTCTGTAATGTCCCTTACATAGACTTGCCCTAAAATCTGTTTGTCTACCCTTGCTTGTTGATTAGGTTTAGGGTTTCTTCCTTCCAAATGAATGTCCTTTTAATACAATAACCCTAGATTAGAATTTGTATTCATCACATTAATAACATACCTGTTAGCATTAATATATAATATCCAAAATCAGACATAATCATAAATACAAATTGATAAACATAAGAGGAGTCACTCAGCTCATCAAGAGAGGAGAATCCCTAAGGGCCAACGGTCTACCACCTCCTATTGCCCAACCCTTGTCTAGGGCCAACGGGGCAGAATGTCGGTGGAACCCCCATCCCTCCATGACCCAACCTTTGCACCGGGCCAGTGGGGCAGATTGCCCAACCTTTGCTTCAGGCCAACGGGGCGGAACCTGGATGGGGTTTTTAGACAAACCTTATAGGTAATGATTCACCTCTCCTAGAAGGTTCACAATCAGATTTGAAGACAGTTGATGCAATTTACAGATATACAGTCATGCACAATTCATTTACATTTCCAATTATTATGCTATGGAAGAGTTCAACAAGAGTATACAGTGCAACATGATGAAATAACAGAGTGCATGAGTAGATATAACAGAATGCAGAACTAAATTAAGCAGAATCCATATCTATATGTTCATTATATCCATTTGATCCATGATGCAATTCAATATAGCCTACAGTTCCAACATTAGTTCGTTAGAATTGCAATTTTGCGAAATTCAAACTTCAATCAAACATAAATGTAGATCAAGCATCATTAGAACCAGTTCTGAAAAAGGTAAATAATTATGGTCCATATCTGTTCAAGGACTACATAGTCCGCCAAATCTAATGCCAAATATCAATGCCAAGAATCTATTTCCAGATTATGATCTATCAAGGAGGGATGGTTTCAAAACACGTCAAAAGCACTTATATATTTCAATGAATAAAGACCGGATATTATATTCAATAATACATAGATCGATTGGAGCCTGGGTCAAGGGTTTATGCAGCATCATTATGTCAGATTGAGGAAATTAACTATTAAAGCTAAATGAGTAGTCTCACTTGAGTTGTATCTCTCCACATTTTCTAATTCCTTACTCGCCTCCTTCAACCTTATACTAAATTGATCATAGGATGAGGACAATTCATAAATATACATAATCTACTTATGTTTATATTAAAGAGTAATCATTACTTATAATTATCATTATTGCATATATACTTCATATACATATATATATAATTATTCTTTTACTTATATCCATTAGTATTCATATATATATGTTTATATAATTATTCTTTCCTTATTCATATATATTATATATTCATTATAAAATTTATCTATGTCTATGCATATATACTTGTATGCCTATTGAATAATATATATATATATTAAATGGCTCTATATTCCAATGCATAACAATCATTGTTGCTGCTGTTCTAAATTGCAGATCGTATTTCTCAATGTTCTTCCCTCTTCCTTATTTTCCTTCCTTCTATTTATACCATTCAAGGTAGGTGACTCATAAGGGGAATGCATTGTTTGGTGAAAGAGGTGACTTTTCATAAAATATATCCCTTTGTTAGATTTAATTGTTGCCTTTAAAGGCTTATTATCACAATAATACCTATTTTTGAAAATAATATATTATTACTAATAATTATGCTATTTCAGATTATATACTTATTTTATTATTTTATTTTGATGTTTTATTGAACATATTTTAACATTAAAGTATAATAATAAAACCAATTTGCTAATATCTTATTATTATTTTATTCTAATGTATTACAATTTTTGATGTGTAATGATTATAATATTTATTTATTATTGTTATTTTTGATATTAAGTTATTTAATACTAGAAAAAATAATTTGCCTATATATTATTATTATATTTGTTATTTCATATATATATATTTTTTATATTGATATGGTAAACATTTATTTTATATTTAATATTAATATTACTATTTATTTTATTTATTAATTTATTTGTATTTTAACACTTGCTATTTCGGGGACATGACATCTTCCCCTACTTTCAGCAAGTATCTTGTTTGTATGAATATTGTTTTGGTGGGTCTTCCACCAATTTGCAGCATTGCATATCAAAGTATGATGAAGTGCGACTAATCACAAATCTTCTTTGTCAAAAGTTTGTTCTGTATCTTCCAAGTATTGAGATCTCCAAATCTTGAATATTTGGGCAACTTGATATTTGAGATACCCCTTGAAATAGGATATATTTTTCATGATATTTGGGGGGTAAATTTAGGGTTGACTTCTATGTCGTTTCCTATATTTTGCGATAAATTTTCCAAAGGTGTGTTAAATTGCGGCAGGCCTTTTAATGTCTTGTGTACCATTAAATAACCTTTTGAACCCATGCACTTTCCAAGAGTTTAAGAATTCAAAAATTCTTCATTGTCAATACTCTCATTATCACTTTCAACTTTTGTCTCTCCTTTCAATTTTGGTTCTTCTCTCAATACTGTTTTGGGCAGCTCAACTATGGAGTATAGAAGTTTGGGGATTTCTTCCTCATTTTTTTCCCAGGCTATTTCTTCGATATATGAATTGTTTGTTTCTACTCCTAAGGGTGTGTCGACCATCCTATTTTCACTTGCAAAGGATAGTTCTTATTTTCTTGAATCTACTATGCCATTGGAGTTAACGAACCATTGTAAACCTAGTAATGCATTGAAAGTGTCAAATGGCTCTTTCATTGTGACTATTTCAAAGTCTATGACTTGTTTCACTCCTAGGACATTTAACTTCCTACTTTTTCCATTTCTCTATTGTTCCCATTGACAATCCATCAACTAGGTTGATGTTATAAGGTGTGTTTCCTAATTGTTCCCAAATCCTCTTTGGAAGTATATTTACATTTGATCCTAGATCTACCATCACTTGTTTAATTTTCTTGTGGTTAATCATTAATGTGTGTGGTGATCATGAGTGGTCTAGTTTTCCATGTTCTATTTGTTTTACACGTTTTCCTAACTTGTGGCTTTAAGATCTCTTGCTTATTCCAATATTTAAAAAATTGTTTTAGTTTTTCTAATAAGTTATTTTGTTGTGCCAATTTGCCTAATTGCTTCAGCATGATAACTTCTTCTTCTGAGAAGCACTTCTTTGCTTGATTTTCTTTTGTTTGTTCTTTATTAATAATTTGTTCGGATTTGCTGACTATTTGATCATGTTGGTACTTATTGGGAAAAAAATCCATCTTCCTCTTCTTCGTCCAACATATCATATATAGGTTGTTTGTCCTTTGCGATATTGGTACCTTGCTAAATTACTATTGCAGCTTTACTTTTCTCTTTGTGTCCTACCAAGTCCTTTTGTTTTGAACTATCTCTTCTCCTAATATTCTTCTTTAGAGGTTTCTTCTTCCTCAGAGGTGTTAGAATTATATTTTTCTTCCTTTTGACACCTTCTAGCCCCTTGTGGTACTTCCTTGGGGACCTTCCTCATGAGTTTGGTTCCTTTGGGTGCATGAGGTACTTGCAACTCATCATTTTTTTCCTGTGTCAATTCATTTTTGAAATAGTATTGTGCTTTATCACAATTGAATAGGTCATGATCTGGATTACAACAAAAAGCACTCTTTCTTTTTGTTAGACCAACATTCAATTGCATAGTGTCCTTGTTTTTTGCACTTGTAGCAATTTGCATCCTCCCACGTGCGGTTGCTTTTGCCTCTTCCTCTTCCTCCTCTATAGTTGTTGAAGTACTACCTATCCTCATTCTAATTTTGTGGAGGAGTGTTTTGAAGTGTGTTCACATTCCTATATAGGAGCGAATTTGCACCCCTTATGCAAATTCCCCTTTTACACTCCCTCACCTTAGAAAACCAAATCCGAAGGCGAAATTCCACATCAGCAGGCTGCCTTCATTCCACTTGGTGTTTGTCTTTTGCGTCGATAGAAGAATAACTATTGGGGATGCTTGCGCAACACACAGACATCCGTGCAACGCGCTTACGTCCCTAACGGATTCTTGCATCTGAAGTTGGTAGAGGCGTTACACTTCCTATTGGGAATGGATTGTAACGTCCCTCTTCGACCAACCGACCCAAAAACGGCTTTTTCCCTCCCATTTTGGTCTTGAAATGCCTATCTTGCTCATTCAATCCATCTTCTTAGTAGTTCTTGACCTCTTGGGCAATCTTCAAGCTTTCATCTCACTTCCATCACTTCAAGCAGCACTTTGGCACTCCATAGCAGCAACAACAACACTCCATCAACTCCGTAGAGCAAGTGTGGAACAAGCCATTGCAGCAGGGGATTGAGGTCTTGCAACACCTCCCTTCACCATAGTTAAAGTTGTAGTGATTGTTCAAGCTCTCTTTCTCCATCATTGGCTAGTGAACTCTTGGTGGAGGTGGTAACGTTTTCACTCCTCTCCTTTATGATTTGGTTGAGTAACACTTCACTGTTTTGTAGAGTTTATTGTGTTCTCTACTTTCTTTTCTCCTTTATCATATATTTCTCTATCGTTGCTATCTTGGCTATCCGTGGAGGTGGAAACACCGAAACGGGGGTCTGACTAAGGCAGACCCCTATACAGCCCCCAACAATTTTCCCTCTTTCTTATGTGTAGGTGGAAGAACGTTTGGAGCTAGCTGGCGAACAAGCATCTTTGTGAGATTATCTTTGTAACCTTAGTACTAGTCTATTTATTTTATCATTTTAGTATCTACTTTGCATACTTTCTCATTTTGTTTTACCATCTAGATTGAGCTAGCTAGGCTGTTAGTAGGTCTTTTTGGTAGTTTAACTATGTCCACTGTTGTCTGGTCGTATGGACGCTAGCGCGCTATGCTGATGTCCTAGAACTGCGTTGTTGTCCTCGGACAGAGAGTTGTCTGAGGCACATAACCAACTCCAAAAAGCCAACTCGCCTAGCCCAGATTATAGTTTGAGTTTGAAGAGTGATTGAAGGACCTCATAGTCCTCATCATTCTTGTCCCTTCTTTGAAACATCCCTTTAGACTGAGGTAAGTTAGGGCAGCCTTCCACTCTTGGCTCTCCGTGACCTGGGGCCTTGAACGTGGTTGGTCCCCCTCTCTTACATTTTTGGTGAACTCGACGTGAACCATTTTGGTTCCATTTTGCAATACTAAAAGTTCCTTTCCTCGTATTCTAGGAGTGTTGTGTAAGTGTGAGTGTTGTGAGGCCTTCGCCTGACAACCCAACTTGCGACCCCTAGTAGGCGTAGTTGGAAGGTTCCAAAAGTATTGCGTAACGAAACCTTAATTGGGTCACCGTCTTGTCCTGTAACCTTTGGGGGGCTCCGAGAAAGTGTCGTCTAGTGTGCGTAATGGCCTCTTTTCTACACCAACCTATTCCCTTTCCGCAACTTGCGAGCAACGGTATTGGTATAGCCTTCACCTCACAGGATTTGTCAATGGGCTTTAATAGAGAACCATTTCCTCTTTACATTCCGGTGCGAATCAACGGAAACACTGTAGTAGGTGTTCTTGTTGATCTGACGTCTCAAGTAAATATCATATTTGAGGAGATCATGTTGACCAAATTTTTGCATAAAGATGGGTACGATGCACCTGTGAGCATCGTCCGCACACACGACGGGCTTTCTATACCTCCTCTAGGTAGTATTGTCCTGTTAGTTCTCGTTGGACCTAAATCCGTGAACCTTTTGTTCGAAATTATCCTGAGGTCTGAACTCTTCAGAGTGAAGCTAGGTATCTCCTAGATGGTAGCTATGACTGCAGTTCCCTCAGTTGTGCATAAATGTTTGAAATTCATTCATGAGGGTTTCGTACATGTGATCCACGACACTGGCTATAGACCGCCGGTTGCTAGTGGTAGTTACTCCTTAGATTACTTTTGGCCTGCACTTGTTGGTCCTCTCCCACCTAGGAAGGACCTCTTGTACCGGACATATCAAAATTATAAGAAAGGGCGCCTAAGGCCGAAAGTGAGATACCCTCAATCACCTTATGTTGTTTCGCATAGGGCATGTTTAAAAGCTGGCAGTGATGCCGCCAAGGCGCGTAGAAGAGAAGAGAAGTTGTCCCAAGACCCTCCTTCCTCTTTCGCTGTTCAGTCGGACGCTTCCTCTCGCCCTACTATGATGCCATCAGGTTCCACCCTGCATCTACGTGAGAACCCTATGGTGTCTGCTTGGTGAAAGCCTAAGCGTCCTGTGTTTGAACTTCTTGTCCTGCCCACGGAGCCTAGGCTCGTTCGCTATGGCAGAAGGAAGAGTCCCCATGGGGAGTCCTCTATGTCTCGGCCTCCATGGCCTCCCACCGCTCCTTCTCCCAAAGCAGTGAATGGGAAGAGGCCCGTTGCTGAAGCACTTGAGCCGACTCCCCCCACTGCTTCTCAATTGTCCCTCCTGCTCCCACTCAAGAGTTTGTCCCTCCGTTGGAAATGACTGTAGTGGACACTCCCATGGCTGATTAGGAGCCTTATGTTCCTTCACAGCCTTCGCCCTCTAGCTCAAAGAGTCAAAGAAACCGCCTTGCACGTGAGCGTATGTTGTGTCCCCTTCTAGTTGACATCTCTTAGAGCACAGGATTGGCCTATTATGCGACCCTCGTAGGCTGATAGTTTGGATAGAGGGTCTTGATGGAGCTTGGCTTAGCTTCAGATTGTCAGTATTTGATCAGTTGGCTTTCGTTCGGACACTTCTAGCCTAAGTTGCTATTTTTAGCAGTATTTGGCACTCAGCGTGGGACCCCTGCTATTTTTAGCAGTATGGATTGATTACATTCAGAATCACTTCTTTATTCGTCAGCTTCAGACGGCTCGTGCATCGGGTGATTATTGAGAGAGATATTAATATTTAATCAAATATTAATTATTGGAGTTTATAATATAAAGTTATAATATTATTATATTATAACTTAAGTGATTTTGGCTGAGGGGTCGCCCATCATGGAAGGGGACGTTTTTAATTATATTTTATAATTAAAAATTTGTCCGGAGATTATTGAAACATTAAAATAAAAATTTCGACCTTTTTAATGATTCCCTATTATTAAGGAAATCGCACTTTTCATGAGTATAAGGCATTTGCTTGGAAATTCGAGCCATCATGATTATTGTGAATTGAAAATTGGTCAAGTTTCGTCAGAGCACGGAAGCCTAGGGTTTCAGTCTCAGAGCATTGGGGAACGAGCCATCTCCAGTGAAAGCAATTCAGAGGGTGTGAGATATCATCTGATTTATTGCCAGGCAAGAGATTTCTTCATTCAGAAGAAATTACAGAGCATCACAGATCATTCATCTTCAGAGGTTTAGAGTAATAATCTTCCAGCAGAGATTCTTCATTCCAGGCGCCTATTACCTGAGATTTTGGATACATCAATAAAGGCCGTACTTTTCATTTGGTTGCTGCTGTTACCAGGCCGTACAAAGCTGTACCAGGATGTACCTCCATTAGAAAGGGGCGTACTTTCATTTGCAAGCAAATCACCTACTTTATACTCAGTCTGCCATCACCAGTTTGGGTGCATATCTTCCTGGCCTCATTAGGGATCATCAGAAAGAGGGAGAAAGAAGTATTTCTTGCAGCCGTACCAAATCAAGTCCATTTTCATATTGCAGCAAATCAGGTTTTCAGCAAATAATTTATTGCCTTATTGTTTGCATGTACTTGGATCTTTATTGTAATCGTTTCAGAAGATTGATAAATAGACTGGCATCCATATTAGCAAAAGAATCTATAGTCTTCAGAGTTGATTTATTTTTATAGAATTTATTCTTTATTTCTTGCAAAATCGCATTATTGCATTTATGCTCAAAAACACCAAAAAAACCAAAAACTGCAAAAACAAACAAAAAAAACAGCCAGAATCAGAATCAGGGGGAAACAAGGGTTTCTACAACGTAAGCATCGGCAAAAGGCTCTCGCGGCTGAGCAAGCTGCTTTGCAGAAAAAGGACGAGGAGATGGCCACCCTTGTGTCAAGGCCTCTTACTGTGTCCTCCCCTCTCCTTTCTCATACTTTCGTTCAACCTAGTTCCATCTCGGCTCCGACTCCCGCTATGAGTGCACCTGACCCCAAAAAGGTGCAGGTGTTCATCGCTCCTTCAGCAGACCTACCCTTACTAATGTCCCTTCCAGACGTCCCTCCTTTTTCGAAACCCGTAGATATGCTAAACACTTCAGTAGTATTTGCTGCGATTTTCTCTTCCTCTTCCTCTGTACCTCTTGCCTCGTCTATAGGGAGTTCACATCCCCCAACGAAGCAGAAGGTAGAGGTCAGTCCTTCCAGCAATGGAGGATGTAAGAGGTGCCCACCCTCCCCGAAGGGTGGTCTTGCGCTGACTTGTTCCTTCCTAGTAACGGAATCAATCCTGGCCTCCCTTGAGTTCGTCACCGCTCCCGAATCGTTCAGTGAGCCCAACGGTGAATCTTGGACGCAGTCTTCCCCATGCATTGAAGTAAAACATGGCGTTCCAATAAAGTGCAAGTTTAACTCTTTGGATGAAGTTTCAACCTTGTTAGCGATCTTCGCAAAGTTGTTGACCCTAGCTCCACAAGAGCTTAGCGGAGGGGACCTTGCGGGGCCCTCTTCCTTAGCCCTTGTTGCGGGAGGATCATTAGCTCCTCCCCTTAACATCCCACCACTGTAGGCTCGTCCTCCTTCCCCCCTACAATGATCTAGAGTGGGAAGCGGACGACCTTTTGGTCGATCAATGTTGGGTTGGGGGGGGGGAGGGGTGCTTTCTTTATCTTTAGATTAGAGATGTGTGTGTGTTGTGATGTGTTCCCCCGTGATTGTGCTATGTGTTCCTGGATGACCCTTGTCACCCTTGTTGGTACTTGGATACAAGACTGATTTTTGTGTCATAAACCTTCTTCTATTTGTATCATCATTCTTCCATGTTTGTGACTCAAATTGGGGACGATGCAAAGTGTTGGGGGCATTTAGGCTTCCCTTCCATGTTGACCCAATTTTTTTTATTTTTCTTTGTATTCCATGCATTCTTGTTGATCTGGTTGGGGATTGATGATCTTTCGCCTTGCACCGCGGTTACCTATTATTTGTAAAAGCATGAGCAAATTTGACCCCACAAAACCAGATCCTCCTGTACCCTTTGTTCATGTTTGTCTTTCTTCCTCGCTCTTTTTCCTTCTCTTTCTCTCTTCTTTGCTTGAGTTGTCCCTCTCATGTGTGACAACGCCATCTCTATAATGCTTCAATTTTTAGAAAGCGCATTTGTTCCCAACGAATCTTTTTTCAAAAGTCCTCATGAGCATTCCTCTTTCAAAATAGTATTCGCAACATGGATCCCTTATGGAACATGTTTCCTTCATCATGGGTTCGTAAAGAAATAACTTGAGAACCTTCCTCCGAGGTGGGAACCGCTTTGACCTTCCCCTCGTGAGGGGGCATTTTTCTTCCTTTCGAATTCCTTGATGAAGTGAACATCTTTTGAAAGGATTCCTTGATGACGAATCGATTTGAGAAAGAATGCTCTTCCTGTACTTTTAACAGCCCGTCCCTTGAGTGGACCTCCTCTTCACACCGAGTTCTCGAGGGACCCCTTTGAATGATTTCCAACTTGTCGACAGTCTATGTGATTGCCCGCTTACTTGCCTGCATGGCTGATTTTTTACATGTTCTATCTGTGGGTAAACATGTCACTTTGCAAGTGTGCCTATGAAGCCGCTTCTTGACTATGAGAAGTTCCCTTCCTTTGGTTTCTTCCATGTGAGAGATCTTGGGGGATACCTCCCTACAGGTCTGCAAGCCTGTAGGGCACTTCCTTTGAGCTTCCTCCATGCGAGAGATCTTGGTGGTCGCTTCCCTATAGGTCTATAGGTCTGTTGGGCACTTTTCTCGATTTCCTTCATGTGAGAGATCTTAGAAGATACCTTCCTTGCAGGTCTGTAGGGCGCTTTTCTCGGTTTGCTTCATGTGAGAGATCTTGGAGGATACCTTCCCTACAAGTCTGCGCGTCTATAGGGCGCTTTTCTCGATTTCCTTCATGTGAGAGATCTTGGAGGACACCTTTCTTGTAGGTCTATGGGTCTGTAGGGCGCTTTTCCCGATTTCCTTCATGTGAGAGATCATGGAGGATACCTTCCTTGCAAGTTTGCGGGCCTATGAGGCGCTTACTTCTCGGGGCTTCCTTCATGTGAGAGATCTTGGGGGTCGCCTCCTTGCAGTTCCATGGGCCTGTAAAACGCTTTCATTCTACAACTTCATGGTTTTGTGGGACTGTGGAGTCTTTTGTTCCAGCCTGTGCTTTTGAGCAGATCGTGGTCTGCTTCCTCGATGATTCAGGTATACATTTCTAACCCTACTACCTTTTTGATCCACTTTACCGAAGAACTCATCAGTATTCATGCTCGCTAAAGTAGGGGCAATATGTATAGGAGCGAATATGCACCCCTTACGCAAATTCCCCTTTTACACTCCCTCACCTTAGAAAACCAAATCCGAAGGCGAAATTCCACATCAGCAGGCTGCCTTCGTTCCACTTGGCGTTTGTCTTTTGCGTCGATAGAAGAATAACTGTCGAGAACGCCCGCGCGGCCTGCAGACGTTCACGCGGCGCGCTTACATCCCTGAAGGATTCTTGCATCTGAAGTTGGTAGAGGCGTTACACTTCCTATTGGGAATGGATTGTAATGTCCCTCTTGGACTAGCCGACCCAAAAACGAATTTTTCCCTCCCATTTTGGTCTTGAAATGCCTATCTTGCTCATTCAATCCATCTTCTTAGCAGTTCTTGACCTCTTGGGCAATCTTCAAGCTTTCATCTCACTTCAAGCAGCACTTTGGTACTCCATAGCAGTAGCAACAACACTCCATCAACTCCATAGAGCAAGTGTGGAACAAGCCATTGCAACAGGGGCTTGAGGTATTGCAACACCTCCCTTCACCACAGTTGAGGCTATGATGATTGTTCAAGCTCTCTTTCTCCATCATGGGCTAGTGAGCTTTTGGCAGAGGTGGTAACGTTTTCACTCCTCTCCTTTATGATTTGGTTGAGTAGCACTTCACTGTTTTGTAGTGTTTATTGTGTTCTCTACTTTCTTTTCTCCTTTATCATATATTTCTCTATCGTTGCTATCTTGGTTGTCCGTGGAGGTGGAAACACCGAAACGGGGGTCTAACTGAGGCAGACCCCTATACATCCCCCAACAATTTTCCCTCTTTCTTGTGTGCAGGTGGAAGACGTTTGGAGCTAGTTGGCGAACGAGCATCTCTATGAGATTATCTTTGTCACCTTAGTACTAGTCTATTTACTTTATCATTTTAGTATCTACTTTGCATACTTTCTCACTTTGTTTTACCATCTAGATTGAGCTAGCTAGGTTGTTAGTAGGTCTTTTTGGTAGTTTTATTGTGTCCATTGTTGGCTGGCCATACAGATGCCAGCGCGGCCGAGAGACACCAACGTGCCGCGCTGACGTCCTAGAACTGCGCTATCGTCCTCGGAAAGAGAGTTGTTTGAGGCACAAAACCAACTCCAAAAAGCCAGCTCGCCTAGCCCAGATTATAGTTTGAGTTTGAAGAGTGATTGAAGGACCTCATAGTCCTCATCATTCTTGTCCCTTCTTTGAAACATCCCTTTAGACTGAGGTAAGTTAGGGCAACCTTCTGCTCTTGGCTCTCCGTGACCTGGGGCCTTGAATGTGGTTGGTCCCCCTCTCTTACAGTTCCTCTAGTTTCTCCAAGTAGGTTCCCTATATCCATGATCTTGGTCATATAAAGTTTGTTCCACAAGCCCCTATACATAGGTGATTTTTTTATCTATCATTCATCTATTAGTGGGGTATTGGCTACACCATGGCTCATGATCCCCTTCATCTTCTCTTTCTGTACGTTTGAACAAAAGTGATGGGAAATCATTGGTCTCATGATCGTCCGACTCTCCACAAACACCGCAATACACTGTCTAATTTTTTTAGGGGTTGTATTCAAGTCCACCCTTAATATGGTAGCCATCTTTTCACCTTTTATTACAAGGCACTCATTCCTTATATGTCCCTCTCGTGAGCAGTATGTGCACCAAATGTTTGGTCTTTGCTTGTGTGGATTGGTATCTTGTTTGGCTAATATCTCCAATTTCAATTTGAGCTGCTCTACTTCTAATCTCAATTTCTCTAGTTCTTTATTTTCATTATCCTTTTTCTCTCCTTTGGGCTTGTGATTCTATGTGGCAAGCTGAAGTTATTGCTTCAAAGTATGTATTGTATATTCTTCCATCTAGGGATGTCCTAGTCTTCATACTTAGCCCTAATGCAAACCATTATATTTTATGTTTTCTCGTTAATGGCTCTTATAGTTTCCATGGTACTTCTTTGAATCTCCTATCATAATCTTTTATTGGTTCTCCTTATTTTTGTACAAGATCTCTCATTTTACTCACACTCTTTGTGGGGATTTCTGGAGACTTAAAATTTGCTAAGAACTCTCCTTTTACTTCATCCCATTCTTTATCATGTTGTGGGTAACTTTTCCTGACCAATTAAGAGCATCATTCCATAGAGTTCACACAAAATTGAATATTTTGGCTTGGTCTTGGTTATCCCTTTTCTTTGCTAGATAGATTCTAGTACAAATATGTGCTTCGCGACTTCTGTGGTGTCTTTTCCAAAAACAAGAAGCTTAATTAGGGAGTCCATTGTCTTTATCAACTTTTCTTCTTTCTTGTGGAAGAGTTCTTTTATTGTTTGTTACTTCTTCTTCTTAGAGCTCCTTTGTGGTATAGTTTTATCCTCTCTTCCTTTGTCCCTTGATAATTTAATGTCAAAATATTCTTTCCCCAATACTGCTTCACAATCTTCTATAAATTGTCGTTGTGGATCTAGCACTCACATTAATTCTTCATTTGTATCTTGTAATGAAACTCTTCTTGACTTATATGGCATAGGGGATGGTTCCTAGTCAGGGGGTGCAACTCTTCAAAGTGGTGTTTTGTTTCGGGTGATATCTTTTCATTTGTAAATGGCATTTGATTAGTTATTGATGATAAATCTTTTCCCATGTTGAACAGGGCCTTACCTCCACTTATTTTTTCTCTCCTTAATCTCCTCACACTTATATTAATTAATTGGTCTAGGTAATTTGCGTCAAAGGATTGTAATTTTTTGGGGTTTTGAGGAATTCTGTAAATCTTTCATCCAAGCTAATATGAATATCAGATAAATTTGGTTCTAGGCATGGTGATTAAATCAAAAAAACAATTGTTGGGGCCTGAATACTTTTGCAACTTTCCTCTTAATTTTCTTGATACCCCATACTTTTCCATACTTCCCATTAGTTTTATCAACATTTCTTCTGCTTGTTCAAGATTCCTATTTATTTGTGTGGAGTTTGGGAAAATTCTATTTCCTTATGGGCAACACCCTTAGTAGTGCAGTCTTCTTCCTTTCTTTTGGCAGCAGCCACACTAGTGCACTCTGCCACACCCTTCTTAGCATGCTCACTTTCATTTTTTTATGCTTTCTCCATTCTCCTGCTGTACCTTTCTTCTTGTTCTTGAGTCTTTTTCTAATGCCTTTCTTCCATGCTTTTGCCCTCCATGTTCAATTATTTTGTTAATTCAATTTTATCTCTAACCTCTCTTAATTTTTTGTTATCTCCTTTAGCCATGGGTTTTAATAATTTGGTATTAGATTAGTCCTTTATGCCTCCCAGTGTTATTTTATGCTCACTTTGATTGGTCGCATCTTTTGGAGATCCTCCCCCTTTCCATTTTGCCATCCCCTAGATACCTAACCCCCTCTCACGAGGTTAGTACCTGTGAGATTTTCTGCAATTCTTAAAATATTTTTTTTTGCCCCTTTTCTACTATCTTTCATAATTGATTTTAATCTGCAAGGTTATTTGATGCTCTAATTTCTTCTCTATTGCCTAACCAGGGTCCTGGCAACCAAACCAATGTTAACAAGAAAAGTAGGGTCACAGACCAAAGTTCTGAGCCCTAAGAATTCTTTAGTTGTATTTCTACCCCGGTGATAGCAATAGTAGAATGACCAAAGATTAAATATAGTGCAGTATTATACCATATTCCTAACATAAGCCATGGTCAACAATCAATTTAAATAATCCCTATAATGTCTACATATATTATATTCATATATTCTGATATAACATAGTCAAAGCTTACAGCTATTCCTTTCTGCATCCTATTTACATATGTCTTATCTCTCTTCTTCTACTTCTTACCCTTTCATCTATCTAACATCTATCTTCATATATATGCTATTTGGGATGTGTCCCTTACACTATATACCTATTCCTACTAGACCTAGTTGGCCTTATGCTCCGCACCATTTTTGCAATAAGTTGCAGTGGATTCTACAATCTTATGCAACTCTGTTTTGTCTTCTGCTATGTCTCTACCAACAGCAACTTTTGTTGGCACCTCTACAATGCTTCCTAGTTTGCCTTATTATGGATTACTTGTTTATTCAATATGCTTGACTGTTGTACTGATCTATTCTCAACTGTGCAATTATCTTCTACCTCAAGAATTCCTTTAACAACACTTAAATGCATTTCATTATTGTTATATCCTTTACTCAACCCCAAAGGGCTATATCAATGTAAGGGATGAGAAAATTAATTGTACAAAGGAATGTAAAGCCTCCCATATGGAGAGATGAGAGAAGAACCAATTGAATTTCCTTCTGAAAAAAGGATTCTGTTATCTCATCTCATAAAGAATGCTTATATACTGAAGAGAGCTCATCTTGACAACCTTGTTCCATCATGACAGTTTCATACCCAGTGAAACTATTAGATGGTTTTAAAATTACCCTTTTGGAACTTTTCTTCAATTGATAGAACCCTGGGATGTCTGAGTCATCTGTAAACCCAAGTGCATCCAGTTCCTCTATCTTGCATCGGACTCTACATCTATGCCTTTCCCAATTCTGTCTTTGTCAGGTTAAAAGCATGTCTTAAGTTCTTTAGTCTTGTGTAGTTGGAAATATAGTTAATCATCTCAACCAACTGAATTACGAAAATTTTCAGGATCCATGCAGGGATCACTCTGTAATGAGTAAAGTTTGCAACCATCAAGTTGACAAAGGAGGTCATCATTTGGTGGGAAATTTTGAATGAAGAAAAGGATTAAACAGGCGAAGTAGAAGGTCTAGACATGGGACCAAATGGTTAAGATAAAGGACAAGTTTTGGTGGAAGTTAAGATTCACCTTGCAAGAAAGATCGACTAAAAGAGAGGGATGAACTGTGTTAAATAGAATATAAGAGGATGATGCAAAACAATGAGACGGAAGCTAAGGCCAGATAAGGAGTAAAGTTGCTAGAACAAAGCAAGATTAAATAGATTCTATAGGAGGAGGTGGTGATAGAAATATAAAAGACAGTGACAAGTACCAACAATTTGTTGTGACGACAATTAAAGAAGAGACCCAACATCATAAGTTTCCCATTCTTATTCTCATGTGGTTAAAACTATTGATTTGTGCATATGTAAGGAAACTGAAACAGAAATATTGTTGAAGACCATACAGACAAATGTATAAATGGAGTGACATCTGTTTCAAAAAGAATCATCAAGACCAAGGAGAAGTACAAAGCTAAATATGTTGTAGACAATCTGGAAAATGTAAGAACTTAGGTAGAGTCAAGAAGACAAGAGTATGCCAAAGAATGTGATGGAAATTTTTTAGCAGGTGAAAAGACTATTGAAGCATATGATTAATGTAGATGCAAATAAACTTGTTCTAGATATGTAATTGAATCACCGATGTATGCAAGCACAGAGTGGATATGCATATGAGATGAATGAAATTTGGTCAAGTATGCCTTATGTTGAGGAGGAAGCAAACCAAAAAGAGGTTGACAATTTGGATGCATGCATCCTTGAAGATAATGTTGTATTGATTGAAGATGTTTTGAAGAGACAATAGCAAAGTGGCTTGATTTTGAGGATAGTTTCGACAGGTCAACAAGTAAAAGAAGAATTAATGATATTGAACTAGGGGGTTCAAAAGTTTCTTCCAATTGGGGGAGGAGCATTTGGGAGTTCAAAAGCTTCTTCTAACCTTGGGTGGAGCATATGGGGTTCTTTCCTTCTAATTGGAAGAGGAGCATATGTGGTTAGAATTTTGTTTCTTATAGATTAGAAAGGAGAATTTCCTTAAAAGGCTCAAATAACTCCAAGCTCTCTGGAATTAATCTACACCTTACACTGCCCGGTTATTTGAGCTCCTGTAGTGAACACCTTAAAAAGTCATTTTAAATTAAATATTTTGTATAAGTCATTTTAAATTAAATATTTTGTATCTTGCCTTAGACAAGGCATTTCTTACAAAGCAAGAAAAGCATCTCTATCCTTCGAAAAGCTTAGAAAGCTTAGAAAGCATGTAAGCTCTTCTATATAAGAAGATGGAAAGTAATTGTGTGGACAGACATAGTCTTGTATCTAATAAAGATGAAATAAAGATAAAGCACTTCTCTTGAATTTATGGTAGCTTCTTGCTATTTTAGTAAAATATGATTCCAAGTTCCAACCCAAGAAACAAACAAACAAAAAATTATATTAATGCCTACAAATGATGAAACTAGGGAACTGTAAAAGCACGGCAAACTTAGAATAGAAAGGAGTAGCAGTCTATGGAACTGTAAAAATATGGCTAGCTCATTGCATCTCCAATGAGCAATGAATGAAAATCTAACTTAATAAAGTTGCAGAATTACCCACAGTATCTTGTGTGTGTGAAATGGGAATGACTCCGGCCCTGCTTGTAAGTCCAACTGTAGGTTTTATTCCCACAACACTGTTGAAACTAGATGGGCATAGAATTGAGCCATCTGTTTCTGTGCCTAATGACACTGCTACCATGTTTGCTGCCACTCCCACTGCTGATCCAGTGCTTGATCCGCACACGTCAGTTGTAAACACATATGGATTCTGCAAAATTTCACATTCAGACATATATCCTCAGATTAAGCTATTAATCTGATTCAATTTAAACATTAATATTCAATATTGGACAAGTGATAAATGGCACTGAAAAGAAACTGTGTGGCTAAATTATATAATGGGAGTGCCTCCTGCATCTCCTCACAAATCATTCATAACCGAAATAAAATGAAATTATGAAGCATCTGAAACTAAAATGAAATAGAAACAAAATGGCAAAGCAACAAAACCATAAGTTGCTATATCTAATAAGAGCATTTATATTACCTTTAAAAATAAGGTAAGTCTTAAAACAATTAGCGGACAGAGTGGAATCGCATTCCAAAGCTACACACACGTAACAAATATTCCAGAAACTACATACTCTAATGACATGGACTGTGGAAATCTAATGTCTTTGACTCATTTCCCTGTTAAATTTGCTCGGCTTTGACATACTTTCAGATTGGAGATACTATTTTTCATTTAAAAAGAGGAAATTGTTTTACCAATATTTTGGATCATAGAGTTATACCATTTTTTTCATGTGTGCGGAATATGACCCAAAACATTGATGACATTTTTTCTGAGCATTGCTGTCCTACTTTTCGTGGACCATGGAAACCTTTAGTCCTTAAGACTTAAACCAAGATCATGTCAAGAAGTCACTCTCCTAACATTGCAGATCGGGAAGAAGTTGGTGATGAAGTTCAGTCCTATAATAAATTGTATTAAGAAACAATGTATTACTGACTCTAAATGAGGTAAGAAGCACGGGACCTTAGGTTGACCTCCTCTACCGCTCCATCCATCGCTTGTGTTCACGTTTAGAGACCTGAAATTTGCCCATTCACTCAAGCTGGCCTTGCCCAATATTATAGCTCCTGCTTTCCTGAGCTTCCATACAACACCTGCATCTCTTGGGACCTTTGAACCCAAAAGAGCAAAGGAGCCTGCAGTGGTATTGAGCTTATCTTTGGAAGCAATGTTGTCCTTGAGTAGTAAAGGGATTCCATGGAGACCGCCAAGGAGAAGTCCTCCTACTCTTAGCCTCTCTGCATCTGCTTTCTTAGCCAGCAGTAGAGCATCAGGATCCACTTCAATAACAGCATGGAGTTGTGGGTTAAGTTTTTGAATTTGGTGGAGATAGAATCGTGTAAGGCTTGTGGAGTTAAGACTGCCTGCCTTGAATTCTGATTGAATTTGTGGAATGGTTGCTTCCTCTATGTGGAAAGAAGGATGGTTGAGAGCATTAGCATTGTGGCGTGTGTCGTGAGGAAAAAGCACTATCAGCGAAAAGAACTGTAAGAAGAGGAAGCATATCCTTTCTCTGTAATTGGATACGCCCAATGATGCCTAGTCAATAATTATAGCTTAGAAAATTCAACTTATTTGATGGAATATTAATGCCTTATCAGCCAATGGGTTGGTTTGAATTTGGCAAAGTGAGGTCGTGGATTAAAAGCCATGGAAATGAACCAACATTGAAACCAATTGTTCAGCGTAAAACCCAGCTACTCAAGAGGTCAATTTTTCCTCACCTCGACACAGAAGGCAAGAGTACAACTATTGTTATGATATGTTCTCTTCCGTAGAACTAAGTATTAATTCTGTTGACCGTTGCTCATTATCATGCTTCGTGGCATTTTCCCTCGGCCTTAACAGGAAAGGCGCCAAAAAAAAAGAAAAGATTCTTTTTTAGTAAGAAAACAAATAAGGGAGAGGGGTCAGTAATCGTGGGGAGTCCAAAAGTCATGCAGTCAATTGTAATTATAATACCCAACATATTTATACTATATATTTTAAATAAATAGTTGAAATGTAAATAAAAAATAATCAAATGTTGATCAAAAGTGGATCCATATTTGAACACATGAGAACCTCTAAATGTTATTTAAAAAATATATAAATACATTAATGAAGAAGTGAAATAAATATTTTTTTGTCTTAAATAAAATATCATATTTATCCACTATAAGTGTATCATTTAAAAAATAAAATGCTCATTTAATAAAATAAGACACTAATTTAAACAAGTATTGTTATCATAGTGAATAAATATTGTTCTTATATGTACAACTATTGGGGTAGCAATGTACAAGCATTGGAGTATTTTATATTAATAGTTTGTCCTATCGCAAATATAAAAGGTTAGCACAATAAATAACATGTATTTTTTCATTAAATATGAAAGATTTTCAGAAAGTTTTAGTGTTCAACTATTGGTCCATGTTTGTTTGATATAAGTTGTATTTTAAATAATTATGTGTTACTTTTATAACAACATAGTTTTTTGTGTTCAACTATTGGTCCATATGTGTTGAATATAAAAGCTAAAGATATCAAAGATTTATGGTTATCAATAGGTATTTTTGGTCCATTTAAGTTGTATATTAATTTTATTTTAAATAAAAATATGATATTCTACAAGCAACAAATGATATTTTTTTTGTTCAACTATTGGGGTTCTATGATTAAGTTTTGGTGGAACCTTTAAAAAGTCAAATTTTAGACACTTCTCAATAGATGTGCTGATGTGGCAAGTTGCATGATGAGTCACACCTCCAAATCTTAGTTATAGATAAATAAGAGGTCAGTCTACATTTCAAAAAAAAAAAAAAAGTTCCACAATATTTCAATCAATCGCTACATGCTAACAAAATTAGCATGCACGACTACTGGCCCCTCTCCCCTACATCAAGAGATAAACCAAGAGTTGCACAACAGCAACAGAAAGGAAAAAAACTTTTCATATATATTAACTTGAGGTTGCACTTTAATTTAGATTTAAATCTTAGAATAAATCAAATGGATATAACTTAATATAGTTTTATTTTTGATGAAGAATAAAATTAATGTACAATTAAATTTGGTTTTTGTCAAGATTGGGAATAAGATCTATGTATGTGTGCATTGTTGTAAATTTTATATAAGATTTGTGTTTTTATCTAGATAGACTCATGTTTATAAATCACTTTCATATTTACAAATTATTCTATGTTGTGAGGATTTGATTCTTCTAGTTGTGTGTCTATGATCTCTAATTTACCAAATTCTTTGATATCTACTCTACTATCTATATTGGTGGTTTTTAAGAATACCTTAATAGGACTATCAAATTACTAGGTGACAAGTTCTCTTAGATCAAGTCTTGAGAAATGGTGGACTTTAGTGTCATGCCAATAATTGAAGACAACAAACTTTAGACATGCAAATGCTTATAGGATAAATACACATATTTTGATTCATTTTAGTGCATCATTCAAGAGATTTATATAATAAATGCTCCTTGAATGCTTTAGGATGAGAGTAGATATTAAGTCAAGAGAGAATAGTAAAATAGTGTAATTAAATACCTTCAAAAATAGATACATAGCAATTAATCACACAAACACATGTTTGGTTAGCTCACAATAGCTAGTGAAATGGGCAAGAGTCAACCAAATCTAAATTCAAAATTTAGAAATTTAAGGATTGAATCTATAGATACATGATCAATCTTGCACCCACAAAAATGACCTAAGATGATAGAACAATAAATTTTGTGCACAAAATGAATGTCTAATCATGATGGGTGTAGTAAATGTGTTATATATGGTGTAGAAATGGATAAGATATGGATAAATGTGTTAAAATGTGTGTAATGGGACATGTAAAGAACAAGTTAATGAACTCATATTTGCATAAGGTTGTATCATTTTTTAATATGTATACATATTAAGCCAATCCCTCAAAATAGAAAATGAGAATTGACATGGTATGCAAATTTCACCATTACATTTTGCCTCCAGTTTGAGGTGAATTGCAATCCTCAAATGATCATATATCTCAAAGTATGTAACATTCACAAACGTACATTGTTAGATTCAAGAATAAATTAAAATTACCCAAAACATAGTGGAAGAATAGAAATAATGAAACTATTCTAACAAATGATACTAAACCAAAATAACATAATACAATTAGTTTTCAAAAAGAGGTATCAAAATGCTTAAGAAGCAAAAGAGCATGAAGAAATCTCACAATAGCATGAATTCAATAAGGGTGAGATACATGCTAGGTGAGTGAGTATAGACTAAGTGAGAGGGAGGAGGTAGCAAATACAACCAATAGAAAGTGTAACTCCAAAATACTCAAGTTGGGAAAGAGTAGCTCCTATGAGAGATGTTGACAAGCTCTCACTTCACTCACATTATTTCCCAATCCTAATAACCTAAACAAGTTTAATTAAAAGTACAAGAAAAAGCTAGATAAAGGAAAGTAAAAAGCTACATAACACTCCACTCAATCATAGTTTAGGTGGGTGAAACGATGGATCCTAGAAAACAAAGTTTGATGAGGTACTGTAGTGGCTTAAAATTGTACCCTAGTGTAATTTCCCATTATACCCCTACCTTAGCCTTATAAACCCAACAATGCAAAATTTGCCACCTTGGCCTTGTTGCTCCTGCATTTTGTTATTTTGTGTCGATGAGGGAATTTTTGTCATGGATGTCTATGCACCACACAGACATTTGTGCGTCATGCTAGCATCCTGACAAGATTCCCATGTCAAGAGACATTGGAGACATTACATTTTCTACCACCCGGCAAGTGTAACACCTTGCTTCGAATCTTGACCACCCAAAAACATCTATTTGGATCCAAAAATACCTTTTGAACATATCTCTTGCAATTACACACATTCTCTCTACCTTCTTTCACTTCATTCTTCCTTCTTTCAACTTGTGTCACTCTTGCTTCACACTCTACACCATTTTTGTTGCTTCTACACCATTTTCCATTGTAGGTTGTCAAGCTCTACACACTATTAACATGGTTGTCTTGCTCTCATCCTTCCTCTCTCGGCTTCCCCAAGCACACAAAAAGGAGGGTAACATATTTGTTTACTTGCATTGTCTTGTTTATAGAGTAGCATTTAGATTGTCTTTGCATTCTATAAACTATGTCTATTTCCTTTCTTTATCATTTATCTTTATCTTTGCATATTGGTTGTTTGTGGAGGTGGAAACACCAAAATGGGGGCTTGAATTAGGAAAGCTCCAAAACATAGCCACAACACTTTTATGTCATCGTGTGTGTAGGTTCATTGCATTCATGAGGAGCTTGTAGGAAGCTGGACCTTCGATGAGTTTGGTTTTCTCTGTCTTTCCCTTATCATTTCATTATTAGATATTTTATATTTTTAAGTTATAGTATTCTTGTTGTTTCATTTCATTGCATGCATTTCTTCATATCTATTAAACTATTAGATTAGAACTCTCAAGTTGTTAACACACCCTTTGAGTTTCAATATGTGAATTATGTTCTTTGTCGTACGAGATGTCAGCGCACCTCCGAGACAACAGTCTGTCACGCTACATTCATCTCACAGGCTAGCATCATCTGGCTGAGATCCAGTTAGTTCACAATTTGAGACCTTTGCAATCTGTTCACCCATTTCCCAAAGTCCTCCATCATAAAACATTAAAAAAAGTAGAGCTTAGTTTGTCCTTCCTTTACAACTTTTTTAGTCTTGAGGTAGTTGAGGGAAATTCACTCCCTTTAGGCTCTTCTATGTCCTAAAGACTCGGGAATAGTGAATCCCCTCCTCTGCGGGTACTTTTATATACATAAAAAAATCTCCCAAAGAGAAGAAGCCCCCTAAGGAAAGAGAGAATAGTCTCCCCAAATAGAGAGAGAACAAACCCACCCAAGAGAGAGAGAGAGAGTTGATAGCCCTCCGCCCCCCAAAAATAGTAAAATCTCATTTGAGTAAAAGCTCCCTCCTTGAAGAGATAGGAGGGACCATGTAGCCCCCCTAAAGGTGTAATCTCCCATGTGCAAATGGTGGATGCTCAATACTAAATATTGAAGGTGGTCGAATATCACTAAAAAACATTTATTTCCTTAGGAAGAAACAAACACAAATGTGTATGCAAGATATGGAAAAAGAGGGAGTAAATATCAAAATATATGTCTCTAAAAAATTCAAGTGTTGCCATATTGTTGTTAAAAATATTTACAAACAAATCAAGAGTTCTAAGCCCAACTAAAGAAAGTGACCATCTATAATGATGTGAAAACTTATTATACTATTAAAAAAAGGTACCAAAGATGTGACCATATAATTGTAGAATCATTTTTATCAAAGAGGAAGAATAAGTCTTCAAAGATTTCCTCAAGGTCCAATAGGTGAGAGTCCACACACAAATGTGAAATGTTGGTTAAGTAGACCTCCCAATGAAGTGGATCATGTAGATGTGAAGAATCACAATACAAAGAATCATTAGAAGCCCCTGAATAATCGATTTTAGACCTTGATAAAGCAACAAGTGATAGATGAATATCCTGCAAGAGGAAACCTACGTCCTCAATAGTGTCATATAAATCCAAAAATGTGGGACTTTACAAACAAACATGAGATGTCTAGTAGTTATCTATTCTAGTGAGGTAATTTGGATGACATATAATATTGTTGCAAAGAATCACAAGAAGCTTTGATTGAACCATAATTTAAATCTATAGAAGGAATAGGTGGCTTAAAGGAATATCCTCAACTATATAATGGGGCATCAAAAGGAGGAGATGGATTTGTAGCTATCTTAGAAGTATCCACATGCAATTTTTTTTTAAGGAAGCATCATTGTTAGATAGAGAATCAAGGTCTCCATATATTTGTTGAATGATGGTCCAAGAAATGAAAAGACACTCAATATGCTCGATTTGATGTAAAATATTCTTAGAAATAATTAGACATAGTAGTCCATAGATCATGTTGTTTTCACATTCAAGATCGTGTCAAGAGTCACTCAACTCAAGAATGTTCAAGGAGAGGGTAGTAAAGAATGTATAATAGAGTAATTATATATCCCCTTTTTTCTAAAATAAATAGAAGCCGAGATTCATAATGAAACCCTCTCAAAATTGAAAATCATAAAATTTTATTTGAATTCATATTTTCAATATCCCATATAATATCCCCAAACACAAAATGGTTTTGGTTCTTTATATTTAGTACAATTACAAGCTCTAAGTAACAAGAAGATCCAATTATAAATTGTAATCAATCTAAATGAAAGAAAATAACATAAATTGTGTCAAATTGTAGACCCGAAAAGTTCTTTCCATTCCTTGCAACAAGTTTGTAATTCCCCCTTTTGGCACTTAGCCAATTCATGCACATTTAGCCAGTTTCCAAGTCTTTTGGAGGCTAATTGGTTAGTTAAAGAGAACTCAACTTTCTTGGAGAAATGTTTGATCAATCCCACATAACAATTGTTCTTGGGTTTGAGTTTAGTTGGTTAGTTGGAGCTCTTTGATACTTTCAGAATCAATATCCAACCTTTTGGGTGCTCTCCAAATTTCTTAGAGGAGCAAGTTATTTTTAGAAAGTCGCCAAGTTGATTTCAATCAGCTTCCTACTACTTCAATTTCATCATGGTGTGGTCAGAATTGGATTATGATGATGTTGTAGTACTTTCCACAACTTGGATAATACTTTCAACTTCTTATTTTCAAAAGAATTTGCAATCCCATACACTATATGTCCTTGCCCACACTAAAAACTTGATAATCAAAAAATAGAAATAAAGTGCTTGACATTTCATTCTATTTTGAACTAACAAATTATGAAAAAAATAAAAATGATCATTATAAAATTTAAAAACTAATTAAAAAATATATGCCCTAAAAATTTCATGTTCCAAGAGTCTCAAATTAACAAAATAAACCCTCCAAGTTGCACATGTCCTTCGACTGAAATAAATCCTTAATCCTTAACACCTTTTGAAAATCTCTTTAGCTTCAAAGAGAAGGGCCAATCATTACATTTAGCTCATGGGCAGCCCAATATTAAAAAACCCTAAAACAAAAACGTGTAAAAACTAAAAATTAAAAAACTAAGTGGTGGGCCTACACTAAAGGACAAGAAAGGAAAGTGGGGGATGGAATATTGTCAAGCCAAAGAAATAACACATGTTTCCAAGAAACTTTATCCAAGCACAAGAATCTTTACAGGACACCTTATCCAAGCTCCTTTATCGAATGCATATACCATACACACCAAGAACTCATAGTGTTAGCATTTATAGTGGGGACCATCTCGACATAAAATATTTATCATATTAATTATGATCTTATAAGAACACTCACCATAAACTATTAGTATGTTTTGGTCCATACCAACACTTTATAGTGGGAAACACTCCAATAAAAAGTGTTGGCACGTTGACCACACTATGTTGGTGGTTTAATATCCTTTAAACACCAATACATTGTGGTCAATATGTTGACACTTTATGGTAGGGACCACCCCCAATGTAAAGTATCAATACATTGACTGCATGGTTTAAGCTCTTCCTACAAGAACACTCACCTTACATTGCTAGTACTATTTGGTCAAACTGTTGGCACTTTATGATGGGGACTACACCCCAAAATAAATTGTTGGTACATTGTAGTCAATATGCTGACTTTCTATGATGGGGACCGCCCAACACATTGTGATCAATGTGTTGGCACTTTATGAAAAGGACCACTTCCACATAAATTGTTGGCACTTATGATCAATATGCTAACATTTTAAAGTGGGGACCACACTTGAATATAAAATATTAGCTTATTGACCATAAATCAAAACCTCACAATGATAAATGAACATTCATCAATATGAAAAAAATAGATAAACTCAAAATATATATGATAGCATCATCTTCGAAGCTTTAAGTAAATGCAGTTCACGGGTGTAAACCAAACCCTACAATCTTTGTTGGCTTACAGAGGCAAACTATTGGACATAATTCCTTGAATATGTGTTTCATTGAGTTTAATGCATCCAAATCATGGAAACAGGGCAAACAAGGCACACCAACAATTTGATAGAATACCCCTTGCTTGGCATTTGCAACTTGGCAAGGATAAATCCAAAGTCCTACAATGAATTTTAAAATACTCTCTAGTTAATGCATGATGGAAGCTTTAGAACATGATATGTTAATCTCACAATATAAGAAGGCACAATGAGGCATGTGAATTGTTTTATAGACAATTTTAAAAGTGAAATTATATAATTTTTCACCAACAAAAAGGTATTTGAAAGTTCTAAATTAAAAAACTAAATCAATTATTCGTTGTTGAAAAGGGTTCTAATGTAGAGGTAGGGGGTCTAGCTCGATTGGCTAAAGCACCCTATTGCAGGAAAGAGGTCACAAGATCTAGTCTTCCCCCAAACCCATGGTATTGGAGGGCATGTCACACCAGCACCACCAGTCACATGAAATTTTTTTACTAGGTGCACTATAGTTTATAGGGGGACAAATACCTGATCGATTCCTGTAGTCTAAAAAAAGGGGGGGCTCTAATGTAATTAGAAAGTGACTTTTATTTGAATTTTCATATAATATAGTCTAGGAGAGGGAGACAAAGACTTTTTTCTTAAGATTTTGGAGAAATAAGAATACTAAATTTTTGTTTCTCATATGTTCTACAATGATTTCATATTGCTCTCAGGTTCAGTTTGAAATCATTTTTTTATTTCTTCCTGGTACTTTCACAAAAAATACAAGTGACTCAAACTTGATTCATTCAATAATGAAATAGGTAGCATTAAATAAAGTTCTTCTATTTAATTTTGAATATTCTCTCTTTTTCCCATATTTCAAAACAATCCAAATGATCTCTATTTTTATTCTATTTAGGGCTTCTTTTTGTTTCTTTTTTTTGCATTTATATATTATTTTTTACTTTCAAGTTAAAAGTATGTAAAAACATCCAAATAAAAAGATTTATACTGTTTATTATTAGCATAGTTTTTAATTTGGACTTTCAATAAGGTAACCTTGCCATCTTGAGGAGGGATGTTTACGCCAACAATTATTGGTGAATCATCTATTACCAATTCTCTTGTCAATAGTTTTCTAGTGACTTTGCTAGGGATTGAAGTGTTGGTACATTTTGATTCTTGGGTATTTGAAGGAACCTTCCCTAGAATGTAAGTTGGTGAATCTGTTGAACAATGGAACTTAAAATAATGGGTATCATGAATTTTTTTGTGCTAAACCCAAAATATGGCCACCCTAGAAAGAGTTGGTGGCAAGATGAACACGAATGTGAAAAATAAGGATGCATGGTTGTTGAAGTCCTTATATTTGGAATGATAAGTACTTAAAGATTCTAAGGAACCAATTTCAAAAGATAAAAAAAGATGAAGCTAATCCCTTTGCATGATCTTATAAAATAGCTCCAAAATTATAGATTGCATATGCTAAAAGAAAAATTAAAGAAGAAAGAAGCTATAAAACAAGCCATATCAATGATAAGTGAAATAATTTCATCTAACAATGATGAAGTCATATTTGTGGGATAGACTTAACAAAAGTATCATAGTGGCTAAAAATATAAAAGTAGACCCTTTGGAGGATCATAAGTCTAGTTTTCTTATGAAAGAGCTTAAGAATAAATTATATTTTTTGCGAGTTCAAAAAAAATGATATCAATTTAAGAAAGAATCAATAATCTCGTATTGAAAATTGCTTTAATTTTACAATCTAGGGAAAAGAAGAGTTTTTGAAGAATGATTTGATGGAATCATTGATTGAACCTTAATGTGGAAAAGCAGTTGAAGTATATTATTTGTATTGTAAGAGTAGTGATAATGAATATAGAATCTTCCTTATTTTTCAAGAGGATAACACTTCTTTGACTCCTTGTGTAAATATGATCACTTCTAAACACGATCACAAAGTCCTATAGCATTTTTCCACTTTTGCAATGGTAACATTTGGAAAATCCTTCAATAACTTAGCTTGTAATAAATAAAGTAATATGAATTCACAAATATAATTTTATTTCCTTGAAGTGAAAACCTTTACTTTTAAGATCGTTAAAAATCACTCAATGAGTGATGTCCAGTGGAAATAAAAAATCAAGAAAATCTAAAACTAATTGTCAAATTCTACATCCTTGGCTAGTTGAAGAATAAAAGAGCAAATCATAAATAAATTTTATCTTGATGCACACACAACATGAATATGAGATATATTTGAAGTTATTAAAAAATGAAGGAACATAACAATGAAAGGCTAGAATTAATTTTTTTCAAAACTTTTATTTTCAATGTCTATTTATGCCAATTTTTATTGTTTCATTATAGTACCTTACCTCTATTAGTGCTAATTCACTAAATAAGATTCACATTAGAGAAGAGGAAAAGTAATTTCTCACTCTCAATCGAGTTATTTTAATTTCATAACCATGGAAAAATAAAATGATAGAGGGACACATGGTTGAACAATAAGTAAAAGGTGATAGTAAAATCATCGTATACTTAATGGAGACAATCATTAATATTGTGAGGAATTTATTTATGCAAGAATAGAAGAAATTGCAAATATCTTGTGGGTTAATGATAAAGTAAGGGTATTACCAAAGAGAGAATATGGTTGCATGTGAGATTGTACCACCATGAATTATAATGAGAAAAGAAAGAAAGCTATAGGTGCAACATAGAAACTAGCAACATAATAGGTTCATGGTAAAATAGTGGAAGAAAAATGAATTTGACAAACGTCTCCTCAATGTCAATATCATTTAAAGAAGAAATTGGTTGACATTTTTTAATGGAATGGTCAAGCACTCAATTCTATGTACAAGATGAAAGTGTTGGTTGAAATTTATTAAATTTCTTGCATGAAGGAAGAGGAAGAGTGTTGAAGCAAGCTTGTAGAAGCCTTGGAAAGATATACTCTTGTTTAGATAGAAGAGAAGCAGGTGGAATAGGAGGCAACCCTTTCTTAGAAAAGTTTATTTTTTTAAAAGAAGAAACCATCGAGACATCAAACAATGGAGGAGGGGATGTAGATGAAGGAGAAGGCTAGTAACCTAAAATCACTATAGGAAGTGTTGTGTAGGTTCCATAGGGACCTTTACTCCTCGTTTAATATGTCCTAGACCATTTTAATTATACTCCTACTAAGAAATAATATTGAATCCAAGCCCATAAATTGTTTCCAATTAGAAAGAGGAGGAAAATCAATAAAATGTGATGTGTATCTACATGTTGGAGAAGAAATAGTAGCAAAATTTATGTAAGAAGGATAGATTCTAGCACAAGAATGTAGATCCCTGTTGAATGGGAATATCAAAGTTACAAGAGTCAACCTTATATTCACCATGTCCATGAGGGATGAATTCTAAGGATCCCCAATCATCACCAAGAAATGCATTAGAAGAAAAAGACACTTCATCATCAATGGATGGTGATGGTGGTGTATACAAATTTGGTCTAGAACAAGGTACAAAATTATGAAGAGAATAATAAATCTCCATGTGACTTGATTCATCATGTTGACAATATATTAAGGGGTCAAGATTAGTTTTTATTGTATGTAATTTACTATTGTAAATAAATTTAAGGGACTAATGCAAGGTAGATGAAATTGTACGATCCATGGCTTGAACCCACCATCTACCAAGAAGAAGGTTATAAGAAAGATTCCCTAGTATGGCATGGATCATATTAGGTAATGTAAAGGGGCCTAATATAATAGGTAATACAATAGTGTCTAGAACCAAGGGACACATTATCAAAACATCTCATGGTAAAATAATGATGGTAAAATAGAAGAAGCATCATTATTAATATAATTAAGGTCGAAATTATAGATATCGAGACCATAACCATTATCAATGAAGTTTTTCTTAATCTCAATTGATTTTATACTAACAATAATTATTAGAGCATCATTTTTATTATGATGTTTATGAGCAAGGATTTTACATAGTTGAGAATAAATATTTGTTGAATTAGAATAAATATCTTCTAAAATAGTGGCCATGTATGTGGGCTTTATGAAATCTTGTATAGGTATCTTCTACAGGGCCTATTGACAAACACCATGATAAGAAGGTAAAACTTGGATCAAGTCCCAAAGAGAGATCTTAGATTGTGTAGCCTAGAGCTACTTAATAATATCATACTCTTTTGTACTATTTGTATAAATATGAGGAGGTGTTGGAAGAATAGGATTTGGTTGAGGAAGGAAAACAAGGATGGAGTAACCTATTTGTTTTGAATGAGTGTTATATGTGGGCTACTAGGAACATTAAAATTTATATGTTGAATAAAACAAGAGAGAAAAGTAGGTTGGAGACTATTAGGAATACCTCAAATAGTGAATAAGGGATGAGAAGGTGGAGCTAAATTAGGGGTTGCATGCACAGTAATTTTAAGAATGGAAGAAATATTTTGAACATTAATGGACTTATCCAACATCTCCTTAATGGGTGGGATAATTCTATTTAGAATGTGTACGAGTTGCTGATTCAACCCACAAATCCTAGAAATCATTTATAAACAATAACCTATCACAATAGAGAAGATCAACATGCTTGATTGTGCTCAATAAACCTAAGAATTGTATTGATGCAAAATAACTTGGATAAAAATTACAATGTAGAATCCATCCTTATGAAAAGGAGATAGAAACCTAAGATCTAAACCCTAGGTGAGATTAAATTAGCCTATGACAAGTGTTTTCATCCTATGCAATGAGACATGTTCTTTATTAGCCAATCTAATAATTAAATATGCAATTCCTAAGTTTAGCTTAAGTGAATAAAGTAATAGGTGATCTAATTAATTAATCAATATGATATAATTAATTAGATGATTAGCCTATTACTCCAACACCCCCCTTAAGATGAACTTAGAGAGTAACTAAATTTGATGAAGGATGTATGAAAGCATGAATGAGTCTCGACTACTAGGCTATGTTAGGTACCCATGTACATATACAATGCAATCGAGTGATGAAAGATGAAGTACTCCATGATATGATACCCCCAAGTACAACATCCATCACATAGATACATAATGAATGCCCCCATAAGAGGGAAATAGATGATGAAATAATCTAGAAGCTATGTGTATCTCAATGTTGATTCCAAACTATGACTAAAACTAATCCATAGGAGAAAGTACCATGTTGATTTTAGAAAATTAGCCATAAAATGAATGACACTCAAACTGAGATGTGACCCAATGTGAATCAGATGTGATTCAGGATCATTAACCATAGGCTCTCAATTTGAGACATGAAACTAATGCGAACCAAAATGTGTCAAGTCATGAGCAAGATTGTGGCCAAAAGAAACTATACAATCCAAATACAACTCATGCAAGTTATCATCAATATGAAGATGAGATCAAAGTGCATGCCATGTGACTACACTCTAATCTAATTATCTGCAAACATAAAGCATGAAAACATGAAAGAGTGCATGCATGGATCAATATTTGCATATGCCTCCATTATGTTGGTTCAGGATGAGATCTATGTAGAGGACTGAATCACTTTTTTGATGTTGCTTGAATCGTGAAAATCTGAGATCCTAGTCAAAATTTATGGCCTCTTGAGTGCAAAAAAATTGATTTGACTTTAGAGGTGTGTAAAATTGATTTGGAGTAGAATCTAGAAAAATACATGTACCATTGGATTGGGCTCAGAACCAGCTTTTCAATGATATATTTTTTTTGGAAAATGGACACCGTATGCAAAAGTTATACATTTTTGAAAAATGGAGTAAATTTTGCCGGCCGACACTCGGCAGACACGACTCTTTTGATTTGATTTATGAAATTTTTTCTCATTTCTTGCAAAAACTAATGGATACCTAGAAAATATTCTAATGTTGGCAATAAAACCTAGAAAGCATTTTTTAATCCAAAAAGCAAAACATGCAATTTGGTAAAAAAAATTAAACTTCACCTATAGGAAAAAAGTTGCGCCGGACTATTTTGATAGTTGTTTTTGCAATATTTGCTCACTATCTACAAAATCTAGCAAATAATCAATGGTATTTCATGTTTTTTAACAAAACCCATAAATCATTTTTTTCAAAAATACACGAATAAAAAAATATTGGTCATTTTTTAATCCAGGATGCACTAGAAAATTGCTCAAGACTTGATCTTTCAAAAAATTGAATAGGGGGTTGTAGGTGCTTTGATACCATGTAGGAGTTGTTGATTCAACCCATAAATCCCAAAAATCACTTGCAAGAAATAACCTATCACAATAGAGAAGATCAACAAGCTTGATTGTGCTCAATAAACCTAAGAATTATATTGATGCAAAATAACTTGGATGAAAATTACAATGTAGAATCAATCCTTATGAAAAAGAGATAGAAACCCTAGATCTAAACCTTGAGTGAGATTAAATTAGCCTATGACAAGTGTCATCATCCTATGCAATGAGACAACATGTGCTTTATTAATCAATCTAATAATTAAATATATAATTCCTAAGTTTAGCTTAAGTGAATAAAGTAATAGGTGATCTAATTAATTAATCAGTAAGATATAATTAATTAGATGATTAGCCTATTAATCCAACATAATGATTGAATCGACTACATTATTATCTTCAAAAAAATGTGATGCAAGAGAAGAAAAAAATAGTATTCAACAACTATCCATGGAGGATCCAATATGAGGTGAAAATCATCATTTGACAATGCTTCATCATTGAAATGGAGAGAATTAGAATGAAGAGAAAATAAAGTAATGTTAAAAAATTATTAATGATTTCTTCTTCCACCAAAATATCCTCGACAGAGAGAGGAATCAAGATAAAAGAGTGACTTAGGAAAAGGTAATTCACTGTCACTTTTGTAAGAGAACATCTTAAATTTTTTGAACAAAGCTGAAAAATAATAGAAAGTAAGAAGTTCATTTTGGAATTGGAAGGAGAATACTAATATTTTTTTTCTTTTGCAAGATTTTTTTTTCTTGTAAAGAACATTTTAAGTGTATAGAGGTGGGTTCACCAAAATGCAAAAGAGAAAAAATCACAAGTTAAGTAAGATGTATCACAAATTAATCTTTCAACACTATTGTTTAAAAAAATAAATCCCAAAAACACTTTATTTATGAAAGATTTTAATTTAAATAAAATATAAAAGAAATTGATAAAAACTTATATATTAAAAAACTGAGAGAAAATTTATAGAAGTTGTTAATAGGGTAAAAGAGAGGGTGAAGGACAAAATATAATACTAAACACATAAGGTCACTACCTAGGATGCTAGCATGTAGCATATACCATACACACCAAGAACTATCATTTGTACAAATCGAAGCAATACAAAATTTTCAAAAAGTATCTAAAATTTGATAGTTAGTTCACCCAACATACATAACTAGAAGCAAGAACATACCATAATTTTATTAGATAATAAAATAAACAAAGAAGTGCAACAAATTACAATATTTACATTATTTTAATAGAGAAAAGAAATGAATAATAAACAAGAAGGTACTTGCAAACATCCATGTAGTTGAGTGCTCTAAAAATATCTAAAAATACAAAGAAAGGGAAAATTATTTGAGGTTGTTTGGGGTTTACCTTTCAGTCAAACCCTTCCTCTTATATTTCTACCTCCACAAAAATGAATGATAAAGAGATTGAAAATATTGTGTGTGGGTGTTCCTATACCAAGTGTGTCTAGGAATGGTCAAAGTTGTGATAGTGTAATAGTGTAAATTGAAATGAAGGAAATAGAGAGATGTAAGAATCCCAAGGTGTTGAAGGGCACACCATTAAGAGATCTACAATAACAAATAGAAATATAGACAAGACAATAAAAATTAACGAGAACAGTATCACCTTATTAAGCTTGAGGAATACAAGAGTGTTGTAGAAATAATTCCAATTAAATCACTTTCCCAAAATTTGTGTAAGTACTTTAGGTTATCTACAAAGATCTTTTATTGCTCAAGTTTGATAGGGTAAAAAATCATCAATTGTCAATCTCAATCATAAGTGATTTAGAATCAAATTCAATCATCCTGAAACATGACAAAGTAGTAAAAAATGTTCAGTGACTTCTCATATTAATTGTCATTATGTGAAATATATTAATGTTCATAACAATCACAAAAGAGAGGTCATTTGAAGGTTGTGAAATTATTGTGCTAAATGTGTCATTATGTTGCATCACAATCTAATTTTATTTACCCACACATCAAACAAAGTCAACAATGTATAGCCAAAGTCATAGCATTAATTCTAACTTGCAATTTTTTTTAAATTTTTTGAATAATATATTATAGGTAGAGAACTTGAATTTGCATGTAATTCCACAATTCTTAAAAGTGATCATAAAGTTCAAAGGTAGAGAATGGGAAAAATTTGAGCTCTGATACATTTACACAATCAAACTAGAAAAGAAAAATTGACATGAATTCACATTTGTAAGGAAAATATATTAAAATCTAAAAGTATGAATTATATTATAGGTAGAGGTCTAGATGTTTGTTGTAGGTTCCTTATTGCTAGGATCATCAAAAAATCTAAAAGCTCATGTCACAATGGATGTTTGAAAGGTTAGTCTTGAAAAATCACTTTTAAAATGCTATATTATAATTATTATTTAAATGTTGTAGTTTCCATTCTCCCTGACAAGTCTAAATGCAAAATGTTGAACTTAAATCATGCAAAGGTTCAGAGTTTCATTATAGTTGCATAGGTGCACACAGAGTCTAGAACTTTTCCCACATTACAAAAGTGTCCTCAAAATTTTGTAAAGTGTCAATGTGAAAAATTGATTCAAAAGTCCACCATATGAAGGAATATGTCAACTCAACTCCAATGCCCACTATGGTTACAAGTAATGCACAATTGTAGAATATGCATAAACATAGGATTGAAAGGCTTTAGGAACTAATGATCAAATGTAATTATTGGGTCTAAAAGTAAATTTACTATTTCTTTCAGCATCTTCATGACTTATGCAAGAATTTTGAGTCACTCAATAAATTGTGTATGTTGCGGTCAATGTGTTGGTATTTTATAGTGAGGACCATCTCAATATAAAATGTCCTTCACATTGATTACAATCTTATAAGATCACTTACCATAAATTGTTAGCATCTCGTGGTCAACATGCCGACACTTTATAGTGTGGAACACCCTAATGTAAAGTGTTGACACATTAGTCACAACATGCTGGTGGTTTAAATTCTTCTTGCAAGAGCACTCACTCTAAATTGTCAACATATTGTGATCAATGTGTTGACACTTTATGGTAGGGACAACCCCCAATGTAAAGTATCAACACATTGACTACAATGTGTTGTGGTCTAATCTCTTTCTACAAGAACACTCACCTTACACGACCAACATATTGTGGACAATGTGCTGGCACTTTATGATGGGGACTACCTCCAACATAAAATGTTGGTATGTTGTGGTCAATATGCTAATATTTTATTGTGGGAACTGCCCAACACATTGTGGTCAATATGCTAACACTTTATGAAAAGAACCACTCGCACATAAAATGTTGACATGTTATAATCAATATATTAATATTTTAAGATGGATATCACACTCCAATAAAAAAGTATCAACATATTAATCACAAACCAAAACCTCAAAATGATAAATGAACATTAATCAATATTTTTTTGATGAATAGGTAGATATCTATATTAATATAAAGATATAATTACAAATTCACAAAAAAGGGGCAGGTCGTAAAAAGGCACACCCTAAATATCACATGGGAAAAGCCCAGAAAAGCAAAAAATACATGGGCCTAGCCCAGAAAATCCAAAATATCACATGGGCCTAGCCCAGAAGTCTAATAACAGAAAGAAAATTTAAGCAGCCAAGGCAGTGCCAGTAGATCCTGGGGGGTCCCTATCATCTAGATTTTTCCCCCATACATCAGCGAGGTTTAGAGTGACATCAGGAGGAGCACCCCAACCATCACCAACTTTATCTTCATCTTTTTCTTTTTCTTTTTTCTCACGCCGAGGCGAGATTGTAAAAGCCAACCACGGAAAAATTTAGCCACTAGAGGGCCAACTAGAGCTAGAAGTAGGTGGAGCATTAGAGGGCCACCCAGAACCGCCACCACCACTCCCCAGAGCACCACTAGAGTGCCAACCCTAACCAGGACGTGGTGGAGGAGAATGAGCTCACCTAGGAGGCCAAGAATCCCGCCGAGCAAGAGGCTAGGAGCGAGATCTCACAGAGTCACTCCGCTTCTGGCCCTGAGAAGGTGACCGACCATGGGAAGAGGAGGGCAAATTAGGGATCTAAGCCACAGTACAAGGGGAATTGCCCTAGTGGTTTAGGAGAACCTGCAGGTGAGCCACTTCCAGTGCAACCTTGTTGGCTTGCACTTGAATCTGTAAGAGAACATTAGAACATATAACTACTTTAGCATAAAGAGACACATTAACATCTAAATGAGAATGAGAAAATATACAAGCATTTTTGTCTTTCCAGATATTGAAGAGGATTTCCACCTTGAAAGTGTGCCAAAGCTGGGTGAACTTAGTCGGGGTTCCAGGTGGGTCCCCCAGCAAAACCATATGCCATGAAAAAGGTTCCGACCTAAAAGGCTGAAAGAAGTCATGAATCCAGGTCCAAATCTGCTGAGCTCTGGGACAAAATCAAAAAAGGTGCTTAAAGCTTTTAGGCTGCCCACAAAAAGGGCTGCGAGGGTCAGGATCCCCCAAATGAACAAGCTAAGAACCCACAGGCAAGCCTTGGAAAAGAATAAACCAAGCAAAGTGAGCCAACTTTGGATTAACAATTGTAGACCAAGTAGCATCAAACCTCTTACGCCAAGTATGGGTCGAGGAATTAAGAAGCCACCTCTGGTTCAAAGAGCTGATCATAGGAAAATGGGGTGAAAGCCACCTGTAACCAAGCTGCGACTTGTAGCTCTGGAGAGGAGTATCTGGAAACCATTTCCAGTCTTTCCACCAAGGTTTGTGCCCATGAATGCCAACTTTGCGAAGAAAATCTGCTGGAATAGCGCTCACCAACCCGTCAAAAGTAAGACGGTCCTGGTTTTGAAGACTGTACTGGGCTTTCAAAGCATCCCACTGCAAGAGACACATGGTAGCCCAGCGAAAGAGCTGATGCAGTGTATGAATACCCTTTTTATGAAATCTGAGGGCTTTGAGCCAAGGCGACTTGGCCAGGGTTTGACCATTCTGAGCCAAAAGGGGAGACCACCAAAGGTTATGTTGGTTGATGGAGAGCCCATCATGAAATCCAGCCCTGACCCAACGAAGCCAAGGCTTAATAGTTTCCCAATAGCGCCAAATGCTCTTGGCCACAAAGGAGCCCACAATTTGAACCGGCTCCCTCATAACCAAGAGGGTTTGGAGATCGATTCCTTTCCAAGCGGGCCTGTGAATAGAAAAATCAGACTGAATACAATGCCTGAGGAGAATCTTCCAGGCTTCATCCCCGGTGAGAGCTCGGATAATCCATTTGACACAGAGAGCAGTCCCTTGTCATTGAGTGGAGAGAAATCCAAGCCCTCCCAAGTCCTTGGGGAGACAACAAAATTCCCAAGCGACCCGGTGAAAACCCTTGTGGGTTTCAGAAGAGGCCCATAAAAAATCGTGGAGCAACTTTTCAAGCCTGCTGTAGGCAGCTTTAGAAGGAGCCCAACAAGAAGAATAGTAGACGTGGGTGGCAGAAAAAATTTTAGAGCACACCTAGAATTTGCCAGCCAGTGAAAGAGGCTTACTAATCCAATAGGCTAGCTTTTGCTCAACCCTGGAGAGCATGGCTTGCCAGAGCTCCCGAGGGGAAGCCTGAAAGGCGAAGGGGATGCCCAGAAATCGAAAGATTTCTCCTTGCACAATCCACTTCTAGTTATAAGTTTGGAGTCACCCAGGAGTGCGGAGCACCGATTATCTATAGCACAAGGTCTTGTGCCATTGAATAGCAGAGCCGGAAGCAAGACAAAAGGTATCAAGGCATTCAAGGGTATCAGTGATAGAACCTTCATCCTCTAAGAGAGTGAGAAAGGAATCATCTGCGAAGTGGCCATTGACAAGATATTCTTGAGAGTCTGGGAGAGAGATCCCTTTAACACGTTGCTGGGAGACAGCATTGGCCAGAAGATATCCAAAGCCCTCAGCAGCCAGAACATACAAAGCAGGGGCAAGAGGGAATCCCTGGCGAATAGAACAAAAAAGACCAAAAGCAGAAGACTGGCGGTCATTAATGGAAATGCAAGCCAAGGCATTAGAAAAAAGCATACGAACAAACTACATAAAATTGGGCCCAAAGCCCAAGGCCTGCAACATCGCAAGAATGAAAGGCCATTCAATGTGGTCATAAGCTTTGGAAAAATCAATTTTAATGAACACCGCTTTCTGGTTTGATCATCAGGCCCACTCCATGCCTTCCCAAACCGCAATAATGTTATCAAGAATAAACCTGGATTTAATGAAACCAGTCTGCTCAAGATGCACAACCTGAGGCAAGAGGTGGTGAATTTTCAGAGCCAAGGCTTTGGCTATGATTTTGTAGGAAACATTGAGAAGCGTGATGGGTTGCCAATTGCAAATATCCTTTGGATCCCCAAACTTAGGTATGAATTTAATATTGCCTTTATTTATTAAATTGCCTAGAGAATTGGTTTGAAAGGCTTCAAGATAAACATGGCACTCCCAACATAGTCCCAAAGAGCTTTGTAAAATTCACAAGGAAAGCCATCAATCCCAGGAGCCTTATTATTAGCCATGGAGGAAATGACTTCCTTGAGATCATCAATTGTTAACAATTGGTCATAGAAATTAACCTGGGCTGAAGAGAGCCTATGTGGCACAACAGCAAGGCAATCCTGAAGGGCTTGTTGGCATGGAGGCATGGGGTCCTGAGCCGTGAAAACCTGCTCATAGTGACACACAAAAGCCTGAAGAATGTCAAGTAGCTCAGAGAGCACTTGGTTACCATCTTTGATTGCTTTAATGCTTGGGGAAGAATGCCTAGCATGAAGAGCCAAAAAAACTCTTTGGAGGCACAATCACCAATTTTGAGCTAGTGAATCCAAGCCTTGATTTGAGCACCTCTAGCAAAATAATTATCTGCCACTTGCTTTTGATGTCTTAAATCCACCACTCGGACTTGATGTGACAGGGAGAAAGGACTAGCCGCTAAATCCTCCATAACCGAATGCAAGTCGACAATGGTGGCCTCGTAAGAGTGCCAGCGAAACATAGCAAGCTGGCATCCATAAATGCACAAAAACGTGCAATATGAATGATGGCATCATTCCACCAAGCAATCTAGTTCGTACGGCCAGGAGACCTGCGCTCTAAATTCCACACTCGGTGAATGTGGGCCAAGGTGGGCTTGTGATAGAGCAAAGACGTGTTCAAGAAGAATTGAGTCTTACACGTGTGAGGTTGAAAAGATGCCCATTCAATGCAAAAATGAATTGGGAAGTGATCAGAAAGGGTCACCTCCACTAATGGATTAATAGGCAAGGCAGAACTATTGAAGGAAAAAAAAGATTGAGCCGAGATCATAGCACGATCAAGGCGTTTAAAGACTCTATCAGAACCAACCTTGTAATTGCACCAAGTGTGCTAGAGAGAATGAGAATGGCGGCAGCCCATATTGGGATCAAAAAACCCCAATTTATTGCGCATGTAAAACCACGCTTCCCTTTCACCCGCCCCAATCAATATTTAAAAAAGAATGCAAAAATATAAAATACAAGTACAACATTCATTGCAAACATATGATAGACATAATGAGTCTATTGTAGGCTTTAGTAACTTTGAGTAGACATCGTTGGTTTCTGCACCATTGCCATCATTCCTAGGTTGTGTATCAAAGTGGGAACTTGGTAATATAGAATAGACTTCCATTTAGATAGAGAATGAAGTTCAGTCATATGTTGCAGTTCCTAATCACCTCTACAAATATGCATGCACAAGTGAAATCATAGACAATGAACAAAATATGCTTTAAACATCGTGGAAGCTTTAAACAAATGCAGCTCGTGGGTGTAAACTAAACCCTACCATATTTGGATAGAAAATCCTTGAATATGTGTTGCTCTATGTTTAATCCAAAGTCTTGTGATGAATTTTAAAATACGCTCTTGCTAATGCATGGATTTGTATTGTTCTAGAGTTCAACTTGAAATCATTTGTTGATCTTTTCCTAGTACTTTCACAAGTATACATTTGATTAATACTTGATTTATTTAATAATGAAATAGATAGAATTAAATCATGATGTTTGTTTAATTTTGTGTATTCTCTTCTTTTTCATATTTTAAAGCAATCGATTCCCTGTCTTTATTTCATTTTTTTAAAATTTTTTTTTTACTTTCAAGTATTTTAAGAATTCTTAAATGAAAAGTTGTATAGTGTATAGTTTTTGTATAGTTTTCAATTTGAGCTTTCAATAAGACAACCTCACCATCTTGAGGAGGGATGTTTACCCCAACAATTATTGGTGAATCCTGAATTAAACCAATTTTCTTGTCAATAGTTTTTTGGTGATTTTGATAGGGATTGAAGTGTTGGTATTTGAAGGAACCTCTCTTGGAATGGAAATTGGTGATTCTTTTAGAAAATGAAACTTGAAATACTGATTATCATGATTCTTTTTATGTTGAAACCAAAATATGACCACCTTAGAAAGAGTTGGTAGCAAGATGAACAACAATGTGAAAAAGAAAGATGCAATTTCATTGTGATGAAGTCCCATGTAGAATGGATCTTTGAAGGTGGGATGAATCCTTGAAACTTGTCCTTCATCTTCCTTACTTTAGACATAAAATCCTATAAGACAGCCAAAAAGATCAATTAGATTTAAATCATAGTTAAAATTCCAATTATCTAAGACTTTTTTCATATGATACTTTGCAAGATTCCAAAGAACATTTTGGACTTCAAGGTTTCACATTAAAACTCCTTTTATCCAATGAAACTCCATAATTACTATTTTTCTTATCATAATCTAGTGAAAAGGCCTTTTTTTTTTAAATCTGGTAGAGTACTAGACTTTAGCATATTGCATTGGAAGTCTAGTTGTAAGAACTAGTTCCATAATATTTTGATGCATTAATTTGGAATGGTTATAGAAAGTGAACAAAGTATTGGCTCTAGGATTTTTTTAGAGAATATGTTTAAAAGTTAGAGTCAACTTCCATAATTTTATATCATTTTAGATTCTTTTATTAAATTATAGTTTGCGAGGAATGTTGGGATATTGTGAGGTCTAGATGTTTAGTATGAAATGTTTTTTAGCCCATCAAAATCCCACAACTTTTTGAATTTTCTAGGAATTTCATTTAGTTTGTATTTTATCAACTTCATTTAGAGATCCTAAGGACTTTCAAAGATTAGTCATATGGAAGAACACCAATTCTTTATTATAATTCCCCAAGCTTATAATTTCTCAAGATTATTCATTATGTTTTGAATTCTCTTTTTAGAAAATGCCAGATAAAAATCTTCAAAGTTTATTCCTTTATGAGAATCATACAAATTGGGCCTTTTAATCAAAAGTGGTTGATTTTTTAAATGGTTTCTTTTTCAAATATAGGTTGAGCATTTTTAACATTTTTGTTATCTTAGCATTTTCTACTAGAGAATGTTGAGAATTAAGGTGTCTCAACCTTGACAATTCTTAAGTTATTTATTTTTATTATTTTGTGTTTTCCCATAAATATTTGGTATTTATATTATTAAATATTTATGCTTCATAAAGATGGGCATGAAATTTTGAGTTGAAATTTTCGCCACATGTCAGTGCCTTTAAAAAAAAAGTAATTAGCTGTCAAAAGATGCCTATTTGGTAGTATAACATGGAAAACCTATTTTTAAGGATGTTATGATATATTTTATGACAACTGCAAGAGCTAAAAATAGGGGAGATCATTTTTGGATGTGAGAATCATGTTGAATGGGTTATTTATGATGATAATGACACATGAAATAAAAAAATTGTATAAGATATTGATAGTCTATGATGTATGTAAAAGCATCTCCCATTTTCTAGGGATTTTATGATAACCTATAAGAGAGTGTATGAGTCATGTGAGAGACTATGTTTAGCATGTAAGGGTCATATGGATTTTTATCATGATATTTGGAACCTTGGTTTGACCCATGGTAATGTTTTATGGTGGTATTTTGGGTCTCCATGACTATATATTAAGGACTTGAGATGGAGACATTATGAGAAGTTTTACAAGTACACAAATTCTATTAGATTAGAGGCAAGATTGAAAGAAGTTGAATGTATTGTAATATTTTTGCAAATAATATAAAATCTCTCTTTTTTGGTGGAGTTTTTTCCCATAAGAGTTTTCTCAACATTACTTCTTGTGTTATGTGTATAGCTCTTGAATATTATTGATTTTCTTTGTTGTTAGTTCATATTATTTTAAATCATCATTGATATTTTGTAGTATAATTTTTAGATTTGTAAGTTTATTTCAAATTTCTATATTGTAGTAGTTTCCTTCATTTCTCACATTTTGTATCAGAGTCTCGCCATCTTTGTTTATTGGGTGGAAGTGTGAAGCTTTTCTATGTTGCAGTGGGAGTTCTAGTTTTGCATATTTATGTGGGTTGGAAACATAAAAATATTTTGTGGGTATTTGTTAGTTTTTGCATGCAATGAGTAATTTTTTCAAAAATAAAATCAAAAGGATCGTGTGTATTAACTATCGGTTGGCTAAATTTACCATGTTTAAAAAAAAATCATAACTTGGGCATACAATGTCAAAATTGGGTAAACAAGATATTGTCATAAATATGGTTCTAACCACTTTCCATTGGTGTAGGTCTCATGATCAAATTTTGTTGTTGATTTGTTTAATTCTCAATCAAAATCAGATATTCATTTTTCTTCCGAGCTCATAAATTTTCTCCTATATCTTTGATTTTTCATGATTCCAACGATATTGGAAATATATTTCAAATCTATTCATTCACTCTTTCCAAAATATTCCCCAACTTTATTTTGTTCGGCTTTTTGTGATTTCACATTTTTGTCAATTACTTGGACATCTTGACACTTGGAAAGGATCTATTTGTGTGAGATGACTTCATTTAATTTGCTTTACATGTACTGAGGGTTTTAGTCTTTGGTTTTTCATTTGAGGAAGTATCATGGGATTTTTTGTTCATCCTTATATGATTGTCTTGGGAAAGGATGACTATGAGTCTTGACGACATGACATCCTGACACATCTCTGGCGGCTTGATCTTTTGCCTTATCTTTATGGACTCGGCATGGGGTATTATTAGTGATCATATTATAGGAGTGATTTATTCTAGTGTTCATCATGACACTATGTTTGTTGCATCAAACATTGATTATCCTCACACACTTTGGACTAGACATTGGGAGATCCATAGAGACCCTCATATATTTCCATACTCAAGGGATTCTATTGCAGATTGTCTCATTCCTCTTGCAGCTGCAAATTGCATGCCTTTTGATGATGATACTTTAGAGGAACTTGAGTATATCATAGGTCTTGCATGTTTTGATGGTTTAGAGACTTGTCTTTAACTTCACAGTCTTCATATAGATATGACATCACCATCTTCTCTTGTTCTTGATCAGCTTGGTATTGCCACATCCTTGGCCCCTTTTGGTTTAGTGCAATAGGGCATTCATCACCTTTCAAATATAGCTACTTGGGATTCATATATTGCAGACATATCATCCTTGTTTGTAGAGTCTCACATTATAGATTTGCTGACAACCACATCATTGTTGTTGGCCCACCATCATCTTCATTGTCTTTGGAGCTTGTTCTACATCAGTCTTCACTAGTTTTTGGATTGATATTATCTCTTTCCAAAATGTGCACACTTGAGCACTTTTCAGAGGCAAAAATCATTTGGATTGGGATTTTTGATTCTTCCATCTTTTGGGAATGGCTTCTCCAATCACTAGTGGATCTATTTCTTCCTAAGGGGAGAATGTTTTCTTGCAAGTAGTTGATCATGTTCTAGCTTTAGGCATTCCTCATTGGAACAAGAGCTCTTTCTTTGTGGGGGATTCATATCCTCATTTTCTCTCCTATCAGGGGGCATATATTATACTTGTGTGATAGTGTTGATGGTGTTTTTAGCACTGCAACAACACAGACAAAATACAAGTATCCTATCTCTCTTGAAAGGTAAATTTCTATCAGCAAGCCTCAAGAAACAACCCTAAGGTCTCTAATGTTAGGTCTTGACAATACATAAACAACTTAGTGAAAATGTGATTTGTTGGTAATCACAAAGGGAATTTATGGTCAAACAAAAGATTGAAACTCTTAAGTCAATAATGAGGGTTTTACAAGATCTGAAAATAAAAATAAACCCTATAATTTTCCTAGATCTATGGTGTGGAAATTATGTTTTCATAAAATATAACAATTCAGTGATGCTTTAAATTCCTAATCTAATAGTGATTTCAAAGAAATATCAAAAGATAAGGGTTTAGAGAGATTTCTAATCTAAATCCTAAGTGCAATCATGAAAATAACAGAGCATTCAAGGTGGACCAATCTTCAATAACCAATTTGTACTTAACCAAGATCAAATCTACAATATAATAGAAATAGTGCAATGTCCAAGGGTATGAAAGATTTTTAGATTGTGAAACATTCAAACATTCACCCAAAATGGTATGAAATGCATAAACATCCATAATTGAACTATTGCAGTAAAGAGTAGGCCTAGGCTAACTTTACACAACAAGTTACAATCAACAAGTCACTAAAATTATGGACTGAAGATTCCTCAAACACCTCAAACACTTTATCATAAGCATGAAAGAACTGCAACTAATTCTAAGCTATATCTACAAACTACTCACTCAAAACAACTTAAAATAGCTTTGAAGCACAAGAGCCATGCACATAGATGAAACCACATAGAAAAGAGCAACACAAATCAATGTATTATCTTGTATTCACTTCACCAAAACTTTGCAACTCTCGATGTCTAAAATAAAGCACATTAGTCATACCAAGAAATCCCTAATTGATGATCAATGAAATCCACATGCAATGCAAACCCTAGTCTTCAAATTGCTAAAGCACTCCACAACTTCTCAAAATGTTAAACACATAACAACACTCAAGAAAACTTAAATCACACCACAAATCTTCTTAAGAACAAGCATTAATGGCAACTCGTATATCTACAGTGATCAATAAATGAAGTGACAAGACATTTTGGCCAGGCTTGGGAAATTTGCAATGTCAAGGATTTCAGAGAATCCATGGGAAAGAGGATTTAGCGAGATAGACATGCTCGGGAAATCCACCTCAACAAGGATTTAGTGAAAAGCAACTTTGAGGAGTCCAAGGGACATCAAATTTAGCAAAAAAGAATACCTCGGGGATTTCGGCCCCTCACGGATTATGTGAAACTCACCCAATACTTAGCCAATTTGATGCCTAGATAAAACCTTAAGGGACCAACCAATTTCAAGGATCAAACATGAGGTCAACTATTGCAAAATTAACTCACCTAAAGTGAAAATATGATCATTAAAATTCAAAGAATGAAGTGAACCTAAAATTCAAAGGACCCATCCCCTAAGGGGAAAAGGAAAAACCTAAAGCAAAAACAAGAAGCAAAAGCAAGCAAAGAGGGTCCCCGCCTCGGGTGGGGCGTGTGTGCAAAAATAGCACAAAAAATGGTGACTTTGTTTGGAAAATGCTCTAGAGCATTTTGATGACAAACTAGAATAAAGAACCCAAAATATCTAGTTCCAATCCTCACACTAGGTTAACCAATAAACTAAAGACTCAAAACCACAAGACAAGCTAACCCATCACATACTGAAAATCCAAGTGTGTGCAAATGTATTAATTTCCCTCCTTAAGCTATTATAGAAACCAAGCTTAGTTAGGTTAAGCTACATGAGTGATTCTCAATCCAAAAGCAGCCTATATAGGACCTCGCTTCCAGTCAAGCATCCATAGCCTTGACAAGGTTATCATTGTGATTCTCCCAAAAATAGCTCTACTGCCAACTAGGTGTCCATAGCCCCGATAGAGATATTTGAATCCTCCAAAAAGTTGAATTTTTTTTAGTTTTGCAATATTTTTTCCTTTTTGAATTTTTCTTTCCACTTCTTTTTATTTCAACTCGTAAGCAATGAAGCTCACAATCAGGGTTGAGAATCACAGTGGCATTGAAGCATAAATCTATCATTTTTCACTTAACAAGACTTAGCTAAGGAACCTACAACAACTTCAGGATTATTTTTTTTGATACATAAGAATGATTTTATATTCATTAGCCCAAAATACAAACGTCTGGATTACAAGTATAAAACAAGTTTTTTCCAACAAATTTCACCAAAACCATAATCTGCATCCAAATTATATAAATACAGTCCCCCAAAAATTTTAGACCAAAAGATTTGAACAAACTAGAAACATAATCAACCAGTCTAAACTTGTATAAACATAAAAATGATTGCTAACTACTCTTAACTATAAACATACACCAGCATTTACAAGAACTTGTTCAAATGCGTGAAATCTTCAAAATCCTCTTTCCAGTCGTCACAGTCAATCGCCATTAACCCAAAAAAAATCTTCAAAAAAATTATCGTCACCGCTACTATGGCCCTGTGACGCATTAGACCCGTTGCATGAAGGTCCAAGATGAAGGGATAGAGCTTCACCGTGTCCTCATCCTTCACTCTCTCAACATCCAAAGTCTGTGGGCATCCTCTTCCTACCACCACCACGCGAAGGAGCTCGTCCATCCCACCAAGCAAACCAGGTATACACATTTTGTGCATTAGACTCCTAGCTTCATCCTTCGGAACCAAATTGTCCAACAAGGATGCCAAGAAATGAGACAAAATCTGCAAATTGTCACCCCCGTACTCTTTTTCCTCCAAGTGATTCGAACCCAACACCATTTTTACTGCAGCTAATACCAATGGCTCATAATTAAGCAAAATGATTTTGAGCCTTTGATCAGTAATGGCTCTAAATGTGGTCAATATATCCTTCAACTAGAGTGAAATGGGGGGTGTCAGCCTCGAACCGAGCCACACCTGCAACCGATACCTCTATCAAAAATTTAGAGGACCCAACCATTCGGCTCCAAGCAAGAAACAAATTGACAGAATATTAGCCAAACTTTAGCCACAAAAATGTACCAAAACTAATGCCTGATTTTTTTTTTAAAGGCCTTAATTGAATTCGGTTGCCAACCACCACCAGCCACACCATTTTCCTTCTCGTTCATGTGAGCTATCCAAGTGAAGAAGAAACCTCTCTTCCCATAAAAATTCATCATTTCCTACTCCTCGAGAAGAGAAATGAGTTGTCTTCCCCGTATTATTAGCTTGTCGAAAAGACAAGCAACTGGCCCTTGCCATCATGGCTTTCCTTCTGACACCTCTCGCACCCGTGCAATTCCAACATGGCATTTCATGCCACCATCCTCTGCCACCTTGGAGGGATGCCCACCCAACCTCCCACAAGATTAAGCTACTCAAAAGACTTCTCTAAAATGTGGACCCATAACACCCATATTAGACAATAAATCCGCCTCTATGTTACCTTCTCTTAACACATGGTTTATCATTACTTGGTCAAATTTACCTAGCCTTAACAAGGCAACTACCAACAGTTCTCCTAACTTCCAATTTGGAATCATTCTTGCTCTCAAAGCATTTATTACCAAAGAGGAATCTCCTTCTATTTCTACTTTGCTCACACCTAGCTCGACACAAAGGTCCAAGCCCAGGATCAAAGCTTGGAATTCTACCATATTATTTGAACCTACTGGCAGAGCTTACATTAACTTACCCACCACCGCACCTTGTGAGTTTCTGACTATGCAACTAGAACCTGAAGGCCTAATATTTCCTTTAGATGCACCATCGAAATTCAATTTCACCCATCCGGGAACCGGCGGGCGCCAAACAATTCTCTTGTGGTCTTCAACCATTGTTGCACCCTTTGAATCCCCAAATTTTGGAATACGCAAACCAAGCCATTTCTTAAGTATCCAAGCATCCCATTTTATGAAATTTCCTTTTTTTAGATTAAGCTTGTTCAATCTGGCATTAAATAATTCTATAATACACGCCTCATTCTTGCACTGTAACATGGGGATTGAAAGCTCCTTATCTTGGAAAATGCACCTATTTCTCTCCTTCCATACTTCCCACAAAACTACCGATGGGCTCGATAACCATAAATCCCCAAACAAAGATTTCTTTCCTTGTGACAGCCATGATTTTAACCAGTCCAATAAATTACAAGGTAGGGTCGACTGCCATCTTAGCTTCGATCTTAACCAATGTCAAATGGCCTGAGCATAACTACAATGTAAAAATAAATGATCCACTATTTTTTCTTCCTAACACAATGCACATCTAGGGGGCCCAAGGAAACCTAATTTTGCAAATCTATCACCTGTTAAAACTCTACCTTGTGCCGCCCAAGTAAAAATTCCCTCTTTGGGTAGACAAGCCCTGTTCCAACACAACTAAGTTGGCAGTATGGATGACTCTCTCCTTGACAAAGCCAAAATAGAATACCTAGTTTTGACTGAGTATACCCCTGTGGGCAAAGCATTCCATCTCAGCTTATCCCTACCTACTCTTTGCCATATTCTCCTTTATGAATTGTTTTTTTCATTAAATCCACCTCCTAATCCAACAAACCTAGTTGCTTGAAATATTTCCATCGAATTAACCCCTTCTCTAATGCTGACGAAATTTCAAAATAATTACTGAATTTTGATCCCCATACTTGTGTTGTTATTTCCTTAATCCTCCCAAGTGCTGGATTATCTGGTACTTTCGCAAAACCTTCCCAAGAGTCTTCCCAGAAGAGGGCTTCACTACCATCCATTACCTCCTAGGTTAAATAATCCGTTATAAGCTCCCTGGAATTACATATGAAGTTCCAAATCCTGGAACCTGTTGGAAGAGACTTGGTCGTGAGGAAGCTATTCAGTACATCATCCAAATACTTAGCTTTCACAATTCTGACCCATTTCAGATCAGGTTGTGAATGGATTACCCATTTTATTTTTTCCCCCAAAGCCTTATTCTGCAAGAGAATATTCTTCAAACCTGCCCCATCTTCCTCTTTTTTCTCACATATTTTTTGCCATTTCACTAGTGGGAACTTCTTTTGCTCAACATTGCCTTTCCAAAAGAAGTCTTGCATCAACTTATTTAGGGATTTTCTGATTCCAACCATTAGAGGTAGACAAGACACCATGTATACTGGGAGAGCTGATATCACCAATTTTAGCATTGTTAATCTACCCGCCCACAATAACCATTTATTCTTCTAGTATGCAATGCGATCCTTGACTCTTTCTATTAGAGAATTCCAAATCCCACCACTCCGGACACCCTTTTCTAATAGTAATCCCAAATATTTGCAAGGTAATTTCCCTTTTTTGAAACCCAATATCCTTAGTATCTGGATTTCTTTAGCACATTGAGTATTGAAAAAGAAAGCTTCAGACTTTACCACATTGACCTCTTGCCCTGAAGCAGAAGAATAATTGTCTAAGATACCTTTCAATTTCCTTGCTTCATTCATTGATTCCATGCCAAACAACATTGTATCATCAACAAATTGTTGATGTGTGACCGCAGGTAGACTACTAGTTATTTGTATGCCTTCCACCTCTCCCTTATTTCTAGCAATCTCTATTGCTTGGCCTAGAGTTTCCACCATAATAATGAACAAGAAGGGTGACAAGGGATATCCTTGCCTTAGCCCCCTTGACACCATAAAGAAATATTCTGGAGAACCATTCACCAGCACCGAGTAGTGCGGAGATGCTACCCAACCAAACAACTAATCCAACCAAGCTTTTTGAAACCCAAAGGCTTCCATTACCTTAAATAAAAAATGTCAATTCACTCTATCATAAGCCTTCTTGATATCCAACTTAAGAAGCATTGTAGATTTCTTCATTTTTTGAATCAAATGGATAGCCTCCTGGGCAATTATGACCCCATAAAAAATTGATCTCCCTGGAACAAAACTAGTGTGTTCTTCTGAGATGATCCTAGGAAGAAGTTTTTTTGTTCGATTGGCTACCACTTTGGCCAATATTTTATAAAGTGTGTTGCAGAGGGAAATTGGACGAAAATCATCCCAAGCATCTGACTTCTCCTTCTTGGGTATTAAGGCTATAAATGTGTTATTTACTTCTTTTATAACTCTTCATGTGCTCCTTGAATCTTCTATTTCTTCATACAAGTCTCTTCCCACCACATCCCAACACTTTTGAGAGAAAATCGCCAGAAACCCATTCGGGTCCGAAGCCTTCTCCGGATGAAGTTCAAAGTTCACCACTTTTATTTATTCCTCTATGAATTTATCATTCAAAGAGTCCACCATGTTCTGTGTTAATAAGGATGGAATTCCTTTAAGACTTTTTGCCTGAGTGTCCAAGTGTGATCCTTCCCTTTCATTAAGAAAATTTTGAAAAAAATCAACTGCCGAGGCCTTAATTTGTTGTGGTCTTCCAGTAAACCACCATCCACCGACCTAATACAAGTTACCCTATTTATTTATCTCCTTTCTTTTGTCGAATTATGAAAGAATTTAGTATTACGATCACCTGCTCTCAGCCAGATCTCTCTCGACTTTTGCCTCCAAAAAACTTCCTCCTTAACCAGGATGTCATTTAATTTTCCTATTAGCTCCTTTTCCTTCTCATAAGTATTCTCATCCATGCCTTGTTGATATATGCCTTCTGACAGTACTTCCAATTCCTCCACTCTAATATTTTCTTCAAAAATATTCTTGAAGCAAGCCTTGTTCCACTGCTTAATCTGTTGCTTGACATATTTCAGCTTGGATACAAAATTGAACATTTTAGAACCTCCTAGAGAACAATCATTCCACGATGTATCTAAAAAACCTAAGAAGTTGGGATCCTTAAGCCACATCGATTCAAACTTGAACTGACAACAAATCAACCCTTTATCTCCATCTACATCGAGAAGAACTGGAAAGTGATCCAATCCACTCCCAGACGTGATCTTACTGTCTAGACGATAGGGGAACATACTCAAATTACCTTTGAAGAAAAATTTGTCCAGTTTCTCCGCAACGCTACAAAAGCCTTTCCATTTATTGGTCCAAGTAAATCTACCATTGCTAGAGAGAATTTCTACCAAGGAATTCCTTTCTACTAACTGTTGAAAGTCTCTCTGAGATTGTAAAACCTTTCTTACCCCACCCTTCTTATCTTCAAACCTCAAGATAGCATTGAAATCCCCACCCAGAATAAAAAAATCCTTATCCACACTATAAAGGAACCTTTCTAATTCTTGCCACACCACTCTTTTAAGTGAACACAAGGATGGCCCATATACATTAATAAGCAAGAATCGCAAATTAGAAATCAAGCTGCTTACCCAAAAAGCCTGCCAATGCCTTTTGGACTCCAACTCTTCAACCACGACTGACTATGGCTTCCAAAATATTAACAGTCCCCTTGAAGCACCTTCTGCTCCTAACCCCAACCACCTCCAATGCTTTAGCTTCTTGCTAAACTTAACTAGATCTTGTTCACCCAACTTTGTTTCTTGAAAAAGATAAATTTTTGCCTGATTTGTAACCATTGCATGCCTTACCAGGCACCATTTGTTAGGGGAATTGAGGCCCCTAACATTCCAAGTTAGGAGTTTCATTTCTATTCGGGAAGAGTCTTGCTCTTCCCTACTTTAATTGTAGAGTAAATTTTTTGTTGACCATTTGCCTCCCCATCCCACTTCCTCTTTTCTAGGTTTGAGATCCTGCCTCTTTTCTTATTCTCACCACAATCCGATGAAGATTTGCACAGTTTTGTCTACTGAATTCCTAACTTTAACCTCACCTCTGCTAAACTTTCAGAGCATTTTCGCTTCTTTGCTGATTGTGGATTCCCATCAGTAAGACTTGCCAAAGATCTATCTGGACCCAAACCTTCATCCTCTAATTCCATCTCCATGACCTCCTCTAACTCCCAAGCATTTTCTTTTGCTTCTTTTGGCAGAACAACTAATTCTTTACCCACTTTTATTAATGAGTCCAACTCAACATTGGAACAGTCTTCCCTTAAGATCTCTAGGACCTCCGAAATATTTTCTTCCAGATACAAACTCTCATTTTCAGCCACTTCTTTCTCCCCAGCCAGATTAACACCCTCACCTCCCTTTGAAGTTTCATGAGTAGTAGGTTGAGTTGGAACAAATTCCAACACTTTCTTTTGAATAAGGGTTTCACCATTCAAACCCTCGAGAGCTGACATAATGTTCCCTTTGTGAACATTCTTCCCATTTTCCTGAAAACCCTTTACACCCATCTCTGTTTTTGAGCTCCCCACCTTGCTTAATGATTGTTTTCTTTCCAAAAGTCTCACTAGAATATCCCTAGTGAAAGTATGATTTTCCAAATTTTGAATCCATATGTCATAGTCCGAGATTAATTCAATCTCATCATAACAATGACAAACTAAGTTATTTTCCATACATATCCTGACATGTGAGAAGGACTCTCCTTGTTTTTTCCTTTCCTCAGCACAAACAAAAGTTCCCAATTGATTCCCTATTTCTTCTAAAATTCTTGTCTCCCAGAATTCCATTGGTAGATTCGGAAAACTATACCAATCTTGCACTGTTTCCATCACATGCGTAGCAGGGTTGAAGCCTGCCTTCCATCGTCACAAATAAAAACCACTCCCATCCAAAACCTAGATACCATTCACTATTGTTTCTCTCAGAGTTTTGTTAGGACAAATCACCAAGAAAAATCCCTTTTGTAGGGATTTAAACTGCAACTCATCCCCCCAATGACATTTCCACCATTTTGTAAGATAATCCCAGTTCAAGTTCACTCCATACCACTTCCCAATCACCCCAAAATTTTCCAGTCTTAAAACTTTTGCTTGAAGCTTAACAGCGCTTACCACCAAGGTGGTGCGTCCCCCCAGGATTCCATTCCCACTTTTCACTGTTGGTCTCCAAGCTTCGTCGCCTTGCTTCTCCTCCCTAGCCTCCTCCCATACCGTATCAAGCTTCTTTTGTTGCCATACTTCCTTCTCAGACCCTTTCCTATTATTGAATATTTTGTCTCGACCCCCCATTTTTGACCTTGCTAGACCTCCATTTCCTCTGTTTCCACCACCATTTTTCGTGACCTGCAAAAGGCATCATTTCTATAACCACCTCCCCTTTGTCACCTTCTATCACTTGTTCTATCATTTTCAGTCCTTATGCCTATTCTCTCCCCCATCTCAACACGTGAATCATTTTGAAAAGGCTGCTCTTGTTGGGCCCATCTATCTTGATGCCAGACCCCATCGTAATCCACCTGTTGGTTATCTTTGAAAACTTCTTGGTTCTGACCAGATCTTCTGCCCACAGATGAACGTTGCAGACCCTGAGCTCTCACCATTATTTTTTATTATTATTGAATATATTCTTTCTTTAGCAACCTCAGGATTCTTAAGATGTGCAAAAGATATAAGATTTCAACATATTCAAGAACTAACTCAATCCAATGACTTATCCTCTTTATACATTTAGACCATGTGACGCTAAATAGAGGACTTCTACCATCCCCTCCAAAAAACATGATTAAATTTCCTCAAGAAAATAATTAGAATAGTCCCAAACATATAGAAATGAATATAAGTGTGCATGCAAACACAACCACAAGGAAAGCACGAAGGACCCAAAACCAAAAGAAAAAACCAAAACCAAATGTACACCAGCCAAAATAAAGCAAACCAAAGAAAACCACCTAACCAAAAGAAAGCAAACACCTAAACTAACTATTTACAAGGTTGAGCTAAGACAAATCAAGCAAGGAAGTAATGCTTCATGTACTACCCATTGACTAGCAATGGGACTTCCTCTCCAGTGAGAGTCTTTAGACAAAAAAGTCTTTTCTCCCAAAATATTAGAAATATGAAAGGGTCCAAGCCAAAGCTTGTCGAATTTTCCATGTTACCCTTTCTTCTCATGGGATTTATCCCAGTATAAGACCAGATCATAAATCTTGAAGGCCTTGACTTTAGCTTTGCGATCAAACCAACGCTTCACTATGCCCTGATGTTTAGCAAAGTTCTCTAGGGCTTCGTCTCTGTTTTCTTCCAACTGAAGAACTTCATCCAAGTGCACTTCAAGACATTCCCCCTCTTCATAATATTCATTGATGAAATGCAAGGTGGGAATCCTTAGCTGAATTAGAAAAACAGGTTCTAAGCTATAAACCAAATGATATGGGGAGGTCCCTATGGAAGCCTTCTAATGTGTACAATCTACCCAAAGAGAAAATCATAGCTGGGTATGCTAATCTTTTGGATTTTTATCAATTAAATTGCGGATGGTAGTCAATAGGTTCTTATTTGTGGACTCAGCTAGGCCTTACCCTAGGGATAATAATTTGAAGAAAATTTAAGAATAACCTCATGATCAAAAGCCCATCCAGAAAATTTCAAAGATGCAAAAGCAGAACCATTATCACACACTAAAGAAAAAGGATATCCAAGACGATTAATGATACCTACTTCAAGAAAATTTATTACCACTTTTGTTGTACACTACCTGTAAGCAATAGCTTATGTCCACCTAGTACAGTAATTAATAGAAGTTAGAATGTACTTGTGTCCCGTGGTGGATGGTGGATTGATTGGACCGATGAAGTCCAGTCACCATTGTTTGAATGGTCTTACCTCAATGATCGGTTACAATGAAATATCATATCATTTATCCTTAGTAGCATAAGTTTGACAAACATGGAATGTTCTCACGTGATTTTGTGCATCTTTGAACAAAGTGGGCCAATAGCAACTTGCTCGTAGAATCTGATTTGCAGTAGTTAGACCAAAACCATGACCTGTACCATACTTATCATGAAATTTTGTCACCACACAAGATGCTTCTTCCTTTCCAAGACAATGAAGATAAACACCTTCATGATTCTTATTATATAGTATTGCTCCTTTCAACATATAACTATCACTCTTCAATTGCAAGAGTCTTCATTGTATTGTATTCAAATGAGTTGGACACTTTTGATTAAGCAAGTAATAAACAACATCATCATACCATTCATCAAGTGAAATATCTTGAAGATGTTGCTATGCTATAAGATCTGGACTAGTTTCAACCATTGTCCTGGTAAATGCTTGACCTCTTACTAACTTCATGGGTTGTATCTCTATATCATATTCTTGCAACATTGTCACCCATTTATCTTTGTGTTCCCCCAACTCATTCTGCATCAATAAAAGCTTGACTGTTGGATCAGGAACAATTGTAAAGAACTTATTCTTCAAAATGTAATGTTTAAACTTCTTCACAATATGTACTAATGCATAAGCCCATTTCTCAACATTTGGGTATCTCAATTCTGCATCTTTCAATGGGATACTCATAAATGCAATAGGGTTTTCATCCCCTTGATCTGATTTCTACGTCAGCATGCTAGCACAAGAATGTTCTGAAGCAAATGAGTATATATAAAATGGCTTAGAATAGTTTGGACTTACTAAAACAGGAGCCTTAGCTATTGCTCTCTTTATTTCTTCAAACGCTTGCTTTGCTTTGGAAGTCCACTCTACCTTTTCATCTTGCTTCAACATTGCATTGAGAGGTTTAACAATCTCAACAAAACCAATAATGAACTTCATAAAAAAGTTGATCTTACCAAAGAATGATTTCATCTCTTTCTTACTGGTTGGAGGTTGAATTTTCAATATAGCCTGGATACGCTCAGGGTCAATGGAGATACCATTTTCTGAAATAACATGACCCAAAAGCTTACCCTTTGTCACTCCAAAGATGCACTTCTTCGGGTTTAAGGAGATACCAAATTCCCTGCACTTCTAGAATACCTTACACAAATTTGAAATATGGTCTCCTCTCTTCTTGGAAAAGATAGTCAAATCATCCATATAAATAATGATGCCCTTACCTATCAATTCCTTGATTGCAATATCCATGGCCTATTAAAAGGTAGCTCCAACATTAATCAATCCGAAGGGCATTCTCTTATATGTAAAGTTTCCCCACTTTGTTGTGAAGGTTGTCTTATGTCTATCCTCATACTGAACCATTACCTGATAATAACTTGAATATCCATCAAGGAAGGACATCATCTGGGAGCCATTAATGATATGTAATTCTTCATCCAATGATGGCACCGGGTAATTGTCCTTTTCAAATGCATGGTTCAGATTCCTGAAGTCCATGTATAGCCTGGGTTTTCCATTCTTTTTACGTATTGGAACCAAATTTTCTACCCAAGTGGAATGTCTAACAAGAAATATAATACAAGCAAACAATAATTTTTGTACCTCTTTCTAGATGACAGGCTCTCGTAACGTATTTATTGGTCTTTGCCTCTATTTGAATGACTTCACATCTGGCTTAAGAGGAATAGTATGTGTGATGAGTGATGTATTATATGTCTTAATTATCTTTGTAGCTCCATGCTATGATATCTCTATATTGGTGTAGTGCATTGATTATTCCTACTTTTTCCTTAGGGGTACAAACCTTTCCAATGAATTCTTTTTAACATATTCTTCAGTACCCATGTTATGTGTGTCACACTGACTGTCTTTTGAATCCTTTCTAGCCTACTGATTTTGATCCCTTATCCCATCAAAATAAAAAATCCTCTCCAACTGCACCATACCTTTAGGAATTGTCTTGGTCTTTAGATTAATCACTCCTTCCATGTCCAATTTTACTTCTTCTAGTTCTACTTCATTAATAATCTAAGAAGAAAAACCATGTGAACTAGTCATGAAATCTAGAATATGTTTATCATCCTCAAATACTTGAAAATTGGTGACATTATCTAGAACTGATGGAACTGGAGTGAGCTCAATAGTGAATCTTTTTGAGCCCAATAAAGACAAAGGCTCTAAAGTACTTGCAACTTGAGCCAAAGTGTCAGTAGTTTGATTTTTACCTTGAGGAATCAATAGGATGTTGAAGGCATCAAATCCTTCTATTAAATCCCATACTTTATGTCTATATTTCATCATCCTTCTATCATGGCATGAGTATTGCCTTCTAACTTGCTTAATTACTAGCTTTGAACCCCTAAAAACTTGTAGGGCCTTAACTTTCTTCCTCAAAGCCATCAAAAATCCATGTACCAAGGCTTCATATTCTGCTACGTTATTTGTACAATGGAACTGCAATCTATGTGCCACTAAAATTGTCTTACCATTTGGACTGATTAATTCAAAACCTACACTAGCTCCTTGTCTTGACTTAGAGCCATCAAAGTGCAATGTCTGAAACTTGGTGGGGCATGTACCTTTTGAATTCACTACATATACATCATTCTTTGGAAAAGGATCCTCTTCCAAATGTTGTTGTTCATCACCTTATTTATTCTAGATTTTCTGATTATCAGTCTGGACTGCATCTAGATTAATTTGCCTCTTGATTTGGTCTACAATTGTTTGGCACAAGAAACATTCAAACTCTAAGAGTAATGCATCATGGACTCTAAACCAGTTGGGAAATAATAGCTCATTGAAGTTCATCGTTCTTCCAAGATTAACCTGATCTTCAACACATTTTTGAATGAATTCTTAGAAACTTTCTAGAAGATTGATCTTACCATCATCTTGTGAATCGTCATTATCAGATTCAACTACTACTTCAATGTTGTTGGAATACTAGGTTAGGTCCTTTGGTGTATCATGTAACATCAAGGCTTTCTCATATTCTTCTATTTCCTCCATAGTTGCAACAAGAACATAATTTCCTAGGTTAGCTTTAGAAAATAACACTTCATTTGTTGTACTATGATATTCAGTAATCATATATTTTAGACTAGGCTCACGTTTGATCTTGATCTGATTCGGCATTCCTTTCCATGGGAGCCACATATGTGAATGATCAGTTGAAGTGTAACCATTTAGTTCTATTGTAAAATCTCTACCTAGAATCATCCCATAAGTATCATGAATATCAACCACTTGAATATTAATCATTTGTTGCACTCTTGGTTCTGAAGCAACCTGCATTGGAATCCTATTCAATTCCCCAACTACACTCACCTCAGTATTATCTAGTTGAGTAACTTTTCATTGTGAGGGAGAAAAAGTGATGCCCAATGCTTGGAAAACTAAAAATGGCATATTTGTAGAGGCCCCAAAATCCAACAAGCAATTATGAAAATTCTTACCAAACAAACAAATGGAAATGAAGAAAGGAGTTTTAGGATTTCCTGGGAATAGAATCACTAGATTATCTACCTGAGCCAGATGAGTTTTATCTTTTCAATTACTCTTGTCCCTATTTTGCACTTGACTTTGACTGCTTGCTGACTACTTAACCTGTACTTTTGCTGATTGTAAATTTTGAGCTTTTCCCATCACTTCTTTGATCATGGGTTCATTACAAGCGTGCTAAAAGAAACCTTCCTTATAGCAGTATCTTGTGATATCTTAGTGGAGGTAGCATCATTCAGAGAACCAAAAACAACACTCCTAATTGTAGGAACTCTTAATAGCTCAAAAGAAAAAAGACCGACCTTTACCTTCTTAAGTTCCTCAACAACATACTCACCCATTTTCTCTACACTCATTTTAGGGTGGTCATTTCTCACTTGGTCTACTTGCTTCCCTTTGTTAACATCGGTCTATCCTCCCTTAGTTGAATCAGATTGTCCTCCTTTGGACAAGTACTGTGTTGGAACCTTTGGATAGGAAGGATTATTGCTCACATTTGGATCAAGAGGAATGTTGAAGCTATTTAGTGGGATGGAAGTAGTAAAAGGGCCTCCAACCTGTTTGTTTCTCAAATCATAAGGTTTGGTGCGTTGATGAAACATTTTCACTTCCTCCACTCCTGATTCTTCTTCATCTAGAGGATCATTTTTAACATCATCACCATTCTCAAACAACTAGGATATAGATTCCCCATTACATACATCATTTGTTCTAGCACCATTTTCACCTGACTCTTCTTCAGGCTGATTTTCCTCACCTCGTAGAAAATGAGCATGGTTCAGCACCAAGATTGAATCATATGAATATGATGGCACTATTTCACATCCTCCTAAACCATCATTACCATTGGCCTGCTAGACCTCCATCTGAAATATTGCAGCAACAGTTTGGAATTCTAGACAATCTAATTCAGAATGTTGATTTGTGTTATGAATCCTACACCATCCGGACAAGGCAGCCTCAACTAAATAGACTCCACTTGATAACTTCTTTGGATTGTTGAGTGGATCCAAAGGTGTTGGAACTGCTTCATTATTAGGCCTAGTATTCCATGTCCTATTTTTCCTTGGAGGTTGTCTACTTTCAAAATTTTGTCCCGGTCCTTGTCCTCTTTCAAAACCTTGTCCATAACTTTGTCCAAAATATCGGCTATCTCAATTATAGTTGGACTGAATACTCCTCTGCAAAGCTTGTATCTGATTATTCTAACTTCTCAAGTAACCTTTGTTGATAGATTTTTCACCTATTCAACCAATTTATCTATCTTCTCTTTTTCTATGTTGTTCTATGCTAGGTTAGAATTCTATAGATAAATAGGATGTGTGTTCAAATTTTTTGGGTGAGGTAGCACTTAAAAACTTTTCAAATATGTAGGGATATTGGCCTGTTGTTGGGAATATACTGGCTGACTGGAATTTTGCAGGTAGCTATGGATTGGATGAGCTTGACTCAATGGTGGACCTAGATGTGGGACCAATGATAATTGAGGAATTTGATTCATTAGGGGTGCTTGATTAGCCAAAGCTTGATTTATCCCCTGAATCTTCCCAAGATTAGCAATGGGTCCTAATGATGGAAGAGGTCCTACTAAATGCTATCCAAAATCAATACTGGCCTTGATTGCTTCAGCATGTATATCTACTAAGGTCTTTTGGGGCTGATGCATCCTTTTAACCAATTTAGAGGTGAGATTATCTAATGCCTCATAATAAATAGCCTTAGTTGATGCCTCGTCAATGGAATATGGGAGCTATAATATAGTATAAGCATGATGAAACCTATTGTTAAATGAACCTATAGGATCATTGATCTCCCTCTTAATTGACATAAATTTCCTATACAATTCATTGGGACTAATAGGGATTTTAAACTTTTGTAAGAAAGCATTTTCCATTCACCCCAATTAGTAATCGAACCAATAGGTAAATGATTGTATCAGTAAAATGATTCCTCATCCAATGAGTAAGAAAAGAGTTTGCATTCTACATCCTTGTGACCAATTCACCTATCTTGAAGAGAAGTCTGGAAGATCCTGATATGTTCCCCAACTATTCTTTTGGGATCATTAACATGGAACTTAGAGAAGAAATTCTCAAGATTTTTAGGCATGTCATGATAATTATTGAATGATAGGGGTGAGGGATTATTTTCCAAGAAATCCATTGGTGAAGGTGGTAATGGTTGAGCTATGAAAATCTGGGCCTGTGGTTCAAAATCAAAAGATGAAGGGATAGATGAAGTGGATGATGGAGAAGACAGAGTTGAAGGTTGGATGGGTGTAGATGATGAAGCTTCCCCTTTATTAGTCCTTTTAGACCTGGTAGGGGCCTTTAGTTCTTGTAAATCTCCCTTATTAGCTGTAGATCAAGTCTCTCTCTGAAACCTCTAAGGAGATATGGATGACCAAAGACACTCCAGCTTTGTTCAATGCAACCCTCCTTCTAGCACCAATTCTTTTGATGGTGCTTTTAGCACTACAACAACACAGACAAAATACAAGTATCCTATCTCTCTTCAAAGGTAAATTTCCATCAGCAAGCCTCAAGAAACAACCCTAAGGTCTCTATTGTCAAGTCTTCACAATGCATACACAACTCATTGAAAATGTGATTTGTTGGTAATCATAAAGGGCGTTTAAGGTCAAACAAAAGAATGAAAATGTTAAGTCAATAATGAGGGTTTTATAAGATCTAAAAATGAAAAAAATCCTATAATTTTCCCAGATCTATGGTATTGAAATTATCTTTTCATCAAATATAACAATTCAGTGATGCTTTCAATTCCTAATCTAACAGTGATTTCAAAGAAATATCAAAAGATAAGGGTTTAGAGAGATTTCTATTCTTCTTTCACTAGTGCAGTTATTTCTTTTTCTCTCTTTTGGAGAGGATTTTTTTTCCCATGTGGTTTTCTATTTTTCTCTATTTATGGGAGATTCATTTATTTGTACATCCATGGGTACCTCATTAGGCCTTGTAGTTGAGATCCATCATTGCATTCTTCATTTTGATTTTATATCTTCTTCTTAAGTTGATCTTAAGGGGGGTGTTATTATGATATCACTTGATAATTAATTAATTCATCATTAATTAATTATTAGGTATCTTATTACTTTATTCACTTAAGCTAAAATTAGTTACTTTTATTATTAGAATGGTCTTTATAGGTAAGTTGTCTCATTACATGAGATGATGACACTTGTAAAAATCTAATCAAATCCTCATTTAGGGTTTGTTTTTTCCTTTTATAAGGATTCTCATTCATTGCAATCAATCATTCATATTAATCATTACACAATCAATTGTTTTTGTGGATCATCTCTTCTCAAGTTTGGATGAACATATCAATAGATTTTTTTCTTTAGATGCGATAGATGTTTTGGTTACGAGCGATTTTTGGGATCTATGTGGTTCACTATCTTCTCCAACATGGAGATCATGGCTACATCTAGATCTTAGATGGATATTGAATTTTTTTTGGAATAAATTATGAGTTTTGGAAGTTAAAAATGGAGGATATTTTTGAAGAAAGAGCTCAATGGTTGGATGCGACAAAAAAGAAGAAAATTGATGCAATTAGTCAAGATGTGTGGGAAAAGATAATTACAAATTCATGGGGTGGAATCCAAATATTTCTTGCAAATTATGTCTGTAGAGAAGGGGGAATCACTACTCACGAGTCTCTTTATTCTCAAAAGAATCCCAAGGGGTGAAATACCCTAAAGTACCTCAAGGAACAAAGTAAGATTTTTAGAATAAAAAAGAGCAGGCCACAGAGGTTTTCTAGACAAATTGATGAATTCTTTGTCGAAGGATGACAATGCAGAATATGGATGACAACGCGGTGCATTGGAGTCCCAAAGGCGCGCTGGCGTCTCGTACAAACCAAAACCCAAGATTATCATAGAAAACAAAAAATCTACTACTAAAAACTTGATTTCTAAGAACTTCTAGAATGCTGGAAGGTAACAAAATATAACAAAATTGAAATAAAGTGAAGTATACATGATAATGTAAGAGAATAAGAGATAGAAAATTCTCACAAAAACATAAGTAATGAAGCCTCCAGTAAGGAAATATCTTTGTTACTTGCATACATAAGATCGAGAGGAAATCTTGGGGTTGTATAGGGGTTTTCCTCAGTCAAACCCCTGCTTTTGGTGTTCCCACCTTCACGGACAGCCAGATAGATAGAGAAAGTGAACAAAGTAAGCAAATATGAAGTGATAAAAGCAATCCTTGCTAAAGGAGGAGAACTGGTATCACAACATAGAGATGTAATTGACAAGGGATGTGAGAAATCCCAAGATGCTCAAAGATACAAGATGGGAGAGATATCACAGGCAAGGATTAAGGAAGCCAAGGAAAGAGACAAAGTTGTGAGAGCCAAGAGAGCTTGAAAGTGTTGTTGGAATTTGTAGAGAGCTAAGCAAGCAAGATATCAAGAGAAAGAGAAGAGAAAAAGGGCAGAGCCAAGGCTTGAGAGATTCTGAAGCCCAAGTAGATTCAAAAGATAACATTTAAAGAGAGAATAGGAGGGAAAAGAAGATTCTCAGGTCATTACAAGGCAACTCAAGTTGTTACCATCGACAAAAGTAACTGACAAGTGGTAAGGCACTTGGAAATGGTCATTTGAACATCAAAATATCATAGGACACTAGTGCAATGCGTAGACATCCACATGGTGTGATAGTATCTAGACACATCATGCTACAAAATGACAAGAATGAGAAAAGCACAAGGTTTCACGCAAAGCTAACGCACGAAGGAAGCTGCTGAAAAGAGATTATGAGTATCCTAAGAAGGGAAAAGGGCTTATGCAAGGGCTAAAATGAACTTACAAAAATGATAAGGGAGTGGAAACTAAAGTGGATACAAGAATGTATGTGAAATTGCAAGAGGTTTAATTTTACGACATTACAATGTCTTATTGAATGTCGATGAATAAAATATTGCATATTCTTTATGGAAACTATTGGGTAAAATTTATCAAGTCAAGAGTCTAGTGAACAAATTTTATTTGAAAAGAGAATTGTTTCTCTTTAGATGAAGGAAGGTGAATATATGTCTAATCACTTAAATAATTTTAATTTAAGTTTTATTCAATTAGCCTCAATTGATGTTAAGGACGAGGAAGAAGAGAAATGCATAATGCTACTTTTTTCTTTGCTTGAGTCATGGAGAATTTCATTTTTTCTATTAGTTCTAACCTTGAAGATCCAAATTTGGATTCACTTGTCACAAATTTTATGTCATAGGATATGAGGATGAAAGAATGGGTAGCTCACTGATGTTCTTAATGTTAGGGGTAGGGCAAGGGAATAAGACCAAAAGGTGATCAAAAGCAGCCTAAAGACAAGTCAAAGGGCAGGTCTAAGACTCCTAGAAATAAGAACAAAGTTAAGTGTTGAATTATGGAGAGAGGGTACATGTTATAAAGAATGAAAACACAAAAAATAGTGCGATTCCTCTACAAAAATTCCTCCAATATTAAGTTCAAAGTTGCCATACCTTCCCGATGTGTTTTCTTCTATGTCAATTTCCTCCACTGTCTCCTGAGTCGTAGCCATTTCCATGTATCAGGTCATTTTGGGATAGGTGGTCCCATCATGATCTATTATCAAATGAAAACTATACATTTTTCTTTGCTCGTGCTTGGGGGTGCCTCTATTGCCAAACATTATTGTGTAGGGAGAAATTTCAACTACCTATTGCTCACCCCAATCTGTTGGTTGCAATTTATTCTTGAGATGTCTTGATATGGCTAGTAATGGGGTTGAATATTCTTAGGTATTTTCCTTTTAAGGAAGTTATGTCATTTGCCAATTTTTGAATCAAGGGGTCTATGAATGTTGATGGTTGAGCAACACTAGTTTGGAGTTCTTTCTTCCATTTACCATCTTTAATAAAATCATCTTCTAGTTCAACCACCACTTATTGAGTGGCATCTAGGTCAACCACCATATCTCTTCTCAAATGAAAACTGATGTCTGATGGCATAGCATTAACAAAGAAAAATTTCAAATTATCTGCAAAAGGTATTTTTACTTGCTCAATCTGATTGACTATTCTATTAAACTGAGCTACAAACTCTGTCATTAGATGATGAATCTCTTTCTTCAACTGAGTAAGCTTGGCCAAGAGAGTGTGCTCATCTTTTGCACTCTTAAAATGATCTTCAAATTTTATCTTCATAGCATCCCAGGAATTGATGGATTAATTAGGAAAATGATAGAACCATTATGCAGTTGCATCTATGAGTGATTCTATGAAAAGTCTCATTGCCACATCTTCATGTTGGACTCCCAAAACACCACAAGCAATGAAGAAAGCATTCAAATGCTCATCAAGGTTAATCTTTCCATCTCCTATAAATTTTAGGAGATTCTTTTAAGACCCTTTGGAAAGGTCATTAAACTAAGATCCAAGGACCAAGGGCCCCATGGCTTCCCCCCATGGTAGTGGTTGAGCCATATTCCAATTAAGGTTGATAGTTATAGGAATAATATTCTCATGCAAGGTGAGCGCTTGACAAGTAACAAATTGATCAGTGGAAAGAGGAGGCTTCTCCCTTATAGATGAAGATGGTCTACTTCTAGATATTATCTTCCTCTTAGGCCTCAAAGCTTCCTCGAACTCACCCCTTTGTATGGCCTCAAAAATGGGGTCAGAGATACCTTTTTTGATCACTTCTAATATATCGCTTGAAATCTAGCATGACTAAGGATTTTCAGACCAACGTACTGAATCTTTTTAATTCTCTGTCCCGAACAGAGTCACCAAAAATCTATTGGTTGATAAATTTGTCCTTTAAAACCTAATACAATTTGACTCCATTTTTCCCAAAAAGAGAACTAATCTATCAACAATAGTTGGAGAGATCGTCATTACATTGGTGATCTTCCTCTAAATTTTAGTTGACGTACAACTCCCTCTTGTGATATAATTTTTTATTTTTGAGATAAAATAAATAGGGGTATGATTTTAACCAGAAAGCAGGAAAGGAAAAATAAAATCTATCCATAACCATGAAAATAGATGTGATTTAAAAGTGATTTGAAACTACTAAATAATGTTTGGAATTAAACTAAAAAACATTCAATGTCATAGCTCACAAACCAAATTATCAATGCTTTCTTACTTGACTCAATGCAACCTCAACACTTGCTGAAAATAAATGAACAAGACACCAAAGGACAACACATCCTCATAAGGAAGTAATATTCAAATGCTTATCTAAGTTCCTAGACTTATTCATAAGCATTAACATTTCATTCATAATTCACTGCACTCAAAAAATAAACATCTACAACAAGATAATCAAAACTGCAAAATTTGATCCTTCAATTAAGATCAATTCTCACTTGTGCATCATAGTGCAAGAGGGATTAAAATTCTAGACCCTTGCAATGTCAAAATAAAGCATATTTATAATTTTTTGTAACATAACTATACTGAAGTCTTGAAATAACTAAAAGTAATTGATTCTTGAAAGAATCAGAATAACCAAGTCTAACATCATTACATAAAAAGACAAATCCAGAGAAATCAAGAGACCTTTATTGCTGGGGTGATTGGGCATGCAAATTGATAGGATTTTCTCCTTCTAGCAGTGCTTGTTGGGCAGCTGCCATGCGTGCCTGATAATCTTTAAAAGACAGTATGACAATGGGAATTTTTGTCTTCTATGGAATAGTTATGTTCCTTGTTCTCAACTGCCATGTATCTTTGTTGGTGTGGATGACCTCCATATTTCATGTTATGAGAACAGGAGAATCTTCATGCCATGATAATGTTGAATTATCAATCCTATCCAATTTATTTAATGCTTCTTTATCAAACATTTGTTCCTCTGATAAGGTACTAACTACTTTAAAGAAGTTGTATTTTAGTTCTTCAAGTGTAGCAGGACCTTGATTGTCCACCTTCATTATTTGGAATTCAAAATCAAAGAATTTCTTAGTGAAATTATTACTAAGATGGATACATTCCTTCATTAACTTTGTATGTTATAGGAAATTTGATTTTATAACTTGAAGCTTCCACTCTATACTTATTCTCCACATAACAACTCAAGAATCTTCTTTGGATGAAATAATATTTTTTGAAGTAGCTTTTTCTATACCTATTGTAATGATTTCAGCCAACTCACAGTAAATTTGCAACCAATGTGACTCTTCCTACTTATAGTTAACCAACTCAGACTTAATTGAGTTCCTCAATAACACAAATTCATCGTACACATTTTTCAACTTCTCAATCAAAGGAGGTCATTTTATTTTAATCTCTGACACCCAGGTCTAAACAACCTTTCCATAATAGTTGTCTTTATGAATTCTACTCATCATTGCCTTCCCAACCATAGAATTAGGATCAAAGGAGGGATTTTTCAAGGCTCTAAGGCAATTTTAAAGGATTCGAATTGATTTCTTTAATTGATCTTTATCATGTTTATCCTTTTCTATTCTTTCCACCAATCTAGAGGTTGTAACTTGAAAATTATGAATATCTCCATCCTTGTTGGGTGAACCCAAATCCACTTTAGTTATATTGTAATCTGCTATGGTAGCTTTATGGGGATCCTTTTGTACTGAAGGTTGGGAAACTTCCATAGTCAAATATCCAGAGGCTTCATCTTCCATCAACCTAGATGTAGTTTTTCAGTTTCTTAGCTTTAGGGGTTCTTTGTAAAATTTACCCTACTATATCTTCCTTTGGAAAAGTAATGGGTACCACTTTTATTTTCTAGGAGAGTGAATTTTCTAACCAAGAAGGTGAAGCTTGGGGAGCATCAAGATTTTGAGACTTCCCAAGTGTCAAAAAATAAATATCTCTATTGAGAGGAGGAGTTTTCATTTCACTCTACGTGTTTAAAGTTGGGAAAGAGGTTGAGGCCTTTCAGTTTTGCATGTTTCCCTCTGGCCTACCTTGAGATTGTTTAGGCCGTTGAATATGAGTTTACATGCCTCCTCTTTTAGTTTCTTTCTCCTGACCACCTTCTTCTGGTTGTTTCTCAGCTTCATTCTCCAACTATTCTTTAGTTATAATATCAGGGAGATGACCTTCACCACATGTTTGATCGAGGCCCTTATTCTTCTTAGGAGGATCATTTCTATCTCCACTATTGCTTGGTAGAGATGTGCTTTGTACTAGTGGTGGTATTGGCATAGAAGGAACTGTACTCATCAAACTAGTACGTTTTCTCTCGAGCTCCTCTCTTATCTTTGGTGGAGCCTTGGTGGTTTCTCCCTCCTTCTTGGTAAGCCACATTTGAGTCCTTAAAATTGTAGTTCTAGCATTCAAATCCTCATTTTCTCCACTATTCCAATCAATTAGTGGCAAGGGTTGTATTTGTATCTTGACGACATAAGTGGGATAAATAAAGTCAGAATTGTCATCTTCTATTCCTCTTATATTCCAACCTAATTTAAAATAAAAAAATTGGCCTAGAGTTAGCATCATCCAATCTCTTCTTCTTACCTCATTATCATCAACACAATCTACCCATAAATCCTCTAGATGTGGCACATGGTAATAACTGGGACCTAGATGAATATTTTTTCTTACAAAGTTTTTACCATCAAACCAAAATATTCTCATAAGCTTGAAATGTATATTTTACAATATCCTTCCCTAAATTAAGGGCATTTGATTGGGACTTACATTCATAATAACCCAAGCCAATAGGGAAAGGAATACCAGCCTTTTTCCTTTCTACACATCTCTTATTTTCTTTTGCAACATGGCGACAAACCTCTATCAAGATAAATTTATTCTCCACATACTTGGGAAATTTAAGAGGAAAACCATCAAATCACTCAACCCTCAGATATGTAAACATTTGAAATTAAATGAAAAGGCTATCACATCTAGTAACCAACTGAAAGGGTTTTGGAGACCTCTTTGCCCTAGATCACCTTGCATCTCCCAAACTCATCGAATAGTAAATATCATTTACACTTGGGAAGTTTTTATAGCTCCTTTCCAACTACAAGTTAGGATAATAATAATAAATTTGAACTTTTTCATCAAAATCTTCAATAGGATTCATCCCTATCCATGGTCTCATACAAGCTAGGGAATATAAAAGATAAGATGATATATAAAAGAACCAATTGATGGTGAAATTTCTTATCATATGGTCTAATTGGTCACTAATTATGGTGGCCCAATCTAGGTACTGTGTGCTGGTACAAATAACTTGGATGAAGAAATACATGTCCATTCCTCAAAATCATGTGCATTCATGCTTTCTCTTACCCTATGCAACAACACAATGATATCTAAAATTTCATCCCTAAAATGTGACTTGTTTATGTTTTTGGGTAATTGGGATTTTCCTTTCCTCTGTGGGTCAAACCAATCCTTTACAATGACGTTATGATAATATCCCTTTCTCTCTAAAAAGGAGGTCTGTGACAATGTAAAATCAAATTTAGAGTATACTTCCCTTTCAGGTAATCTGAAACACCCACTGATGGTTGCCCTATCTAGAGTTATCAATAAATTATTATCTTCAAATCTAATTTCCCTTGGTGCAGGTTTATAGCGGGTTATACCCTCCAACATAATTTTTGAGCATTGCATGACCACTAGGAAAGCGATGGCTTCCAATAATACACTCTCAAAAACACTTTGAGTAATAGGTGCCCTCTCTGATTTATAAATTCTCTCCCAAAATTCTCCCAAATCAATGTGGTCTAACCTTGTATCTCCTATTTCTGGAAAAGAGCTATCTAGACCAGACAAATATTTGTATCCTAGGTATTTGTATCTCATTTTTCCCAAAGATTTCACTTTAACCAAAATAAAATCAATAATGCCACCTTTTGCAAAAATACTAATTTTCAATTACCATGAGAAGATTCAGGTATGTCACTTGGTGATATGCCACCAATTCTAGCTAAAATTTACTCTTTGAGTGTTGATTGTGTATTTTCTCTCATTTTCTTCTATAGTTTCATTTCCCAACAATAATAATTATGCCACAACAATCACCTTAATTCCCACACGATTGAGCATTTATTTCACCCTCTTTGGCTCTAACAACATTTAATGCCTGACATATAGGCCACTTGGCACCAATATCAGACATCTGTAATGTACTTGATAGAGTCAGATATTTGAATTAATTTAAAAACTAATTCAGAGCCCGATGAAGTTAGAAAAATTCATTTGATCTCGAAAAAGGAATCCTTCTTTCATTTTACATGCCTTTCCTTCATTAGAGAAAGCCTTTAAAATTGTGTTGATAAGACTCGTCGGGGTTGGAATCAGTTATGACACTTGCTTCAACTCTGGCAAGATTTTCAAAACTTTATAAAACCCGCTTAATCTAAAAAAAAATTTACTTCACAAAATATTTATTCAGGAGACAAGTTAGAAAACTTGTATGGTACCCGAAAAGGTATTGACAATCTCATAAAAGTCTTAAAATAAGGGCTTTAGGATTGGATAGTGTGATATTGACTAAGTTGGTAAAATAATGAGTCGTGAGAACATGGTTGGGAACCAATGAGGTTAGAAAAATTAACCAATGACTAACAAGAGAATAATAACTCATAAAATAACTACTAGCAACAAAACATCTAGGAATTACAGTAGTAAGGCCAAGATGTAAACTTAAAAATGCAATGGATAAAAGCTTATGTAATAGAACTCTATAAGCCACCTAGCATAATACAACTTGCTAGCCCATGTGCTTTATAGGGTCTAATTTTCCACATCCATGGTCACCTAGTATAACATAACTTTCTAGCCCATGAGCTATGGAGACTTTATAATATGCATGAACCCTAACAACAAAGCAATCTAGTGCCAAAGTCATGTACCTTGTCTATTTGTATGCATTTTTCTTTTTATCCCTCTATGTGGTGTATTCAAGAAATGAAACTTGGTATTGAGAAAAGAATTAATACCGAGGGATCCTTACCTTGTTGACTCATATATTTTGTAGATAGTGTGTACTAACATTATTGTGGGTGGGGATCCCCCTACTTTCTTTCATATTTTCTGGGAAATTGTGGGTGGGGACCTTGTGCTAGCTGCTCGTGATTTCTTTAAAACTGGTAAAATCCTTAAACAATTGAACCACAACTTTATTGCTCTAATTCCTAAGATTGGTGATCCTCAATCCATGACTGATTTCTAGCCTATTAGCCTATGCAACACCTTTTACAAAATCCTATCCAAGATCCTAGTGAACCGTATCAAGCCCCTTCTTGATAAGCTCATTAGTGCAACCCAAAAAGGTTTTGTCCCTGGGCACCATATTCTTGATGCTACTCTGACCACTCATGAGCTTCTCCATTCTATGGAAAGATGTAATTATGTAGGGATAGCTCTCAAATTAGACATTTCTAAAGCCTATGATAAATTTATATGGGACTTCATCCCTAAGGTTCTGGCCAAGTTTGGTTTCAACCATTTGGTTGTTAAAATCTTAATGGAGTGTGTTAATACTGTCAAGCATTTTGTTCTGGCCAAGTTTGGTTTCAACCATTTGGTTGTTAAAATCTTAATGAAGTGTGTTAATACTGTCAAGCATTTTGTTTGGGTTTTTCTCTGCTGGTAGAGGGATCAGGCAAGGTGACCCCCTATCTCCCTATCTCTTTATCATGATAGTTGATGTGTTGAGCAGGAACTTTGTTGGTCTACTATCAGAGGGCTCTATTAGGGCAATCAAAGTGATTTCTTCCCTGGACCCGATTGTGGTACAACAATTTGTGGATGACACTTTTCTCTTTGCGAAAGCCTCTATGGTGGAAGATAGGAAATGGAAAACCTGCCTTAACAATTATCTTGCCTGCTCTGTTCAAAGCATCAACTAAAATAAAAGCATGATTTATTTATTTAACAACACACCTAACTTGCAAGCCAGGGTGACTGCGGTTCTAGGTTGTTTAAGTGGGACTCTCCCCTCGGTTTACCTTGGGCTCCCTCTCACTATTAAGGAGGTCACCCCTGACTTTTGGAATTCAGTACTTGAAAGGATTCAAAGGAAACTTGTTGGGTGGAAAGGCTCCATCCTAAGCCATGCTGGTGAGCTCCAACTACTCACTGTTACTCTTCAAGGAATACCAATTTACTTCCTCTCTATTTTTAGGATACCTAGGTACATTGCTGATAAACTTGAAAAAATCCAAAGGAACTTCTTCTGGTCTGGGACTAAGGATAAGAAGAAATTTGCTTTAGTAAAATGGGAAAAGGTCTACCCACTCAAACATTGTGGTGGCCTTGGGATCAAGAATATGGTCAACACTAACAAGGCCTTGATGGCCAAGGTGGGTTGGGATTAGATAAAGAATACTAAGGATTGGTGCAAAATAATGAATTCCAAATATCTTCAAAACAAGCCTTTGGTCGACTGCCTCTAGGAGGTTCACCCCCAGGGCTCCTTGGCCTAGAGGAGCATCTGCAACACATAAAGCCTGCTAAGGAATGGGATTAAATGGAAAATGGGTAATGGAAATCAGATCATATTCTAGGAAGACCCATGGTTAATTGATATCCCCCTGGAATGTTCTGATTTTAGGAATCTCAAGAGGCTGGCCCAGAGGTACTTTGGTTTCCATATCAATTATTATGTTTCCGGACCTCAAGGGGCTAGGGTGTGGAAGGATCTAGTTCTCTTTCGTCCTCTGTCACAAGACCTTTGTTGCCTTGCTAGGTCTCTTCAGGACTTACTCTCTCTTACCAGGCTTCCCTCCTATGACAGGGGAGATGAGTTTTTTTTGGACCTTTGACAAACAGGGGGATCTGTCTATTAGGTCGGTGTATAGTCTGCTGACAAACTAGGGTACTACGGTTAACCCTTGGAAGAAGATATGGAACCGCCATATGATCCCTAAAATTAATTTCTTCTAGTGGACTGCTTATCATAATAGGATTCTTACTCAAGACAATTTGAGGAAACAGGGATTTTATATCCCCAACAGATGTTTATTATGTAAATGCAGTGAGGAAATTGTTAATCACTTACTGTTACATTGTTTGTTTGCTGCTGAAGTCTGGGGGTTGAATTTTGAAAGACTGGGTGTTTCTGGGGTCATGTGTAAGGATATCATATCCTTCATCTTGGGCTGGCGTGGTCCCTATATCCACCCCTTTCCTGGAGAAATTTGGAACTAGGTCCCTCCTATTATTGGTTGGTGTGTGTGGAAGGAAATAAATAACAGGGTCTTTAGAAATATTGAGAGGAATCCTAGGGAAGTTTTTGGTATCGGTGTCCGGCTTATTGAGGAAAACATTTCTTTGTTCAATGGGAAACCTCTGGAGATGGGACCTTTTGATTATGAAATAAGAATGGCCAAGGCCTGGCACCATAATTTAGATGCTAGCTCATTTGACAATACTAAATCCCTGGCCACAAAAAATACCAAATGGGAGCCTCTGGACAAAGGCTGGTTTAAACTCAATTTTGACGGGGCTGCTAAGGGCAACCCGGGCAAGGCTAGCATTGGAGGAGTGATTAGAGGCCCCAGGGGGGTTCTGGTTGTTAGGTTTGCGGGAGGTATTGGTTTCCAATCTTCTATTGTGGTGGAGGCTTATGCGTTGCTCATGGGACTTCAAATTGTTGTCTCTCTAGGGATGGTGAACCTCCACATTGAAGGGGACTCTAAGTCCATCATTGATGTTGTGAATCTTGGCAGACTAATTGGGTGGAGTACGAAGGATATTCTGTTGGATACTAGGTTCCTTTTATCCAAGCTAAGAGACAAAAAAGTGATGCACATTTTCAGGGAGGGTAACCAAGTAGTGGATTATTTGGCTAATTGTGGTACCTATTGGGGTTGCTCTAAATGTTGGAGGAATATGGGGAATTTACCGCCAAGGATTCAAGATCTCATCTTGAAAGAACAAAACACCCATTTATTATGATGATTTCAAATCTTCGATTGATGGGTATTGTTTGGGGGGTCCACTTGGTTATTCTTTGGGCCTGGTGGATGAGTTCTAATGCTGAGGTGGCCTACAAGTGGCAGAATTCAAAATTAAAGGTTAGTCACGTGGTTAATGAAGGTGGCTCTACGAAGGGATTTGAAATGTACGCAACAATTATGATTTTTAGAGGTCGTATTGTGCGATATCTTCTCTTTGGGATTATTTTATTTCATCATGCCCTCCTTAAGACTGTAGTTATGAATGTTGATATGACATTTCATAATGAGGGAAAGATCCCTTCTAGCACCTTTGATCCTGCTAGTTTAGCGTTGGCTTCTAAATATGATTACATTGACATTTCTAAATTTGGCCAAGCAGCCACCCTGCCTAGTTTTTTGTGCAATTGTATTATGGCCAAGAAACCCTGCTCGCCCACCAATTCCCACTTAGCTTGCCACAATCACCTTAAGATTCACATTAATGACACCGTTAAGTCTTTGTTTGGTGATCTTTCTTTTTTCACACATGTGATCTGCACACTGGTGTGATTATCCAATGACGCAATCTTTTCCTTAATATCCATAATGCGAAGAAAGCCTATTACTCTGCCGGTGTTTCTAACCTTTTATTATTACAAGTTCTCTAGTTCCCTATGTAGGTAAACATCATGGATGGTGACCGCATTCAGACTGAGCCTGATAATTGCAGAGATTTCGATAAGAATCCTTTGGTGTGGCATATATGCGTTGAGGGTGGCCTTGCTCCTCTCATGGAGATTCTTGTGGGCCACGACCCCAACCTGTCTGGCCAATTCGCTAATTCCTGGAAGGACCGAAAGGTTACGTTGGGTGGCATTTCTTTTGAATTCAGTGAAGAGGTGATAGTGCAAGCTACCAGAATGCAGTCCACTAGGAAGAAATATCCAAAGCATACTCGAACTTCGGACAATGACAGTATGAAATATTTTTTAGTGGGGAACGAGGAGCCGGTCCACAACCAGTCAAGCTTTGAACGTGAATCCCTTTCGTAACCCTAGGACTAGGTGTGTTTAGCCCTTATGAAGTATGTCATGCTTGAAGGTAGGTTTAAAACCTACTTTTTCTATCATTTTCCTCTATTGAATCATCTTAGGCATAAAATCCTGCTTAGTTTTCCTTTCTTTCTACTCATGGACCTAGAGAATTCGATTGAAAAATGCAAAGAAATGGCCAGTCTTAACCTGAATGAAATTTCGCCTCTACCTCTCCATCAGGGGCTTATCTTGAGACTCTACCATTTTCATTTTGCCTTATGTCCTCCTAGAGCCATTTTTGCTATCTGTATTGAAGAGATTGAACCCCTGGCTATTGCAAATATCTCCCTTGCTGAATCTAAAAGCCCTTCTAGAAAACCCCAAACCCAAATAGGCTGCTAAAAAACTTAAGGGCGGTGTGGGTAATGCACATACAAGTGCCATGACCAGCCTGTGTGAACTCAAGGCCATCCCGACCAATTCTGCTTACAGAGCCACCACAACGAAAAAAGGCAAAGATGATAAAAAAAGGTTTGTCAAAGCCAATGGTGAAAGAGGGCAAAGGGAAGAATATTGTGGGGAAAGATTCTAAAAGTGACACGGTCGTGGAGACCACGGTCATGACTGGAGGGGGGACTACCATCCGAAGGTCTGGGAGACTGGCGAAAAACAACAAAAAAGGCAGATTATTGAGGAGGAGGAGGAGGAGCAGACAGACAACAAGGATTATAAGGAAGAGGAGACCGAGGAGGAAGAGGAAGAAAATGTGGAAGGGCCCCATTCTACCCCAGACAACAACAAAGTCCCAAAAGATACTTCGGCCTCTCAGTCTTCGCACCCTCTGGCTACTGAGCATGGCAAGTCTTGAGGACCACAGATGATGGTGAGGAGCTCTATGCACTAAAAAAGAATATGGACACACTTGACAAAAGATTCAGAGGCCTAACCCGCTTCACGATGAAGTTGGGTCATTTCATGACTAGTACCCTGTCCATAGTGATCAAAGAGGAGTTGGAGGGCAATAATGCCCAGGGGAATCAAGATTGGGTCGGGGACGATGTTGTGGACCTCCTATTCAAAAATTGGTACAATTTCAGTTAGTTGTTGCATGGGCCTGTGTTTTGTGTGTTTGTTGCTTGTTCGTGGTCATTGTGTTGTTTCTATTCTTTTTTTGACTTTCAGTTAGTTTTATGAACTTGATATTTTTTGACCCTTGAGGCTTGTTGTGTAGGGTACAACACCCTGTAAATGCTGCTTACTTTTCAAAAACATTATTGTTATTTTCTCTATGTCAGTATTAAAAGGGTTGGACTAGGGCACCTAGTGCCCCTGTCCCACCTAATAAAGCCCTAGATCTCATATCTTACTGTCGGCCTTAATATGTTCAAGAATCCAAAATCAATTGTTGGCTTGTCTTAATGGTTAATGTGAAATATGTTGAAACTCATATAAATATAAGTTATTCCCTCCATTTGAACATCTAAGAAATTTTTGAACATCCCTCTAGCATCCTAAAGGCAATTAATGTTCAATTTCAAGAGAAGAATAAAAAGAAGATTATAGCACTCACATTAGCAAATCCATGTTTATGAATTGTAATATGTTTCACATTTATGTTTATTATTGTTATGAGAACTAACACTTATAGGATCTCCAAGAATCCCCCCATTTCTCCTTATATGTGATGAGCAACTAACTTCATTCCAACAACCTAATATCAAATCTGAGTAGTAAGTTACAAATGTGTTATTTATCATTCATTATTTATTCATTTATCCATGCTCATCCAAGAGAATGTGATTTATACTATTATCATCATAGTTGTTTGTGGAGGTGTAAATACCAAAATGGGGTTTGACCAAGGTAAGCCACTATATAGCATAATTCTTCTCCCCTTATTTATATTGCATGTTATGGGCTTGAAGAGGATTGAAGTGGATTTGAGATCTCAATGCTTCAAAACCCTAGTTCAAGAAATCATGTACCTTTCATCAACAAATTATGGTAAGATAATTATTTGCAAACTGTCAGACTTCATATATGGTTTTTCACAGTTGAATACCTACAAACATTATTAAAATTGTACTAGCTTTCAAACCATAAAATCGAGCACTTTTGGACTAGGGTGTTAGAATTGTGAAAAATATGAGCTACAAGATCAAATGATGAACAAAGACACCTTCCACGCAAGAGATCTGCAAACAATATATGCAATATTCCTCAACAGGAAAAAGCTATAGAAGAACCTCAAAAATCTTCAAGGATAAAAAAAGTCCTCAAAGGTTGAGAGTAGCATGGTTGGTTAAGGGATTTGGGTTCATCCCATATAGGTCCCGAGGTCAACTCACACTCCTAGATGATAATGGTACGGGTCATGTTGGGTGCGGTCCATGCCTCCAAAGGACTAGTCTTTCCTCCACTTGCCTCCTCCATCCCCTAAAACCTGACAAAAAGTAAGACCAGGGCAAGGGTGGTGGAGCTCACTTGTCAAAGTCACAAATTTGAGCACTAGACACGAGGGTTGGGGATACCTCTGGGTTATAAAAAAAATCTCTAGATTTGTAACACAATGAGGGTTAATTACTATATAGGAGCAACCCTAATAATTGCTCACTTCAGTTAACATAGAAAATCACTTAGTTAACTGAATAAAGAACTCCTAAGTTTAGCTTAAGTGCATGAGAATAAATTAGACTAATAATCAATTAATCCTTAATTAATTATTAGCTAATGCATGATAACTCTAACACCCCCCCTAAGATGAATTTAGGGAGTAGTTAAAAACCTTAGAAAACAAGCATGATGGGTCTCAAAAAATAAGGTCTAGTGAGGTGCCCATGTACAAAGCAAAGATATCTCACAACTGGAGAAAAAGAGAAAACCACAATGGGAGAAAGCTCAACTCCAAAAGAGAGAAAGGCAAATGAAGGACTGAAAAGGCCTCCAAATCAAGGTGTGAAGGACTGAAAAGCCTCCAACTGAAACAATGTCCTAAAAAAAAGAGGAACATGTAGAACATCACAAAAGCATGAAGTTATATAGTGTTGTCAAAAGATGAATGATATGGTGTTGAAATGAAGAACCTCTAGAAATAGGAATGCATGAGTGTCCATATGGTAAATGATTCATCTCACTGAAATGCATGTAACCGACCACTAATGTATGTTGCATTTGAAAGTACATAGGAAGAAGAACTAGATACATAAATCACTCAAAACTGTAAAACCAAAGAAGCATTAGCACCAATAGTAGAATTCCCCCATAATGCTGAAAAAGGAGAGCCAAGATAGATACATTAAAAGTATGTGAAACCAAGAAGTGCATGTGGGAGAAACAACCTGCAAATAAAAAGGTGTGCAAACTAAGGCACACACGCATGAAGAAAGAATCATTGGGATTCACTACTATTGTGGAAGGAACACTCACTTGACAAAGGTGTGATAGCAAACCAAAGGCAAAATCAACTCCCCATGGCACTTTATATCATAGTGTGATTATAAAAGGCACAATAGGATATGAAAAATCCTCAACAAGTATACACCAGAATGGAAATTTATCTTAGTGTGTTTACATAATGAAAAATACATATAGTGGAAGCCCATAATGTCCAAAAAATGACTACATGTTGAAAATACAATTCTCTAACAGAAAGAGAGGAAATTGATAGCACCATGTCAAAGTACATGAAAAAACATGCACTTTCAAAAAAATGACACCCAAAAAGGAGTTTGGATGCAGAAGATATGGCCCATTGAAGTCTCCAAAATGAGAACTAAACATCAACAACACTGAAAAACTAAATTCTGAAAAAAATCAGAAGTCTAAACTAGAAAATACCTACACCACTACGAAGAGCGCAAAATTCCACTCAGTTTCAAAAGAAAAGATATGGCCTCTAGAATATTAGGTGCAAAATTGAAAACCCAACTGAGAGGGGCTAAGTAGGGGAAAAAAAATCCTCCACCAAATTTGTCAAAAATACCTCCAAAAATAGAGGTCCACCAAATTTAATGTGTTGATAACAAAAATTCTCCAGGTAGGCTAAATGAGATTTTATTTTGCAAAAAAATTATATTGCAAAGAAATTGCATGTTTTTATTTTTAAAGAAAAAAATAGCAAAAACACATATATTTAAAAAAAACATATAAAAAAGCATGTTTTTATTTTAAGTTAAAAAAAAAACTATTATATTTTTTTAGGAAAAAAATATATAAATTTTTTTTGCCAGCCTCAACAGACACGACCCTTTTAATTTGATTTCTAAAAAAATTGCTCGTTGTATGCAAAAACTAATGGATACCAAAAAATTATTCTAGTGCTGCCAACAAAACCCAGAAAGCATTTTTGAATCCAAAAAGTAGAACATGTGACTTGGTAAAAAAACAAAAACTTCACCTACAGGGAAAATAGTTGCGTTGGGCTAGTTTGACAACCATTTTTGCAAGATCTATTTACTATCTACAAAATCTAGTAGATATCCAGATGGTATTTTGTGATTTTGAACAAAACCTAGAAAATAATTTTCTCAAAAATACACAGCAAAAGATATTGGCTATTTTGATCCAAAAATGCACCAAATCCAACTTTCTTGATAGCTTTGAATCCAACAGTGAGGTCTTTTTCATGCCAAAATGTACCTAAAAAATGCCCACCTCCAAAATTTACAAAAAAAAACAAAAGGGATTCTAGATCTAATGCCTGTAACCCTTGTTGAAGAAAAAATCTCATAAATCAAGAAGGGGTTCACTGAATCCATGCTTTGATAGCATGTTAGAATTGTAAAAAACACGAGCCGGAGGATCAAACAATGAACAAAGGCACCTTCCACACAAGAGATCTACAAACAATATATGCAATATTCCTCAACAAGAAAAAACTACAAAAGAACCTCAAGAATCTTAAGGAAAAAACAATTATCCTCAAAGGTTGAGAGTTTGAGAGTAAATCTCTAGAGTTCTAATATAATGAGGGTTGAGTACTATATAGGAGCAACCCTAATAATTTCTCACTTAAGTTAACATAGAAAATCACTTAGTTAACTAAATAAAGAACTCTTGAGTTTAGCTTAAGTGCGTGAGAATAAATTAGACTAATAATCAATTAATCCTTAATTAATTATTAGCTAATGCATGATAACTCTAACATAGGGCATCCAATGCCAAGTTCCTCTTTGTTTGGAATTTTTAGTTTTTCTTCCTATTTTTGCACTTTTATTCTACATTTCCCATATTCTAAATTATAATTTATTACTTTAGTCTTAATTCACCTAGTTTGTTACATCTTTCAATCAATCATCACACATATCATCAAATAAAAAAGGGACCAAAACCCTATCCAACTGTTTGGTTCTCCCTTAAGGATAATAGCCAATTAGTTCCTCTTGGTTACTTTTGTGTCCCTCAATGTTTTATGGTGGAATGAGTGATTTATGCTAAGTGTTTTCCTTAATCCCATTTCACCATCTCATAGGACAACATAATATTATGACAAGTATCTTAATATTTTATATGAGACAAACTAATAAACCATATGTGTCTCATAAGTAAACACAACTAACAAGTGTGAATGGGACCTAGGCAATTAACCAATTAGGTATAACACCTCATTCCCACCAACACCTCCCCTTAGTATAACTTACAAAGATTGTAAAATGTGTAAAAATGCAATGATGCAAGGATGGGTCTCGACTACAAGGCCATGGTAAGTACCCATGTATAAATGAATCTCTCACAAATCGAGAAAAGGAGAATACCTAGTGGGACAAAAATCTCCCCCAAAAGAGAAAAAATAAAAAATTCCCACAAAGTATGAAAAGGATAAAACCCCATGTGAGAAAAAATCCCCCCATAAGAGAGAATAATAGGGACCATGTAACCCCCCAATATGAAACTAGATGAAGAATATGGTCCATGATCATTGAACAACATTCCTCCCCTTAGGAAGAAACAAAACCAAGAATTTATACATGATTTCTTCTCATTCCTAAAAGGAATATGTGAGAAGCAATAACAACATATGTGATGTCTCTAAACATTGATTGTGTCTCCATGTTGATATTTGAAGATTCCACTACCAATTCAAGTGTTTCAAGCCACATTGATGAAGATGACAATCTAGAATCTAGTAGATATGAATGTAGAATATGATCCAAAGATAAAAGTTGCTCCTCCAAATTCTACTCAAGAGTCTCTAAGACAATGCCAAACTATGTCAAATGATTATGTGGAGAAATAACAAGAGGTTTGAAAGGTTCCCCCACAATATCTTAATAAAATGATGCAACTCAATAAGAGCAAACATCAAAGAGAAAATGAATATCCTCAATAGTGCCCACCAATTTTGTAAGATAGGACTCATAAAATAAATCTAAAATATTTATAAAATACTCATCCCAAGTATTTGTATCTAAAAGACAATGAATATCTACTATATTGAATCATTAGAACCCATGATTGTGGCCATACCAGTCTCATTAGAAGTAACAATAGATAGAGATGTGATTTGAATAGAAGGATAAGAAGCAAGAAGATAAATATCTATAGCATATGAATGTTCAAGATCTTCAAAATATTTAAGCTCCTTTAAATTATCATCATCAAAGGTTATAATATTTACATCATCAAGAAGAATGAGGTAATATGAAGCAGGATCATTTGGGAATGGAGACATATGAGGGCCTCCAAATATCACCCATATCTTAGTCCAAAGTGTGTGGAGGTAATCAATACCCAATAAAGCACACATAGTGTTACGATCAACACTAGAACCAATCAATCATACAACATGATCAATATTATTTCCTGAAACTAATTTTCTTCAAGGTGTTTCTAATTCAAGTAGGAGTCCATAAAGATAAAGTAAAATATTAAACCACCTAAGATGTGTTTGGATGTCTTTTTTCTAAGACTTGTAGTTATCCTTTTCCAATATTAGCACATAAGGATGAATAGAAAAACCCATGATACCTCCTTAAATGATAAAATCAAAGACCAGTAATATTAATACACATGAATCGACCACAAGATTACTATCAAAATTCACTCAATGAAATCATCTTACCAAGAAAGTATGATTTCACACTTTATAGGTAGTGCAATTACATGTGCCACTTGCAAAACAACGAAGTGTTCTTAATCTTAGTACAACATAGATTCCAAATTCGGCCACCAAAATGAAAGTATAGTTTTTCATAAAATAAGTTCAATATGATCACACCACTACAAAATACATGAAAAATTATGTAATTTAAAAAAAAATCATGAAAAAATTGTTATTGTGTGAGCCTAAAAAAAGCTCTAGAAGTTCCCAAAATAAGAACTACTCAATAAAACCTATAAGAATATACAATTTCTAGAAAAAATAGATACCAAAATGAATAACTATTTGCACCACTACAAATATCATGAAATTATACACCAAATAAAAAAATTCTCACAAAACGGAGGTTGAAAGACTGCTCGTTATGGCTTTTTGAAATGGAGTATGGGTCAGGTTGAGGGGTCAAATTGCTGACCTCACGTTGATTTCATGTTGATATAAAAAATCACCAAAATATTCCCTATCTACCAAAATATTCTCCTAAAATTTAAAATTGCATGCTAATTTTAAAAAAATGTTGTTGAAATTGATATGTTGTAGAAAACCACTTGACAATGGGTATAGGGTTTTTTTTATCACTCTTAAAAGCTTTATAGCAGTAGTATATTCACCATGGTTCAACGGAAGCTAATGGGTGGTGAGGCCCACACCACATGGCACCATCAAATTATAGTTGGTATAGTAGGGTACCTTGTGAACTACACATGAGGTACCTTGCACATACCATAAAAAAAATTAAAATTATACAACTAAAATTAAAATTTTAAAAATACTTATTAAAAATGTTGATCATATCGGTGCACCAACATGTGCAGAATGACACCAATGACCATTTAATGTATTGATGATCATAAAAATCATATGGTGGGGGAAAAAAAACCTTTGAGGGCCTAAGAAAAGTGCATTTTTTACAAATTGATAATTAATTCTTAGGTTCTAGGGCCTTTTGGACGTGATGGCAAGGTCATATTTGACCCAAAATGCTCCAAAATTATAGCTACCTTATAAATTTAGCAATTACCTCCCAACTTCAAACTCTTGTAAATTTGGTCTCACACACTCAATTTTGACAAATCAAAAGGCTAATAAACAAACTTTATTGAACAGCCTAAACACAATGGTGAGCTCAAATTTGCACTCAAATGCTCCAAAATGAACCTGCAATACAAAGATACAAAGAGGAACCCCCTATAATCTAGTATTTCTATGAAGTCTTTTTTTATTTTCAAGGTCATAATTTGATGTAAGAAAATAACATACTCGATTTTTTAAGAAAATAAAATATCTATAATCCTAGATCTCCTAAAATACTAACCAGAGGCACTCAACATGCTCTAATACCATGTAAGATTTGGCTATGGAGATAGCCACCTAATATATAGAGGCCTAATAGAAAGCACAAATAAATTAGATGATCAATATGACAAGAATGACTTATATTCCTATAAAAGAATTTTTTGGTAAATAAATTTTTCACTGTCTAGATTTTAAAGTGATTCACCCAACGGGCAGTGACAAATTTCCCAGCAGTTGGATAAGTTGTTACTAGACTAACAAATTTCCTCTATGTTTGAGAGGGGAAACTCCCTTGTATGATGGGGGTTTTACGTTTTTTGTGTACTTTTAATGTAAAAGTACATAAAACAGAAAAGACAAAGCTAAAGGAAAATGAATAATAGAAACCTTAATGGTAGACATATTAATACCAATTGAGATTTCACAATTGTAACAAATTACAAGGGGGTTTATCACAAAATATGTTTTTGATATGCAATGACGATGAAATAAGGATAGCAAACCTCAACATACGAGGGGATAATTTACTTCAACACATTCAAACCAAGATACCAAGATATGATTGTGCTTAATCAATTGCATAGATTTTTTGAACAAATTACCAATGGTTTCCACAATTACACAATAGGATTTCCAATTTAACATACAAGAAACCATCAATAATAATAATTAGGACATACAAACTAAATGCACTCTTTATTATGTTTATGAAATTATACAATCTCAGAAACCCTTTTTGTACAAAGTGTAAACACATGAGTCATCAAAAGTCTCTCTGAAAATTTGTCTAGGGTTTCCCCCTTTGAAAAATTCCCCTTTTACAATGAAAATAGCCTTGTATTTATAGGCTTATTTCCTGTAACTACCTTATAATTACCTTGTGACTACTTAGCAACTATCTTTTTTTGATGAATAGGCATATATCTATATTAAATAAAAAGATAGAAATACACATTCACAAAAAAAGGTAGGTGGTAAAAAGGCACACCTCGAGAGTCACATGGGAAAAGCCCAGAAGTCCAAAGTCACATGGGCCGAGCCCAGAAAACCAGAAATATTACAAACACAAAACTAAAAAGGGCCATCAGGAAGTCGTAGCAGTGCCAACAGAGAGCATAGGGTCCCTATTATCTGGTTTCTTTCCCCATACATCAGTGAGGTCTAGAGTGACATTAGGGGGATCCCAACCATCGTCATCTTTCTCTTTTTCTTTTTCTTTTTCTTTATCCTCGTAGTTAGGTGAGATTGCTAAGTCCAAACACAGGAACCATTTCATAGTATCTTGCCAACTAGAATTGCCACTAGGAGTATTTCCATTAGGCCACCTAGAAGTGCCACCGACGCCCCCCACCATCCCTCCAAAGGTCCACCCTAGGTCAACCTGTAGAGGAGGAGAACGTGACCGTCGAGGAGGGCGAGAGCCACGATGAGGAGGAGCTTGAGAGTGGGGGTGAGCCAAGCCACTCTGCCATCGGCCCTCGTGGAGGTGATCGATTGCGAGAAGAGGTGGGTGAAGAGGGCACCCAAGCCACAGTGTAGGGGGCATTTCCCCATTGGTCCAACAACACCTAGAGGTGAGAAAATTTAAGCACAACTTTGTTCGCTTGCACTTGAATCTGCAAAAGAACATTAGAAAAAATATTCGCTTTAGAAAATAAAGAACCATGTTTATTAATTTGGCTATGAGAAAATATGTAGGCATTTATATCTTTCCAAATATTGAAGAGGATTTCCACCTTGAAAGTGTGCCAAATTTGGGTAAACTTTGCGGGAAGCCTGGGAGAATCACCTAGTAGAATCATATGCCAAGAAAATGGCTCTGGCCAAAACAACTGAAAGAAGTCACGAATCCAATTCCACAACTGCTAAGCTCTGGTACAAAACTAGAAAAAATTCTTAAATGACTCTACCTGCCCGTAGAACAGGCAACAAGGGTCCTGAACCTCCAAGTGGACAAGTTGAGAGCCCATAGGTAAGCCTTGGAAAAGAATACACCAAGCAAAGTGGGCGAGATTTAGCTCAATACTTTCAGACCATGTGACAAAAAATATTTTACACCAAATAGACACAAAAGATTGGAGATGCCATCTCTGGTTCAAACTGTCAACCATAGGAAAATGGGGTGAAAGCCACTAATAACCAAGCCAAGGCCTGTAGTTCTTGAAAGGGGTGTCTAGGTACCACTTCTAGTCCTTCCATCAGGGCTTGGTGGCACGAATACCCACCTTATGAAGCATATCACCCAAAATGGCATTCACCAGACCATCTTAGGTGTCACGATTCTGGTTTTCAAGACTGTAATGAGCTTTGAAAGCCTCCCACGACATGATACACATCGTGGGTTTGTGAAACAAGTTTTGTAGGGTCTAGATACCTTTCTTATGAAATATGAGGGCCTTAAGCCATGGCACCTTGGCCAAAGGTTGACCATTACCGGCAAAAAGAGGTGACCACCACATATTCTGCTAATTAAGCAAAAGCCCATTACAAAAACCAGAGCTAGATTAGTGGAGCCAGGGCTTAACTACCTCCTAGGCTCTCCAAATTCTCTTGGCCACAAAATTTCCCACAATTTGGACTAGTTCCCTCATAACCAGAAGGGTTTGAAATCCAATTCCCTTCCAAGAAGGTTTGTGTGTTGGAAATCTAGACTAAATACAATGCTTGAGGAGGATTTTCCAAGCCTCATCACCAGTAAACGCTCTGATAATCCATTTAACATAAAGAGAAATCCTTTGCCATTGAGTGGAGAGCAAGCCAAGCCCACCAAAGTCCTTGGGAAAGCAACAAAACTCCCAAGCAATATGGTGAAATCCTTTGTGAGTCTCAAAAGAGGCCCAAAGAAAGTCACATAGCAACTTTTCAAGTTTAGCATATGAGGCCTTCGAAGGGGCCCAACATGAAGAGTAATAGATGTACATCGTTGCCATCACCTTAGAGAAAACATGGAATTTACCAGCCAGAGAGAGAGGTTTTATAATCTAGAAAGTGAGTTTCCGCTCAATCCAAGAAAGAACCGCTTGCTAGAGATTAATGGGAGAAACCTGAAAGGTGAAAGGAATGCCCAAAAATTGAAAGATTTCACCTAGACCAATCCATTTCCAGCCATAGTGTTGAATCTTGTGAGGATAAGTCAGGATAGACTATCTGTAGCACAAGGTTTTGTGCCATTGAATGGCTGAGTTCAAAGCCAGGAAAAAAATTTCAAGGCAATCCAAAGCAGCTTTGACATTTTTTTCCTCTTCTAGAAGAGTGGGGGAAGAATTATCAATGAAGTGACCATTGACCAGCTGGGCTGGTGAATTGGGGAAAGAAATGCCACAAACCCACCTTTGGGAAACAACGTGAGCTAGAAAATATCCAAACCCTTCAGCAACAAGCACATAAAGTGAGGGGGTGAGTAGGCAACCCTAGTGGATGGAATGGAATAAAATAGACCAAAAGAAGGGGACTGGCAACCATTAAAGGTGATACAAGTGGAGGCATCATAAAACAACATTTACATAGCATGTATTAAATGAGGACCAAACCCTAAAGTGGACAACATGGAAAAATAAAAGGCCATTCAATATGGTCATAGGCTTTGGCGAAGTCAATTTTAAGAAAAATAGCTTTTTGATTAGAGCATCTCGCCCATTCCATTCCTTCCTAGATAGCAATAATGTTGTCCAAAATGAACTTGGACTTAATGAGTCCTATTTTCTCTGGGCATACAATCTAAGGCAAAAGATGGTGGATTTTCAAGGCAAGGGCTTTGGCAATAATTTTATAAGAGACATTGAGGAGCGTGATGGGGCACTAGTTACAGATATCCTCAAGATCACCAGATTTAGGTATGAATTTAATATTTCCCTTATTAATGTTTTCCTAAATTTTTAGAGTGAAAAGCTTCAAGATAAACCTTATGCAAATATTTCCCAACACAATCCCTAAGGGCTTTGTAAAATTCACAAAGGAAACCATCAATTCTCAGGGCTTTGTCATCAGCCATAGTGCTGACAACTTCTTTAAGATCTTATATTGTGAGCAATTGCTCACAGAAGGCTTTCTGGGCTGGAGAGAGCCTGTTTGGCACAACAAGGCAATCCTGAAGCGCTTGATGCCGCTCTGGAGTGTACTCTTGAGTTGTGAATACCTGCTCATAGTGCATAACAAAATGTTGAATAATTTCAAACAATTCAGAAAGAATAGCATGTTGGAAATTGAGATGTTTTCATTGATGCCAACAGATAATGGAATTTTGATGTTTGTCAGTATTAAACTGCTTTGGTAGTGAAAGTCTGTTGATCTGGTATTTTGGTCTGAATTATCCTATTTTGTAAGATTTTCTTAGAAGCTCATAACATGTTCCATATTGATACCTATTGCTTCTACTGGCATGGTTTCAGTTGAATAAGTTGTATGTTTGGAATTGTACAGTCACCAGTAGTTTGGAAATAGAGTTATACTTATACACTGGCTCTATATGACGATTTCTTGGTTCGGATTCTACCTCAAAAAAAGATATCATTACAGGACTTTGTACATAGGTTTGAGACTACAAGGTGCATTCTACTTTGGAGTTTCATAATGATATGTGAAGGAATTTGGAAGATATGAATGGAAATATTCTAATTTGTAAACTACAGTAAGCTTTCATATAGTACATTGATGTGGGAGATTCTGCATTTTCTCATATTTGATTATCATATCATGCGGTGTTGAAGATAAGCAGTTTGATGTCGTCTAAAGGATAATTCAATGTGTTAACAAGTTTTGGGTTACATGCTTGATGGATTGATGATTTGTGTTTTGGTCTAACTTTGGTCGACCTAATTATATATTGAGATATTCTATGAATGATAAAGGGATCCATCTTGGGTCCATGCTGACTATTTACATATGAAGATGAATGTGTTTTGAGGATAGTGCCGATAGAATTAGTTTTGATTTGAAATGAGGTTTTCTTAATTAGGTCAACCTAATTAATAAACATGGATATATATATATATATATATATATGTAAGACATTCAGTGGGATTAGAAGTGAGAAAGGAAGGAAGTAAGTGTGAGAGTTACATGAAGGAAAAGAAGAATATGAATAGATAGTTTTATTATGTATGTATTGTGCTTCACCAGAACTAAACTCTAGCACAAGGAATGTGCACTCTTTATCAGTTCATACCTTTGGCAGTGAGCCATGACATTTTGTATCTTTGGAAATGAGCCATAATTTTTTGTAATCTGGCTGTGAGCATTTTAAGGACAGCGAGTCCTTGTAGTGAGCCATTGTAATATTCTATATCTGGATATATTATATTGTGAGCTAATCCTCATCGTGGTTTTTCCCATTTTGGGTTTTCCACGTAAAAATACTAGTGTTCATGTGTGTTGATGCATTGTCTTGATTCCATATTTTCTCTTGTTGATTCAATTATACTTGTGATAATGTTTAGATGGATTCTATGTGAATGATTTTGTAGAATACTAATTCACCCCCCTCTCAATATTCTGGATGTTCAACAATTGGTATTAGAGGTTGGATCCTTTGAAGAAGTCTAATAGCTTGAGGAATGTCTCGAAATTTGATTACATGGAAGACGAAAAGTTTCTTATTCCTCTAGAAGAGATCTTTGTTGAGCATATAGGAGAAAATGAAGATTTGAAAGATAGACTGAAGGAAGCAAATGAGTGTATCAAGAATCTGAGGAAAAGGTATGGAGAAGTCAGTGATCAATTAAAGAAAGTAGATGAAGACATTATTGGACTGAGAGAACAATTGGAAGAAAATAGAAAGATTGAAGATTATCAGAAAGTTGAAATTTAAAGGAAGATGGATGAATGTGCAAAGCTTGAGCAAGAAGTGGTAATTCTAAAATCAGATCTGGAAAAAGAAAAAAGACATAAGGATAAATTCAAGGCAAGCACTACAATGCTTGATGAGTTGATTAACTTTCAGAGACCTGGTTATGGATAAAAGCAGTTTAGGGTTTGAAGAAGGACAAAGTTCAAAAGAAAATCAACCTCCTAATATGAAGACTCAAGGCAATGGTGGACAACTCAAGAACCCAAGAAGTAGTACCGAAAGGACCCCTATCAAACAACCTAATGCTCAAAGGTACTTATCTTTTAATGGTGTATGTTATTCTTGCAATAAGTTTGGACATAAGGAAAAATATTGTAAAAGGAAAGAAGAAGAGAATAATGGAATGAATGAAAATATCTTATCATTCTCTGGTCAATGTCCTGAATGCAAAAGAATTGAACATAAAACTAAAGATTACAAAAATCAGAATAAGGCATTTTATCCATTCAATGGATACCGTTATCACTGTAAATCATTTAGACACAAGGCTAACTAGTGAAAAAATAGGTTAAACAAAAGAAAACTTGGATGGAAGAATGTTGTTTTTTGTAATTGCAACAATCCAAAACATTTTTCCAGAGACTGCAGAAGCAGAAATATGAGATGTAGCAATCTGGTAAAAAGATATGAACCAGTCATTAAGTTTGATCCAAAAGAAGTAAGGAAGCAAATGGAAAGAATTTAGAGAAGGGAAGGATAATCTAAATCATCAGTATTTTTTGTGCTATCCTCTAGTGCAGACACGCACGTCAAAAATTGATCTAGGCAGCACCTAAGGGGGAGCAATAATCAAAACATTTAATAAACCCTCTTTCGATATATGATGTCATATCATGACATAAGTGCATTTATTAAGGTTATGAACTCAAGATGCGAAAAGAATTTTTAGACACATGTGTGAAGAATGAATTCTTTAGAGTTTGAAAGGATGGAAGTGAACACAAATTTTGAGGTGATCTACTTGCAATCTGAATCATTTATTGCATAATCAATTGGAATGAAGGAAATAAATTCAGATATGCTAAAGAAAATGCATTCAATGAAAATCATTTGTAAAAGAAGAGAAGTGTGTAGAGGAAGCTTGAAGGAACCAAAGAAAATTCATACTGCAGAAATTTAGAATCTAGTCTTGGTGGAAAAGGAAGAGGTAAGTCCCTATTTCTATACTCTATCTCATTTGAATTATTTGTCGAATCTTGTTAGATGTGATGGATATACCTCAAATTATAGACAATTCAGTAAGACTAGAACCAGAGCTCAAATTTTACCCTGTTATAAACCTGGAACTTGATCTTTTGGGTGTTTTTCTGGATATTCTTCTTGGTGTCGTACCAATTGAAGATGTTGGGGTATGCATTCATAGAAATTTGGAAGAATCTACCTACGTAAAAGCTCACATATTGTGGGTTGAAGAATTAATTGGAAATTATTTAATCTTGAAACCAGAATACAATGTACTTTTGAAAATGAAATTGGATGTATGGAACAATTTTTCAGACTTTTGTAGTGAGGAAAGATGTATCAGAATGGTTGTTAGCAAATTTCATGGTGAATATGTATGGCTTGAAAATTCATATGCAATAACCAGAGATGTAATCAAGGAAGTAACTAGCTTATTATCCTCTGGATTGTTTCTTGAATGTGATGTTGATAAGAGAAAATTCTTAATAAGGAACACATGTGCTGAAATCACCAACCCAACAGTCCAATATGCAAGTCTAGTTATTTCACAGCCGATTCTTGGTGACAACAACGTCTCCACTACTGCAATTGATCTAGCATTGAACATGATTGAGAACAACACATAATATGATCTTTGTGATCTACTCTGGCAACAGTTGTTGAAAAATTTGAGAGATATCAAGGAGAAAAATTATACATTCAGGTGGGGTACATTGGTCCTATGCTTAATCTTCTATTTTATGAAGGAGATTTTTGGAGTTGGAAAAGTTAGTTGGGAAAATACTACATTGGTCACTTACCAGATTGAGAAATTGATGAGAAGAATTGGGGACTTGGATGCACAAGGAGATGCCTTTGTTGCATTCTTTGCTAAATTCCAAAGATAAATGAACAGAAGAAGAAGGGTTCCAAGAGAATTGACTACAAAGTATAAGGATGACATAACATTTCTGGTAACCACAGATAACTGTATTATCAAGGCAATTGAACCAAGAAATTCATGGATACTTGAGTTTGGATATGAGATTGAGAAGGTCTGAAGGACTATGTTGTTGGTTGTATTGAAATGATGATCAATAGCCTCCAAGATTCCAACAGACCTAGGTTTGGAACTTACTCTGAAATAGCTAAAGCTCTTGAAAAGATTGAGGAAACCTCCAGAAAATCAATATCTGCCTTCAAAGAAAAGAGAAGATTCACATAAGTTCATGCACTAGTTGCATAGGCTAAACCTACTCCAAGAAGGCTCAAGTAGCTAGCCAGGAGAAAAGGACAACTACAGTTGGTTCCTAGTGTAGTCACTAGATAATCACTGGTTGCTATGATAAGCAAAAGTTCATTAACTAATAGATTTGATTAATTAAAGAGTAGAGCAGTAAGTGACATGGTCACTTGGGTTGAAAATAAATAATTGTTGGAAATTGTAGAGAAATGCAAGTACACTCACAGTATTGCACTTGATAGACTCAAAATTATTCAAATGTGTGAGGAAGAGGTCAAGAGTTTATTTACATTCTATTGGACTAGGCCTAATGCAATTCAAAGAATCAAGGATGTTGAAAGCACAATTGGAACTTAGATCAAGTTTGCATCTAGCACATTTAATCTTGTTCTTGATTTGGATAATCAGACTTGGTATAGATTGACAAGGATGCATTCAAAGAATACCTTGCATCTCACAAAGAAAAAGGAGAAATAATTGAACTGTATGGGAAGCTCGAAGATGTGATAAAGATTAAATGCACTCCAATCTACTATGCTCTCTTTGTAGCTGACAGGACTTTCAATTCTAATATCACTCCCAGAACTATGGTTGAAGGAAAGGACATTTTAATCAAATCTCAATTATATATATAATGCATTGTTAGAGGCGAAAAGGTTTTGGGATGAAGGGAGATCCTCATGGATGGGGATCCTTAGCAAGCTTCAAGGAGCAACAATTTCCGGTTGATCAATTATCATCACTATTTTTTAATGTACTCCTTAGGGGGAGACTTTTGAATATTCAGGTATGCACAACAGAACTATTAAAGAATTTATTTCCCTTTTCCATTGATGTCAAAGGGGGAGAGAAAGAGGTATCATGTGAAAACAAGAAAAATATTGACAATAATTTTTTGAAGAAATAAGTATCATGCAGATAGTTATGGGGGAGAAAATAAATTTCTTTTGGTAGAGGTACCTTGATGGTTTTCACATCATGTGTTGCCATCAATGACAAAGGGGGAGATTGTTGGAAATTGATATATTGTCATTGACGTCAACATATTATGGAATTTAGATGTTTGTTAGTATTCAAATGCTCTGGTAATGAAAGTCTGTTGATCTAGTATTTTGGTCTGGATTATCCTATTTTGTAAGATTTGCTCAGAAGCTCATAACATGTTCCATATTGATACCTTTTGCTTTTAGTGACATGGTTTCAGTTGACTAAGTTGTATGGTTGGAATTGTACAGTCACCAGTGGTTTGGAAATAGAGTTATACTTATACACTGGCTCTATACGACAGTTTCTTGGTCCAAATTCTACCTCAAAAAAAGAAATCATTACATGACTTTATACATAGGTTTAAGACTACAAGGTGCATTCTACTTTGGATTTTCATAATGATATGTGAAGTGACATTTGGAAGATATGAATGATAGTATTCTGATCTGTAAACTGCAGTAAGCTTTCGAACAATACATTGATGTGAGAGATTCCACATTTTCTTATATTTGATTATCATATCGTGCAGTTTTGAAGATAAGCAATTTGATGTCATCTAAAAGAGAATTCAATGTGTTAACAATTTTTGGGTTACACACTTGATGGATTGATGATTTGTGTTTTGTTCTAACTTTGTCCGACATAATTATACATTGAGATATGCTACGAATGATATAGGGATCCATCTTGGGTTCATTCCAACTATTTACATACGAAGATGAATATGTTTTCAGGATAGTCCTGACATAATTAGTTTTGATTTGAAATGGGGCTTCTTTAATTAGGTTAACCTAATTAATAAACATGGATATATATATGTATATATGTAAGCTATTCAGTGAGAGATGAGAAGAAGTGAGAAAGGAAGGAAGTGCAAGAGTTACATGAAGGCAAAGAAGAATATGATCAAATAGGTGTATTATGTATGTATTGTGCTTCATTGAAACTAAAATCCAACACAAGGAAGGTGCACTCTTTATCAATTCATACCTTTGACAGTGAGCCATAATATTTTGTATCTTTGGCAGTAAGCCATAATTTTTTGTATTCCAGCTGTGAGCCCTTTAAGGACAGTGAGTCCTGGCAGTGAGCCATTGTAATATTCTATATCCGGATATATTATATTGTGAGCTAATCCTCACCGTGGTTTTTCCCATTTTGGGTTTTCCACTTAAAAATACTAGTGTTCATGTGTGTTGATGCATTGTCTTGATTCCATGTTTTCTCTTGTTGATTCAGTCAAACTTGTGATAATGTTTAGATGGATTCTCTGTGAATGGTTTTGTAGAATACTGATTCACCCCCTCTCAGTATTTTAGATGTTCAACATAACATTGCCTTCTTTGATATGTTTGATACCAAAAGAATATTTCCCGGCATGAAGGGCCAAAAATAATTCTTTTGAGGCACGATTTCCAATTTTAAGCCAGTGCTAGCCTTGATTTGCACCCCTTTGGCAACATATTTATCAGCAACTTGTTTTTTGTGCCTTAACTCCGCCACCCTGACTTGCAAGGAAGGGGAGAAAGGGTTAGTCGTCATGGTCTCAATGGTAGTGCGAAGGTCAGATGTGGTTGCTTCATAAGACCGTTTGAGAAAGATGGCCAGTTGGCACCCATAAATTTAAAGAAACCTAGCAGTGCGAGTGATAACATAATTCCACCAAGCAATCCAACTAGTATTGTGAGGTGGCCTGCATTCCAAATTCTAAATACTACGAATGTGGGCCAGCATGGGCTGATGACTCAACAAAGAAGTATTTAAAAAAAACTAGGTCTTGCTAGCACAAGGTAACTTTAATTCCCATTCAATGCTAAATGAAATGGGAGAGTGGTATGACAATGTCACATCCACTAACGGCCTGATTGGAAGTGGTGAAGAGCTAGCAAAAGAGAAAAAATATTGAGTTGAGATCATAGCACGATCAAGGCATTTAAATATTCTGTCAAACCCAACTTGATAATTGCACCAAGTGTGCTAGAGAGAATGAGAGTGGCAACAACCAATATTGGGGTCAAAAACACCTAATTTATTATGCATGTAGTACCATGCCTCTCTTTCGCTAGATGCCCATTGGAATGGTAGAGTACCATCCTTGTCATACACCATCTCAACCATATTGAAGTCCCCACACAATAGCCAAGTAGCAACTGGCAATGAATCAACAATCTAATGCCAGAGAAGAGATCATTCAACAACATCATTCGAGGCATAAACATTAATAATCCCAAAGGAATGATTATCAATGTTAAGAAGAATCCAAATGAGATGATGTGTAGGGTTAGACCCATGATCAGCCACACAAGAGTGCCACCGTGGGGACAAAAGGGTGACCGCTCCGCCACGTCCCGCCTCATGCTCAGTACAAAGCATTTTACTGGCTAACCACATAGAATGACAAACCAAAGCAAGCAAAAAACAAGCAACTTTCACTTCTTGAAGACATAGAGCATCAATATAACTAGCATATTTATGAAGTGTATCCCTAACGAAATACTTCCTAGAGAGGTTTGTCAGACCTCAAACATTCCATGAGAGGAAATTCATGAATGAAACTCCTCCATATCATCAGAGTTCAGCTCCTCATCTAGAGAGGAGAAGCGATTTTGCAAAAAAATTGGTGGGACTAAACCAATTTGAATAGTCGGAGATGAATGTCTTTGTTTCTCTTACACATATTCTCCTTCTTCTAGAGATCGAGAAGAACCTTGAGACCTTCTATGAACTCCCGACACGGGAGGAGCCTTAGTCGATTGTGCTATCAAAACTGAGGAAAGTTGGGACGTAGCCTTAGACCTTGGTCACATTGAAGTGCTATGTTGGACTTCCTTCCCCTTTGCAGAAGGGTTTGAAACTTATTTCATCGACTCAAGGGTTTTGGAAACCATCTTGAAGCTATTTGACTTGTTTTTCTGGTTGGTAATTGTTGTCCATTTTTCCTTTCGTTTGGCGGCAACACCTTCCGCCTAGCGGGGCTTGTCAGCCTCCCATGGCAATAAAGGAGTATGGGGAACTACCAGAGGGTAATCCTTAATCTTGTGGTTAGCGGGGTGACATCTATAACATGTATTCGACAGATTAAAATATGTGACCTTTTTGGTATGCCAAAAAGAATCAATTTGAATATCAATGGACTCTTTCAAATCTTGTGAAAGGTCCACTTTGACATAGACTCTCTTTTGAGGGTGAGCTTGAAAGAACCTATCTGGTTCGAGACAAATAATCCTCCTCCCCAAAGAGGAAGCAATATGTTGCAAGAAATGCACAAAGGGCAATGACAAACTAGGAAACTCAATCTCGACTAGGACCCACAACTTGGTGTCATCTGAGACAACGAAGTCCTAGGTCCACAGTTGGAAAACCAACAAATATGACCGAACATACCAAGGACCATGGTTCAGGATTTCCTGAACATGACTGACCTCCACAAATAGAAAAAGAAAAAAACCCTTAGTCAAATTTTGGACCATATCAAGGTGGACCCCATGAGGGACCCAAGCCTTTTGAACCCACTCTTTAAGCACACTTTCAAGGGGAGTTCTCCCAACAAAATAACCAACAAGAGTATGCTACTCTAACAATTGAAATGTAGAATCAAAATCTGGCAAGGGTAAAACCACATCAGCTGGGGAGTCAAAAGACTTACCTTGTGGAACATTTTTGGAACAAATTTTTGAGGATGCTTGTTTGGAGGGGGGGCCATTGAGTAGAGCCATCGAACCACCAACACCAGCAAGAACTGTTGGGTTAGAGCCAGTTGAAGGCATAATAAAACCAAAAAAATTGCAATAAATACGGTCGTACACACAGTAAAAGAGAAAATCTTGCGCCTAAGGTGTGGTATGATGAAAGAGGGGCCAAGAATGACCATAGACACAAGAAAGCCTAACATAGCTCATTCACCATCATCTATGAATTTTTGACTACTAGAAATGCTACTTAAATTCTCAGCAACTATCTTTTTGAAGCACAATGGTTTTAAAAATAATGAATCTTATTTGATTATGTTTTACATCATTTTTTCTAGAAATGAGGTTCATTTCCAAACTTTTAATTACAATGAGTGGCATAACTCACTTTTCCATTTGAGTTATGGATTATGTTGAGACACTTTCCATCTTCAACTACTTCATTTGTCCTTGTAACCATCTCAACATATGATTGAAATTAAGAAGAGAAAACTTATATTTTTTCAGTTTGAAATGAGCAAACAATTCGAATGCTCTCCATGAGGATGAAAGATCTCAAGTGTTACATATCTTATAATAACTACATTCCATCAAACAAACCTTATCTCCTTGTCACATGTTTCAACTAATCCCCATGCCTTGTCTAAGCTTTCACATTTTGCATATATATCTAGTAGTGCACTTGCATCTACGTCATCCCACTTTGATGAAGTGAGTTTGGAATGTGGTCCCAAAACCTATCATTGAATAGATTAATCCTCATTGTAGAATTCAAAGATAAATACACTACTATTTCATGTCCACTATCATATTCAAAAATTTCATCTTTAAGAGATCTCATCGCATGCATAACATTCAAATTTTCTGAATATTCCACTTGTGTATTGTTAGGTTTTGTTAAATTCTAAACTTTTAGTTGAATGCATGATGACTTTCTTTGTATTGTTGGATTTCCTCGTGTATGTCTAGATGAATCTTCAACCAATCGTGTAACGTCCAACATTTATGGGATTGAATCATATGTATACAGACCTGGAATATGTTTCACAAAGATAAAAAGAAAATTCAAAAACAAAGTGGGTTGATCTAATGGTTTTCAAATCTACACTTAGAATGCTTCAGCTTTTCGTATTTCTCCAAAAATTTATCAAACCAGTATACTAATATTTTTAGTTGCTTATAATTTTTCCCTAATGGAATTGGCCCATTTGCTTCAAGAGAAATTTCTTTCTTTGCATCCCTCTCACCTATCAAGAATGGTATCGGGAAAATTCACCGTCAGCAATTTACGGTCGGAAAATTCACTGTGAAAATTCACCATCATGACAAATTCACCACCAGTAATTCAACGTCACTAAAAATTAATTGCATTAACATTTTTTAATATATATTTCTAAAACTTTGAATTTCTTTTGCAAAAGAATAATTTTGACTGCATTTTTATTATCATAAATCAAATTATTCTTTTGCAAAAAAAATTCAAAGTTTTGAAAATATATATTAAAAAATGTTAATGCGATTAATTTTCCACGGCGGTGAATTGTGAATTGTTGATGGTAAATTTTCCCGTAATGAATTGCTGACGGTAAATTTTCCTAGAGCCATCAAAAATATCTAGAATGAAAATTCACTAGATAATGAACTAGTATGGACATTAAGTATGGTATTATCAACATCATGTAACAAACTTTCAAATTCATTATCAAAAGTTTTATTGTTTAGAATTGGTTGATCACTAAAATACTTCATACGCACATCTCCACTTGTCCCTTTTTTGAATAAACCTTTACATGCAATCAAACCCACCACAATTATATGCACATCTCCACTTGTCCATTTTTTGAATAAACCTTTACATGCATTCAAACCCACCACAATTATATGCACATCTCCACTTGTCCATTTTTTGAATAAACCTTTACATGCAATCAAACCCACCACAATTAGGCCAATTACTAGACATCATTATTACAAGGCATTTGATATTCTTATTGCATGCAATGTTTATCACCCCAGTTCCATTTAGAGGAATTGTGAGGACAAAATTGTCACCACTATCCTCAACATATGGAGGTCCTCCAACAACAATAATGGCTTAGGAGAATTCTTTCCCTTCAAGGAAATTTGAATCCGTATTTTCTTCATACACCACCTCAATTACTAGACTGACTGCATTTTTTTATTGTTTCCAAATAGTGGTTCCTATGGTTGTGGATGCACTGCTGCCTCCCTTGCTTATTGTCCATCCTCCACACTGGTATCCCAGATTGTCTGCATGACTGCCTGCTATTTGTATCTTTTGTGCATTCTTGTTTAAAAGTAATAATGGTTTCTCACCTCTCTTGCCATTCTTTAAGAAAACTAGTGACTTATGAAATGCCTCTCTAGCTATTTCCCTATGAGAAGGATTTCCAACCATGCCCAACAATGATCTGTCTATTTTGGGATGCTCAAACAAGCTAGAAATGAAATGAATTGCATCATTTATTTTTCTCATAGAAATCTGGTTGTTGGAAATAAGCCACATCCGGATCAATGATGGGCTGGCCACAAGGGGTCAGTAGCTCAGTTGGTAGAGCACTCCAGCAACAAATGGAAGGTCCTAGATTCGAGTCCTCACTGGTCCAAATGAGCAGCAGCTCAACAAGTGGTATTAGAGCCAAGCTAGGAGCCCCAAGCACCCGCAGTGTGGCTTAAGGGGGGGTGTTGGAAATAAGCCACACCCTGACCAATGATGGGCTGGCCACAAGGGACCAGTAACTCAGTTGGTAGAGCACTCCAGCAGCAAATGGAAGGTCATAGGTTCGAGTCCTAACTGGTTCAAATGAACAGAAGATCAACACTGACTTGAACTGACCAATTATGTAAACTTAATGATGAATGTTTCAAAGTTGATAGAACCATCACCATGTCAATTCCCAAATTGATCAATCCAACTAGCCGTTCAAGATTTCGCCCATATTGTATGGGCAGGTATTTCATGTTTTTCTTGTAATAGCGAAGACATGTTTCTCAAATGACTTTTTATTTCAAGCTCATCGTTCAAAATCCTAGTTTGCATGCATTTTCGTTTGTTTATCAGTAGGCTTGTCTTATTTAAAATCGTCCATAGGTAGTTGGAGTGAAGTTGTTAATTCTCACAAAAGTTTCAATAGAATTCAATTTTGTTTAGATCAGTGTTCAAGGAAGAATTTCCAACCTGAATAAATCTACCAAAACTTCAGTTTGTACTTATCATCGGCACTTGGGTACGGGTTTTTAAGTTGTGAGCTACCACAGCGACTACAACATTTACAATATTTATTTATTGTTCAAGCTTCGATGGATATTCATTTGCTAGAGTGTCTAAATCTTCATAACAAATCCTTCTCTGTGCATAACCTGCAATCATTGCATTCCATGAGATGATATATTTTTTGAGGCATTTTTCTTTAGTCATCGGCAGTTTGAGAGCATTACCCCTTGTCATTGGTAATATGTGAACATTTGTGAATCTGCACAAAACTACCAATTAACATTCATTTTCTTTAGTTTGGCATTTGGATAAGAATTAAGAACTTGATAATCGTTTATTGTTAAGTGATTATTGGATTCGATTGTGTGTGAATTTTGATGTATAAAAATTCATATACAATTGAATCCAGAAATCACTTAGCAATAAACGTTATGAATTGTGGAAACTTGATATCATTAATTGATAATAGTTATAACAAGCTTCACATTGATGAAGATATATACCTTGCTCCAACAACAATTAAGACTCCCTGAATCATCTTTTGATGAAGAGTGATTAAAGGCTCAATACTTTATTTTTCAACTGAAATTAAAAAATTTAGATAATGCCTATATTTATTTTGAAAACCCTATAAAACATGTTCAATAAATTCATTAACCTAACAAATGGAGATTGGTGCATAACTTTCACCTAGGTCAGTATTTTGCTACAAAATCTTGTCACGTTATGTAAAATAACATTATGAACCTCCTTTCCAAACAATTTAGCTCCAGCTTCAACGAAACTTCAAGTTCAATTATTTTCGTAAATCACGTCATGAAAATTTAAAATTTGCACCAACTCTTACACATTTTTAAATTTAATTATTTTCACAATTTTCAGCAAGCTGCATCATTGCAGCTTGCTTCTGCATGGGAGAACTGAGATAGACAATTGATTTTTCTTCAGATCAGTGAATGATTTAACACATGAGGATAATAGGAGTTTTTTATGAGTAGCACAAGCTTAGCATAAGGATTTTGCAAGTTCAATAATGGGGCTAATAGAATGCAAAGAATTTATCATAAGACTCTTGGTTATATAGGTCAAGGTGCAATATAGGACAACTTAAGATTATGACAAATATCTTAATTTTATGATATAAAAAATAAATTGCGATATTACTCTCAGAATTCGTGTAGTTTTTTAGTCAAACTCATTGACCCATGTTTCATGAATAGTGGTTCACAAGAACCCATCTCTCATGATAATGAATGAAAAATACCTCCTACTTATCAATGAAAAATAAAGTTATAAGTATCTAATGTGTAACTAAGTAGACTTAACTAACAAGTTTCAATAGAGCCTAGATGATGAACTAGTTAGGTATTACACCTCATTCACAACAACAATATTCTTATAGAGATAATACATATTATTTTGCATAACCTGATGGTACATAGCACTTCCATTTCCTTATAACGAGAAATATCTCAAAATGTTCAAGTATTGAAAGCAATCCCTACTTCATAATTAGGTGATTTAGGATTTTTTGTTACTCTTTATTTTGTATTTTATCTTTGGTCCCATATTTTTGTTTTCAAATTATTTGTCTCCGGTCTTTTTTTCCAAAATTGTTAACTTTATTTCATAATCCTTAAGAGTTGATCTACAATTGAGATTATAAGTTCATCCTAAACCAACCCCAAGTATAGTTCTTATTCCCAATTAGAGCTTATTCTTGTCTTAAAATTCTCATAAGGTAATTTCAAATTCCATGCCTTTCATGTTAGTCAAGATATCTCTTAAATTTTCTAATCATTGAGTTGTTATATCCAATTTACATGTTCAAAGATTTGGTGTCATAATATAAGTGTAATAAATGGTTGTTATAGTATTCATGTCTTTTGGCGGTCCTTGGGAAAGTTAAGTTCCAAGGGGGAATAAGAATTCTATGGAAAACATTATAAAATAATCTACATCTTGAGGTTTAGCTTTATATTCTTTTAGCAATCTTACCTCCAAACCCTAACACCCTACAACTTTTGTTACTTGTCAAAGTCGTGAAATTTACATCCTTGTAGGTATTACAAACCTACCATCAAACTCCATAAAAATATTTTCGATAACTATTTCAAGATTTCATACTTCTAATATTGCATTATAATTATATTATTGTTACCTATTTTTCGCCACCAGCTCAAACAGGTAGAGCTGAATTGCAAATTCAGACTAAAAGGTATACAAGATGTTTAAAAATTTATGCTGAAGTACTCATATTGTGCATTATTTCATGACAATGTATATTTCAATGATATTATGCAAAAACACTTCAAAATTACATCACAAGTTTGCATAATGTTTGCTGTTTTATTCATGATGTGTGAACCAGAATCTCACACAAGCCGTGGGAGTAACTCATTATTTGATTTTTTATAATCAAGAAGGAGATGCATGAGTAAAAGAAAATTATACCTCTAAAAATAGAGAAAGCATAGGGTAAAAAGTGATTCGTCATTGCCTGGAATGACGAATCGTTGACAGTTGAGGTTTTTAGTTGTGATGCTAGTTGCGGTTCCAGCTCCGTTTCTATTTTTAGCTCCAGCTCCGCGTACCTGCAAGTTTGAGGGAAACGTTGTTAGAGCAATGCGGATCAAATCCTATCATATGCCTGCGCTACTAACAGAAATATAAGATACAGTCAAGCTTTCAGGCATCTATTAGATGATTATGAAAATTCAAACATGGAGAAAGGAGGAAAAAACTCAGCTTCTTTTATTTTGCTAACATGTTTGTTCACTGTGCAGGAACAGGTGCATTATGTACGAGATCATCTTATCGGATATGTGGAGTAAAACGGGCTCCCACAAGGGTTGAGCCCGGCATATCAAATAGCACACTCTTAGGTTACACACGAGAGTCATTTACATGGATAACAGTCATTTAAAGAGTCATTGAAATAAAGAAACAGTCAAATAAGCAGCTTCATTTCAAGGAGATTTAGGAGAAACAGCTTGAGCATACAGTATAACTTTTCTCTTCATGTCAAGAAGGAATCAAACAGTGTGAGAACTCAACATTTTCATTGTATTCTGTTCATCTCTACTTTACATTTTTATTTTACATCTAAATGAAGTTTAGAGCCTCTTTAAATTAAAGAGAAATAGAGTATTTGTGCTTTAAGATGTTTTCATAGTTTCGCAAGCATATGACAGCTTACATAAGGGACAGTCATATGTCTATAGGAGTCATAAGTAGCCAAAATCCATGTCTTAAAGGAGCAGCAATGTGATGGACAACTTTGCCAGGAGAGAGTTTTCATCATAAAATTTTGAGCAACCTTTTTGTTTAGGGCCATACAGCCATGAAACAAAGACACTATGACTCTTGGTCTTTACTGCATTGCAATATCAAGTGCCACAACAATAAAAATAATGCACAGTTTATTCTTTTCTGCATAATACCCATGTAAATTTTGACCATAACTTCAAATGAGATCTCCAACAATACAAAGATGCACTAACAATCAGTTAAGGAGAATCAAAGGTATGGTTGCCATCATTTTTTTTTTCTTATCCCTATTTGCTTTCAGAATAACAGTGTTGGATAAAACAAGTAAACCAAATATAAAGAAGAAAAGAACTGGATATTACAAAGGCTTGAGCTACAGCAGCAGCAAGGTGCCATATTTCTTCATAGTATATAAACATAATGCCCATTTTAGTAAAGTGAATACAAAGACATGGAGGGGTCCTCACGGATCACGCCCAGAATTGTTATATGATGCCCAGTTTTAAAGAAAAAATAAATGCCCAGATACAGGTTCGAAACATAATGCAAATGCAATCTCAATGGGATAAAATCAAAGGTGTAACCATGGCTGCTAAAGAAAAGGAAAGGACGAACTTTTTCGCCAGTACACAGCTATGGAAAGATCTCCATACTCAGAAACAGTGGTAAAACCACGATAACATCTAGCATTTTTTGCTCATCTAGGGGTTTGTATAAACAATTACAGGGGAAGGAGTTCGAGGTATAGTCAAATGGCACAGAATTATCGGAGCAAGTCAAGTGAAGATGCAAATAATATCCAGTAAAAGAAACTGGCCAAACCAAGAAACTCATAAAGCCACGGCCTCTGGTCTTTTTCATGATTTCCAAGCACCATAATAGATGAGAATGCAGAAATGTCGAATACCCAGTTAATAATGCTCACAGCATCATACTTAAAAGCTCAAAAGTAAGACAGAACCAGAGTATTAAGCAAGGGGCATTCCACGTTTTCTTTTGTCTATTCTAAAGTCTTCGAGCTTATTATAATATTCTAGAAACTTACCAGACAATGGAAGGCAGGTAAAAATGAGGGCTTACCATTGTTGCCTGCTGGAAAGTATGGAAACCGCGGCCAAGTTTTTTCACAAATGCTAGTAAACTCGAAATTTGAACTTTTTCATGGTGGCCAGTGAGTGGAAAGAGCACCGAAGCAACAAATCACAGGTTACCACGAGTTGCAGAGAAAGGATAGTAGCATGGAGTCGCGAAAGCTGAGGAAGTGTGAGCATTTCCAGCTCCAACTCTAATCACTGGCAACGCACCATCTTCCACTGAAAAACTCCAAACAAAGTGAGTGAAATTCGGTTTAGGGTTTTCGGTGGCCTTTTTGTCAAAGCCCTAAAGTTGAATGAGGTGATGTTGTGCTTTACAATATCAATGACCTAATATTATGGAGCCCCTGAGTTTGGTTAGATATCAAATTACCAAGGCATATAAAGTATGTAATGTTTGAAGCTTAATACTATGTATGGAAAAACTCATCGAAAACTCCAAGTCTTCTAAGGATGGAATCAATATTTAGATAAAGGTGTGTAGTAAGGTGATTAATAGAGTAATTTATCATGCATTGTTTGTGATATACATAGACTATGCTTGCATTGATTAAATTCAATCAATTTAATGTTATTTTTTTGCTTACCCATGTAAAGTAGTATTAATTAAATGATAAAATTATAAATCATTTAATTAAATACTATTATTTTTAGGCAAAATAACATTGAATTAAATAAATCCAATAAATGCAAGCATAGAATAAGGCAAAGTAGAGTTTCATTTTGCATGGGCGGATTGATACAAACGAGGTAGCTTTTGCATGCTTTGGCCCACTTTTCAGGGATTTGCAGTTCAGTTAGAGTCTCCACATGTATCAGTTATGACTTGGCAGTGAGTTTGAGCTTAACTGGACTTGTTTTTGCATGGTTTTGGGCCTCCTTTTCAGAGATATTTTCTTCTGCTCAGAATTGGCTTTGGAGTTATCACCATTTCTTGGAGTCGAACTTTGAGTTCTTTTTACATGCCTTTTGTAAAGGCTTTTGTATATATTGAAAGACTTATCTGTTTTTCAGTTAGTTCTGATTTTTCTCCTTTGCACTCTGCAAAGTGAATGATTTGTAACTCAGCATTGATTTTTCCAGATTAATACATAGCAGGTTTTATAGGTTACCTCGGTTTTAGCATGGAGTTTTTCCTTTTATCTTCTCAATAGTGTCAGGTTTTGCCTTCAAGCTTTCAGGCATCAGTGTTGTGATTGATTTTGATCGAATTATCTTGTGTTTCAGCATTGAAACCTTTATCTTTCTGTCTCAATCATAAATATATGTATGCATTCAAGTTTAATTCGTAGGTCATGCACTGAGTTCATAATAAGATTATTTTCTCAATTGTGAGAACATTTTTCTTTTCCTCTAAAAGAAAATAGTTTTATGAACCTTTGTATGAAACATTTATATTAATTCAACTGTTCAGATTTTGATGTGCAAATTAGATATTCTGAGAAGCAATTGTGAACCAAACTACCTTTTAGATCATTATTTTTAGGTGTAAGCATCACCATTTTTAAAGCTTCATAGTTCTGCTTTCAGTTTAATCTTTTTATCCTTTTCCCCAATATTTTACCAAATATTAATAAAAAAAATCCATAGGAACCAGCCTAGAATCTGGACGTCTAATTCCCCATAGGATACCCACAGCCTGGAATTAGTTCCAATGTGTCATCAGATTGCTAAAATTCTATATTTCAGCATACAGGTGCAATTTGTTTGACAACAATTATCACATTACATCCCCGCTCTAAAAGTTTACATCATTAACGAGGTTGAGAAATAAAAAATCACATGTACATTTGTAACACTTACTAACTTATAAAAAAATTGAATGCATGTGTGTACTACTTATTGTTGGGTTCTCCCATCACTTTTTAATGACAAACATTCAATCGAACTTCACAACCCTATAGCTAAAACTAAAAAAGGGTAACTTATTGCTCACATGTGGGGTAGGATTTTAGAAGTCCACAATGTTTCCTATCATTTGAAAATGATCTCTCATTACTTTTTTCATTTGTACACTCTTTTGGTCTTTTAATCTCACTTCTACATACTCACTATACCATTACAAATCAATTTTTGAGCAAGTTTGATTGGTCCATTACAAGAAAATGTGTATAGAAGTAGGGTTTTTGACCATTTCAAGGATTTTGTAGGTTTCCCATATCTTTATGTTTTCCAATAAATATTTTATTATTTTAAATTTCATTCTCTATCTCAATATTTCCCTCAACCCTCTAGATACTTGCTACTTTGTTAAATCCTACTTCTATGTTTTCATTTCTTTCATTGTAAAATCAAAATTTTCTCTAAGGTTTATGGTTAATTGTGAAAATTGTATAATTTTTCTTATTAAAAGTTTTGTATTCCATGCATCTATGTTCTCATATTACAAACTTATATCTTTATATTAAAATTCACATCTAATTCTTGAATCTTTGGAATCTTAGACTTTGCGCTTATAATTATAACTTTGCCAATTACATTCAAACTACATTTCCCCATAAAAATATTAATCCTCAAGTTTTTGAACTTATCTTACTTCCTTTAATGCCTTATATTTATGCAAATACTTCTAAAACTTCACCATTTCACTCCATTAGAATCTCAAATTTCACATGCTCATTTTCAACACTTACAAAGTTACATTTCAAGCTCACTTTTTTGCTTGTAAATTACATTCAAAATTCTAGACCCCACTTCTCACCTGGTAACTACAAACTTAATCCTCAACCCTAATGTTTTTCTTCACTTACATCCAATAATTTGAACTCCACCCACACCCTTATAGTTCCAAACATGCAAAACAATCCCAAAGTTTTATAGTAAATAAATCCCTTAATTTTGAATTTCCCATGTAGTTTTAAACCTATGTCTTGAGTTTAAAAATCCACCCAATTTCTAGTTGAATATTTTTCTCATGTCTTCATAACTAAGATATTTTGAGCATATAATATCACCTTATAAATGAAGTACGAGTTCAAATAAGTAGTTCCTCCTTCAGAGATCATCTTAAAAGTGATTGAACATTTCAAATATGGATCTTAGGTATACAAGTCTAGAATAATTCCATAAGAGAATTAGTGAAACAAAATAAAAAAATTAGATGAGTCAGGAACATTATGGAAAGTGGGATCATAAACTTACTACCTTCCCTACCTTAATTCAATCTCCTAATTTGATTTTGACCTATGAACAATTCTATAATCAAAATGATTCCCACTCATGAAAAGTATGCAAAAATAAAAAGTGAATCAACTAGGTAGCTTTATGAGAATAATTACGACCAATGTATTTGGATAATCAATAAAGGCCGCATAAATAAATAAAGAACTAAAACATATAGAGTACCTAAAATAATTTATGAAAATGATTTGGTTGAGGAAATACATGGTTTAATTACCTTGCTTAACATAATTATAGGTAATTCAAATACCAAATAGTTTCATTCGTGGGTTTTTCAATTTATTGTTAGAATTATAGGTGGCAAGGAGATCATTGATTGGGTCACTCTAATCAATAATAATTTTCACCATCAAATTATAGAAGTTGTAGTATCATAGCACATTTACATAATATTCTACTTATTATATTCAATTGCTAGATGGACAATCTCCCTAGGTTAGAGAGAGAAAGAGATGGTTTTGGACAAAAGTTAGCTTACAAACACTACTCTCAACTTGAGTTCAAAAAACATCAAAAATGTCATAGTAGAGTGAATAATCATTTATCCATTTAAGAAATTATAATATTTTCTTATGGATAAATTGGTTTATCCAATTACCTATTTTCTCATACATTAAATTATGATGATTTATCAATGCTCCATATTGACTTCTAATATATTTCAATGGAAAATTGGTCTTTCTAGAATAATTCATCAACTAGTAGAGGTTCAAAAAAATATATCTGGTAAGCACAAATTAAACATCCAATTTCCACTAGCCATTGGATACTACATGTTCCCAAGCTTATATTTGTAAAGAGTGTTGAAGAATAATTGGTCATGCTAACACTTCATACCTTTGAAAGGAGAGTGTGATTTAGTTTTATGGGGCTCATGGAATAACAAGTAGGACCATCCTATGAAAGACAATCTAAGTCTTTAGGATTTTTTAGTTGATTTTGACGATGAGAATGAGGTGTGAAAAATTAATTTTTTTAGGCTTACAACAATCCAAAATCGATCTTTATGAATAGTGGTATACTTAAGGATATATTTGAGTATGATAAAGTTTTGGATTGTGCATACAAATAACGATATCTTTGATAATAAAAAAATCCTAAATTGATTAGTATGTTCCCAAATACAAGTCAAATGAGGAAAGAACTCATTATTTAGTAAAAAGAATCTTTTTATTGTTAAAACAAATTTAAAATAGCCAATAAAAACTCAAGAAAGGTCATGGAAGAAAAAAACTAAAAGGACTAAGAAATCACCCAAAAATAAATGGACTTCTTCTACTTCTACATTTCAACCTTTACAAGTAAAAAACCTAAAATTTCTATCAATATTTTTTTAGTACTTAAGAAGGTGAATGTATGTAAAATATTCCTCTTCTTAATCTCCATAAAAATTACTTCCCTCTTCTCATATGAAAACTTCATCTCCCAAAGAGTGAACTACTTCTCCTAACGAACCTCACTAGTACAAAATCTCCATCTCCTCTTATTGTGCCTTCTTATCCTTCTCGCCAAAAATATCCTCTTTATGAACTTTCAATTCTCCGCCTCCATCTCTTCTTAATAGTCCTCAAAGGGAGCAAGTTGAAACTGAAATTGTAATTTGATAAATATTGAAGCATCAAATTAGAGGCATCTACTTAGTCAAACATTGAAAAGGATAAATATGGTAACCAAAAAAGTGGTCAAAGACTTATTTAAATTTGAAACTCTCTACACAAGTGGTCAAATACTTATCTAAATTGGAAACTCTCTTCGCATGTTGGCCTCCTCCTAAGAAGGCCAAAGTAAGATTTTTATTTTATGTGAATGCCCAAGGTTTGAGAATTCCTAGTATTGCTATCCCTTTATGTGGCAAAGGAAAAAATAAATAGAATCATTATATTATCAAATCTCTAAGTTGTCCCTTGGGAAATAAATAAGAGAGGATGTGAAGGAGAACGTAAAATTTCTCATAGATGTGATAATATAGAAAATACACAACATATGAGAAATTAAAGAAAATTATGTCATATGTACAATATTTGGTTGTTTCTATCCAATCTCTCATGCCAATGCATGCACCATCATTTGTCAATATTGGTGACAAAGACATGTCACCAAATAGAGAAATTGGTTGCATCATAAAAGCAACCAAATATTAGACAAATGAGTTGATAGCATTGGGTTCCAAGTTTATTAATGAGGATTTTATATTGTATCATAAATTTTGTGATAGAATTGAATTATTTGATATAGAAGGGAAGTATGATGTAATTTTTTTTTAATTATGAGAATTGGAATGGAACCTACTTCAAATCAATTAGATGGCTAATGTTAACTTCAACATCTTTTTGGTGGAAGGAATTTTTGATGAATTGGATCTTGGTTTACACATTAAATGGTTCAATGTTGCTATTTTTAGAACTAATATCTTTGAGGAATGAAAACTCAAATTCAAAGTAGATGTTGTAGTTCATGGTGGTTTGTGTGATATAAAAGAATTCATAGAGGTAATCTCATACAAATTTAAAGCATAATTTATCAATATAATAAAAGAGTTTTTGGACTTGATCCTACAACCATAGAGAGGATTATGAAGTCATGTAATGTCATGCAAGGAATTGGAAAAATAATTGATCAAGTGTCAGAATGCACTCTCAAGATACTAAGCATCCATATGTCATGAAATGTGTGTTACAAATACTATAAAGGTACAAATATAGGAGCAGTAAAAGATGCAATTGATAAATCTAGGCATTATCATAAACATGTTCATTATGACAAGAAAGAACCCATTAATGTTAAATACAATTGATGATAAATATTATAATTATGATGTTCATGTGACAATTAAATTTTTTCCTAATTGTAATGTTAAATTATAATGTTTCATTTTATATGGTCCACACTTAATATTTTATTTATTATAAAAATACACCTAAGTTGAGGATTAATGTTCTAAACCTTAATACAGGAATATGAAAAGGTTTGGAGGGAATTTGAAGAGATGCTTCACCTATATATCGTGATTTTGAGCATTGTACAAGGGTTTTGGTATTTTTTCAGAACATTAGAGAAAAATATATTTTATTATTTATTGAAAATGAGTAATGAATTAAAAAAAAACTTTGTATCATTTTACATATTCCTATGTTGGTGTGAAATTTCATTTTATGAATATGTTTCTACAAGTATAGGTGGTTGTAAACCCATTTTATTTTTTTCTATTTGATTAAATTATGCCTTCTATTTTCTTTAATTAACACTTCCCTATTTTTATTTTTTATTTTTTATTTTCTTAAAATCTTATCCACAAAGAAAAATGTCTACAAATCATAAATATGGAGTGTTGTATATATTTCATAGTATGTTTAATTTTTTTGTTTAAGTTTTTAATAAGGGAAACCTTGTCTATTTTGAGGAAAGACTTTTATCTCAAAACTATTAGAAATTAGTACACCAATTTACTTTCCATCATACAACATAGATAAATATAGATACAATATATTTGAATTATCCTTCTCTCAATGATTTTATATTTTCAAATTGTAAGTATGATCTTATCACTCAAACCTTTCATATTATACTAAAACTAAAAGTTGAAAATATGATACAACGCATTTAATAGTACAACTATAGTATATAAAGCTTATATATAGAATGGGAGAAGGCCCTTACCCTTCACCTAGTAATTAAAAAAATAACATCATGTTGTATTTCAACTTATTTTTAATTTAATTTTATATTTTTAATAACTTGTTTCAATAAATGGCTATTGATATATTGTAAGGAGGATTTTGTTGGAGGAGAATGAATTTTTTTAAAATAAGGATTAAGAATTCCTTGAGTGAACCTTAATACTTGCAAAGTGTAACATTGATACTTACCCACAACAAATTGTACTAAGGATTCATACGTTGTAAACTTGCCTCTATTAGATCTTAGTCTTCCCTATATCTACATGTTTCCTCCATTAAGAAACATCCTAAAGAAAAAAGAATAATTAAAGATCCTAATGTATCTTTTTAAAAAGAGATAGCCCTTTATATTAATCATTCATGTTCCTTTTGTAAGGAAACTTGCAGCCATTGTATGACAAATTCCACATAACCCAAAAGAGATAACAATGCAAATAAGTGCTCAGAATCCACATGAAATAGAATAGACAACATACCCTTCAAAGATGACACAATATATACCATGGGAAAACCCTCAAGATGGAAAAACCCAGCCTCCAAAAGAATCCATACTCCATCATATTAATCGGCCATGAAGCAAATACAAGAGTTACAATAAACACTTATGAAGCATCAAGCCCTCCAATGCATTCCCATGTGTCCAAGCATGAATCCACACATCCCATGCCATGCTTCACACATGTACTCCACAAGAAGAGTCAATAATGACAATCAAACTACTTAGCCAACCTAAACCACTACACGTGTTTTCTTTTATAGACACAAGCTCACACAAAATACAACTAGTGATTTATGTTAAACCATGTACCGCAAATTCATGTGAATACAAAACCACTAACCCCTTCTTTAATATTGGGTACTAATACATCACATTATTTAATATTTCCCCAATATTAAATTATTATCACATGTATCCCACACATTAAACAATAATACAATGTTAAAATACTACATCAAGTGGGTCCCCAAATAATTACCTAGTGTGATTAACAACACCACCAAAGTGTATCACAACTAAATAATTATTTAATTACAATAATATAATAATAAAAAATTATGCAATGGTGTACAACACCATATCCCAACATTCTCTCACTTGTTGTATAAATTGCATAAGGGATCAATATATGAAATACATCATCATAGCCATACATGAAACCACATGAATTCCCAACATTCTCTCATGCTCCATCAAGATACCTGCAATAAGAGAAAAGTGACCATCATCTCAAGCAAGAATTCCTCTCATCCTCCAACATGCCACCTATGGAATAAAAGGAACATGCCAAGGTGAAAATGCACCAATCCATGAGCACAAGCATCAAATACAAGTGATAACAAATGCTCCAAACAAGTTGATGTCAACTGAAAAAACCACACGATCAGAAATAGCATCTACAACACATACTAATACATCCAACCATTCATACCTCCAAGGTATCAATACATCAGTAAAACTAATGCCAAGAACATATGCAACATGTAAACTGCAACCACAAGCTCCCTATATAAAAGTTGTCAATGAAGAACATACATATCCAAGAACTCACACTACATAGGTAATGTCAAAGCATATCGATTCTACCAATTAACACTATACATCAAGGTGTGATAAGTAAATGAAATCATGAAGTAACAAGAACAATAAAAATGATCCACACATGCAACCCATAAAGTTGCATAGTCTCTCACAACATGTTGCCACCATCCTCCCCAAATCATATGAACATGAACATCCAAGGAAGAAACCACAAAGAGAGAAACTTGTAAACCATAATATGTCCTCCTACCAACACCTCAAAAGTGTATTGTTGTGTCAAGTATGATCTCCTAATCAACCCCAAAAGAAAAGCCTCAACAACATCCATAACACCCAATCTCATAGATCAAGTACAGCATATGAATCAATATAACAATACCAACATGGAAGTAAGCCTCTCTAATCAAGATCAAACTCAAAGTAACCATCCCCATAACTAGAAATTAGCCCATAAACCATCTCCTAACAATCATCATCAAAGAATGATATCATAAACTCAAATGCACAAGGAGATAACCATGTCATAACATCCCTTAAAGTGAATCCTCCAGAACTAACTATCCATAGCTCAAGATCCATATCTATGAAAGATAAAGAATATAAATTCATGCTAAACCAATCCTCAAATGAGTATCCATAATCAAACACCATGAATCAACTCAATCCCATGAGAAATCAAAGCACAAAACATAACACATCTGAAAGATATAATGGGAAAATACCTCTCAAATAATAAGCTTTCAAGTAGACAAAGAGTGGGGAATGATAATGCTCCTCCAAGATAACCAAGTCATCATGACTCACTCCAAGAACAATCTCCTCTATCGGTCCATAATGAACTCACGTTCGTATCCATATGAAAGTCCCTCGGTCTTATTGTTGAAACCTCCAAAGAGTAACCGTCTCAAAAAAAATTCTCTAATCACAAGAGAACTACAACCATCACCTAAATATCCAAGTATCCATGAGTACCTATAACCATTCAATCCACACCAAACTCCAAATGCAACATAGTAGCATCATGAAGTAATCAAGCAAATGATCAATGTACCCTATACAAAGAGAACCACTACCACAATTAATGTCAAAGCTCCAATCATGAATCAGGAACATAAACATGGCATCCATGAAATAACCATCTCCTCTTAGGAGATCACATGCACCATAACTCATATAAACATCCTGGTCTCAAGAGAACAATTACCATGCCAAACTCTAAGTGCACATCAAGAGTAAACTATGACATAATACCAAACACTCCAAACCAAGAATACATATCCCCAATTACATGAAGATAATCATACCAAATGATGCATCCATGTCATTGCCAACAACTCCCATTGAACCATGATACGAGCTACACATGGCATCATGACAACCATCCTCTCCGTGAATTTTATCCAAGTCTGCACACACTCAACTACAATATCAATAACATACAAGTGTAACCAAGATCTTCAAGCCAAGAAGATACTTACAATCACCAAAAAACCATCATAAACATATCCATCACTATAAAAATCTCCCACTAAAAGTGTATAACCAATGAATGTAACAAGCTATCATGACATCGTGATAACAATCTCCTAATGAAGTATCACCATAGTGAACATAACCCATAAACAACTCAGGATAAAATATCATCAAATAAATCATGTCAAAACAACTCCAAACCTGATCCACTATGTAGTGATCTGAACAAGATTTCCATCGACTATTCAAAGTTCAAAATCTGACTTTGTATGCATCCGATATCACCTCTCGAAGCTCAAATAGAACACTTGACTTCCACCAAGAAAAAAACTATCAAAACTATAAAATCTGGAAACATCTTTGGCACCATAGTGTAGAGCTCTGAGTCACCTTTCCAATGAGTCCAAGTAGAGCAAAAAAGGACCACTTGGGTGAAAGTTATGCCCCTCAGAAGAAAAAGTCTAGTTTGTACATGAGGCAAAAAAAAAATTAGGTAGTTGAGCGGTGGCCGCACCCGGGCAGCGCTGCTCACTGGGTGGTGGACTCAAAATTTTATAGGATATAATTAAATTTCAAATAATAAAAAAATTTGGGTTGGCATTTTATATTTCATCGACGGACTTTACATGTAAATAGATGAATATATATATAATGAAAATCATTTAAAAAATTTAATAAAAACATTAAAAAAAAAGGTTTAAACCTTTATAAAGGGAGAGGGTGGCAAGACCCATCTAGAAGTCCTGCCAGCGATACCTGTCGGCCGGCAAGTAGGTCGTACCTACCGTCGACAAGTCTTTTGATGCAAGCCTGTCAAGGGGTACGATGGGGGGGCCGACCCCCCACAAATTTCTATATATATTTTTTTTAATTTTTCTATTAAAAACTTTCTATCAACCTTTTTACATGATTTTTAATTTTTATTTATTTTTCACTTTTACAAGGAAATATTTTTCACCAACAGGATGATTTTTTTTTTTTTAAATTGAGTACAAAATTGACGTCTACAAACCAACAAAAGGGGATTTTACAAAAAAAAAAAAATGCATTTTTTTTAGTAACCAAAATAGGAAAAATTATATATCAAAATTTGTCTCTCGGCCAACCTAAATCCAACCATGAGGTCCATTTTTTCTTAGGATGTCATTTGTAAAATTTCCCCCACAAAACCCTCATTTGAATGCACAACCAAGAAACCCTTTTTTGCCCTAATTTTTCACACCTCAAATTTGCAAACAACCCATCATAACAATAAACCCAAAAGCCTTAGATCTGCAATAAACAACTTGCAAAACCCTCATATCTTGCCATGTCTTTCATTATCTCATGCATTGCATAGATTCAAACTTAATCAACATTTTCTCAACCTAGGGTTATAGTAAAAAATCTTCAACCATGAAAGCTCTGATACCATTGTAAGGAAACTTGCAGCCATTGTATGACAATTTCCACATAACCCAAAAGAGATAAGTGCTCAGAATCCACATGCAAGAGAATATACAACATACCCATCAAAGATGACACAAGATCATATACCCTGGGAAAACCCTCAAGAGGGAAAAATCCAGCCTCCAAAAGCATACATACTCCATATTAATTAGCCATGAAGCAAATACAAGAGTTGAAATGAACACTTCTGAAGCATCAAGCCCTCCAATGCATTCCCATGTGTCCAAGCATGAATCCACACATCCCATGTCATGCTTCACAAGTGCACTTCACAAGAAGACTCAATAATGACAGCCAAACCACTTAGCCAACCTAAACCACTACACATGTGTTTTCTTTTATAGACACAAGCTCACACAAAATACAACTAGTGGTTTAGGTTAAACCATGTACCACACAACCATGTGAATACAAAACCACTAACCCCTTATTTAATATTGGGTACTAGGACATCACATTATTTAATATTTCCCCAATATTAAATTATTATCACATGTCTCCTACACATTAAATATTAATACAATATTACAATACAGCACCAAGTGGATCCCCAAATAATTACCTCGTGTGATTATCAACACAACCAAAGTGTATCACAACTAAATAATTATTCAATTACAATAATATAATAAAACATTTTATGCAACAATGTACAACACCATATCCCAACACCTTCCCCGTCACTTAGATGCATGACATAAAATACAAATAAGTTTCAACTATTGACTCCCTAAAAGATAACCCTAATCCACTTTATTCAGTCAACATTAGTCAAGTTGGCAATGTTAAAACCTGCAAATCACTCAGAATAATGTCAATAAATATTCATAGCCAATTGACCCATTAAGAGGTAAGATTATCTTGTTTGATCTCCCTAATGATATTATTGATGTAATAGTAGACTTTAAAAAAAATAACCCTAATTATATTTTTTCTTAAAGGTGTCCTATATGAACAAGAATATTTTAAATGGACTCATACAAAGTGGGAGAAAAAGGGATGGGTAATCAAATCGTTAAGGGTTTAGGTAAGGGTTTTGTATATTCCACCTTTGTGAACTTACACCACTCCAAAGTTATCCTCCACTACAAATCATGGAATATATGTGATTAGACATGTTATTTTTAGGTCTAGAATATTAATTTGACTAGAAGGCCTCTCAAAATCTAAATATCCAATGTGGGTGGAACTTCGCTTCCTCAATCTTGTACATTCCATCCTTTCTTGCACAAAATAGTGTCTAAGTAGGGTTATTTAGTGTAAAATAAAGTCTAATAAATGGGCTAGTCTTAAAATATAACCCAAATTCTATGTTGAAATGGATTTGACATAGCCTCTTCCCAAAACCATCAAAATATTAGGTCTTAGATTTGAGTTAGGCCAAAAATAATTATTATTTTTAATAAATTGAATTCTTGTTTATATTGGCATAGGGAATTTCATCTCATATATGAATGGCCTTATCACAAATCTCATCCTAGAATATTTCTCACCTTCCCAATCCTAATTTTGTAAGTGAATCTGACAAAAATACTACATCCACTTAGCCCTAGCAACCATCCTCTTTGTTGCTTACTCCCACCATTATTACCCACCCTCTTAACCCCATCCTTTCACCATTTCACACCCCTCCTAGGCCCTTTATCCCTCAGATATGTAGCATTGGAATATGTGGAAAGACTTCATAAAGAAAGAATTCAATCCCTAAAATTTTGTTTCTTCCCCACTAGTGTGTCCTCTCAATCTAGTATTCTTATGAGAACCCCACTGAGTATCCCTTTGAGATATTCCTCTCATTGAATTAGACATATGATAACTCCCCTTAGTTGCATCCATGAGATCCCAATCTCAGGCCTCTTCAAGAGAGAGAGACCCCTTCTTGACACTACTCTTGAACCATCGACTCTCATGTCAATAAATTATTTCAATACTCTTTTCATAGATAAGGAAATCCTTTATTCTCAAGGACTTTCCACATATAGTCTTAGAATGTGAGAGTATTGACAATCCCATCATGTATCATGTTAAATGGTCTATCCAAAATAATCACACCAATTCTATTATGTTGTAAGAAGTGAAGGTCAGTGATATCTGATGTGATGTTTATCTTGTTTTCGTTTGAAAGGAGGCTCACTTTTTACACACTAAACACCCTAAGATTTGTGGTCGGGTTATGTTGGGGATTCCCCCTTGGCTAGCTAAGTTGTTTGTTTCCTTTGTATTGATCCCAATAACTATTATATTTGGGCTACTACTATTTTCCAAGGCAACCTATTCAGTTTCTACTCGATCTACACCCCAATAACTCTTTTGACAAGTCCATGGTATGAGGTTGGTTAAATCTCCATCTTACCACTACCAAGTGGGTGCTTGGGGATGAATTTAACATATTTGAACACCCTATTTATTATAGTTGGAATATTTCCTCCCAGTTATCTTAATAGGAATTTGAAGCTTGGACCCTTGCTTGAAATTCCTTATGTGTGTATGATCCTATCACGAGAAAAATGGATTCCCATAGGCCTCAATGTTTCACATGGATTAAATATCATAAATTATTCTTGAGGAAAATGAGTCACTTGGATAGATTTTATATAACCCCCAATTTTATCATCTCTCCATTCCCTTTTTTTTCATTTATTCCATCTTGACCTTGTTGCCACACATTTAGACCACCTCCCACCCATACCACCATATCCCTTGCTGGATATTCCAATTCCACTCTCCCCAATGAGATTCCCTTTAAATTGAAAATTTTGCATCTTCAAAATCAAATTTGCACCAATGATCTTTTAGCCACTTGGAATGCTAAGTCTAAACCTCAAATGGTAGATGGATAATCTATTGGGAAATTATGATCACTCACTATACCCTCTTTCTCTATGATTATTGCAAGATGGTTGTTGTTAAGAATTGAAGACTTGAGAAATCCCTTAAAGGGAAACTTGAACATGTAAAAAAATATCTTGGACAACAACCCTCTTAGCATTCCCATCCAATAGTCAATTGCTCACATAAAAAATATATTGTGTAAATTGGTTTCTTATAAGGGAAAAGGTGCTCAAATAAGATCCCACTTTGCTAATGAGTTTATCTTTATTAAAAAAATAATAAAGTGGTGAACAATATGCTAGAAATTTTAGAATGCTTCTACATAACTTCATGGTCCCATCTAGAAATTCACAAAATGGAGTTTTTTATTACACCTCCTGATCATCATCTACAATGAATTCCTAAAGAAAGGAAAGAGGTGAAACATGGCACCATCACTAGATACCTTGACATTCATTTGAAATTAGTGTTTATTTGAATGATATGTAAATTTTTTTAAAGAAAATTCAAGAAAAAATTATTGGCTTGGAAAAACTACTTCTTGTCTATGGTTGGTCACATTCATGTGGAAAATAAAATCCTTTTAGCAAGCCATATTTATATTCCATCTTTTTGGTTTCCCTCTAAAATGAGGTATAATAAGCTAATTTAGCTCATATTAACCTATCTATGGTCTAAATGAGGTAACAATAAGGGCATTCCCACCATACCCTAGTCACATTGCTCCTCTGGAAGGATAACGATGGCTTGGGTAGCATAGATCCTTACACACAAGGATTTTGTCTTTTGGCTAAATAGATTGTGAAATATTTAGAAGGGGATACTCCTTGGAATCACATAATTTATTTCCACATACAAACAACAACTGTAAGAAATCCAAGAACATGACTCACTGGAATGATAAGATTTTTCTAGCTCCATTCATTAAAAAAAACTCATGAAACAACTTGTGTTTCTTTACCCCTTTCTCGCCATCTAAAAATTATTTGGTGTAAATTTAGCTAGGATAAATGGAACATTTTAGCCTTCATATATGTATTCCAAAGCTAACTTGTAATCTCAACTCACTGCCTAGAAACTTCTTGATGCTTCCTATTGGGAAATTCTTCAAGTTCCTTTACCCACTCCACTCTCACCCCTTATGTGCTAAGATTGAGTCCTAACAATATTGTTTATGGTTATTCTCACACACAAGGCTACTCTAGTCCTCCCTTATGACCACCCTTTCTAACATTTTCTAATTTTATTGGTCTTAGAAAATAATCACTCTTTACTCTTTTGCTTCTCTCAATGTGATCACCAACACCTATTGCCAAATTATTATCAAACACATTTTGAATCTTTTTTGTTTGGTGACCTTTTCCTAGTCCTTTCTTCCCCTAGAGATTGAAATTAATTATTTTGTTCCAACTTATCTCTTTAGGTTTCCATTCTAACCTCTATAATCAAGGAACAATGCATAGAATAATAAGGACATTGTTAATCAAGATAGTTGTTTCAAATATTAGCTATAAAGATGGGAGTTGATTTGATGAGTTTCTCTAGACAAGTTTAGCATTTTGAGCATGTGGATTGATGTAGCAAACATAGAAGATTATATTTTTTTCTCATCTAACAAGGGTAATTTTCATTCTAAGATGGGTGTGGGCTAGGAGCACTCTCTTTCAATTTACTCTTCTACCATGTCCTAAGTGTTAGTGTAGGTTTTTATTTTTCTATTATCTAACTTTTTTGAACTTTTTAATTATTATTTTTAGGTTAATAAAGTGAGTATTATTGTGTGTGGTGTGAGATGTCATCATCTTCCATGGGAGTTATATTTACTATTCTTCAATACTTTAACCTTGAAGTTTTGCATGCAGTAGATTTACCTTGTTACTCAAATATCTAGAGAACCATAAAATTTTGGAGGAAATTTTTAACCTTTATCATTTGCACTTGTGTTTTCTAAAATCTAGGTAATTGTAGTTTTTTTTATAATCTTGGTAACATTTTTAGCTATTTCATACCATTCATAAGGCTCAATAAATTCAAGTTTGACTTTTGTTTCAACAAAATTAGAGATTGGGAAATAGTTTACAAATAGAGGTTTAAATAGTGCATTAATATGATGTTAATTTTTGTGGCATTTTGAGGTCAAACAAACCCTTTCATTGCATCTTGAAGCCCCAATGAACCCTATTTCTATATAAAATTTATCAATTTTGGTACAACTATTTTTGGGGCAATTTTTTTTCCAAATAAAGTTGCATGGCCCTACGTAGGTCATATTGTACATTCAAGTTGAAAAAATAAAAAATATTTGCATAGGGAACTATAGTGGCTTCACCAACTGTGTAGACACCTCCATAGCACTCGACCCTTGCCCTACCCCATGGTAGCTAGCAACCACTGCAACCTAAACAACTCAGCTCCTAATGGAAATTATAGGCTGCACTACCTATTCAATGTTGCTCAAGTAGCTAAAATGACTACTTTTCCCATGTAATTAATTGAACAAATATTTGAGTAATATATCTCCATCAAAAGTACACTGTAGGGATAAAAATCATGTTGTGAGAAGGGAATTTTCGATTGTAAATTGATAGTTTTGATAAAATAGTTTTGTGATATTTTGACAACAATTTTGAAAACACAACATTACAAAATATTCTAGTAAATCTTTAGTTTTCTAGTTGATGTCTTTAGCATTTTCTTGTCCTAGCTTTATCCCTTCTCCAATGTACTTTTTATTTTTTCACCACAACTTTGGGAGGCTTGTTCTTATCATACAAAGGTTATTTTCAACAATTTTTTTATTGTGGGTAGAATTGCATGCTCATTGTAGTGGTATTGTTGGTTTTCTAATCTAATGCTCCAGTTTTTTAGAAATTAAAGATTATTACATAATTTACTACACAATTCTCATTTTGAGAACTTGTAAGGGCCATAACTTGTGAATATAGAGTTCTTTTTTTAGAATGCATATTTCTTGTGTACTCCACATTGATACTCTCAAATTAATCTTATGGTGCACTAGAACTATAGTTTCAGTATTTTGACTATTTTTGGGCCCTATAAGAGTCCAAAAATATGATATTATTGTAAATCACATTAATCATAAAGTGTCAAACATTATAATTTATAGGGGGTTCATTTCAATAATTAGTAGTAGGAGGTGTATTGTTGTTGTATTCTTTCCGGTGTGTCTTTTTTGTCATCAAATAGAAAATGAGCTCATTAGTTTGAACCTTAACAACTTTCACACCATTCAAGACTTCTTCACAAAATTGAAATCACTAAGATTGAACTTGAAATGTGTAGTATTGTAAAGAAATATGTATAATTGGTCCTCATTATTCTTTCTAAGTTTGGTTCTAACTATTCAATTTTTGTTTCTATGTGATGACATGTAGAGTGTTATTCATAATTAGTTAACCATGTCATCTTTTGATGAATTTACCATCTCTCACCAAGGAATAAGGTAAGCCTATTTAAATGTGCATTCTCAAATCCTCTAAGTCACATGCCCTAGTGGTCAACTAAGGCACAAAGGAATAGAAGAGATGTAACAAGGATAAGAAATGGAAAAATGGCAAGGAGAAAAAGGATAAAAAACCAACTAACTCAAAAGTAGCCAATGAGACATTGTCTTCAAAAGTTGACAAGCCTAAGAAGGAGAAGGTCAAATGACCCTATTGCAAAAGGCCTAGTCATGATGAATATTAATTATTGAAGAAATGGATAGATCACTTGACACGTATTCTAGAAAAGAATAATATTAGTGTGTTTAAATCAATTAAAGCAAAGTTCACATGAGGGGTCTAACAAGGAAAAAGACAAAGATAATAGCAATGGGAAAGAAAAGGGCAAGGCCCTCATAGTAGCTGCATCATGATCATCCACTTAGGTTCCTATTTGAGTACTTTGCACTACATGGTTTCATCTTAAAAGATGAGTCTATATATTTAGAACCTTGTTCTATACCTACTATTTTGATGGGTTACAATACTCCTATTTAGGTGTGTGGGAGAGGGTCTGTTGATGTAGGGGATGTCACATTTCAAAATGTTCTTTGTGTGACCTCATTATTAAATAATATCCTATCCATCTATCAAATCACTGACACAATTTAAGGCAAGTGAGTTGAGTTCACTCTCAATTCAATGGTTATCAATGAGATGCACAGTAATTCATCATCAATCTCAACTCTCTTTTCTCACTTTATTCCTAGTCCTCAAACTATTTTGCTCACTTATTCCATTGAAGTGAGTAATCAATGGCATGAGTGGTTAGGTCATCTAACTATCACTACTTGCAATAACTCAACTAACAACTTAGCATGGTAACAAGGTCACCTTTTGTTCACTTTTCTAATGGTTTTTGTCAAGGATGCATCCATGATATTCATCTTGAAGAGAATTTTGACAAAGGAAATCCATAGAGAGCTCCACAAATAGGAGAGTTCATTCATAGTGATTTGGTTAGTTCATTTCCACATCCTTCCTTCAACAAGGCCAAATATGTTTTGATATTCAATGATAAATTTTCTACATATACATGAGAGTAGTTTCTCAAAAAAAAGTTTGAGGTCTTTGAGCATTTTCAAGACTTCAATTATTTTGTAGAGAAATATTCAAGGAAAACTATCAAGTTTTTTCACAAATAATGATGGTGAGTATTTCAACGATCATTTTGATCATATTTGCACTATGTAGGGGATTGATTTTGCAATGCACATTTGCATACAATCTTCAATAGAATGTTGTGGTGGAATAGAAGAACATATCTTCGAAGGAAATGATGGTTTGTATGATTCACTTTAGATCTCTTGCACCACAATATTGGGTGGAGGTCATAAACTATGTTCCTCATTGAGCCTTGAAAGGAGTCACTCCTTTTGAAGCTTGAGGTGATTAGAAACCATCAATTAAGCACTTTAAAAAAACTCGTTCTCCTACATGGGTTTGCATTTGTGTACAGAAGCATAAGGTCATAGAATCGTAAAGAAAACCTTGTATATTTGTAGGATATCTAGATGATGTAATGGGTTATTAGGTTCTCCACCGAACTACACACAAGTTGTTAATTGTGAGGAGGGTTCTTCAAGCTCCACTCATGTAACTTCTCCACATCCCCCTTTGACATTGGATTCACTAGGACTTGATAACAAATCTTCTGAGGATTTAGATCCAACTAGGATTCTTGATGATAAGTGTTTTTCCTCCACTTCAAATGTTGGGAGTGGTGATGAGGATTCACCTCCCTCCCATTTAGAGGTTGATGATTCTCCTCTAGGTTCTCTAACTTCAAGTTCACATTAGGTTGAACAAACACTATAGGTTGTAGGCAATTGTGTTGGAGATCTATTGGACATTAGGAAAACTCATTCACAATTTCAAGGGTTTCCACACATCTTCGTTGCTATTGCATGTGATCCACATTCTCTTCAAGAGGCTTCTCATATTCCTAAGTAGGATACAATTATGTAGGAGTATAGTTCCTTGATTAGGAACAACACTTAAGATCTTGTCCCTCTTCCTAAAGGAAGGAAACTTGTTAAATGCAAGTGGATTTAACAGACAATATTCATTGTAGATGGGTCAATGGATAACTATAATGTGAGGTTAGTTGAAAAGGAACCTAGGTTCCTTGTGTTGATTACTTTGAGACCTTTACACCTATAGAAAAAATGAACTCCATCCAACTCACACTTGCTTATGTTGTAGCACATCAATGGCAGGTTCATCAAATGGATGTGAAGAGTGTTTTTTCGTCATAGAGACCATGAGGAGGAGATATACATGAAGCATCTTGTCCAAGACTCTTTTTTGGTTTGTAGACTTTGGAATTCTATTTATAACCTAAAATAGGCCCCTCGAGCTTAGTATTCCAAGATGGATTCCTTCCTTTTCACACTTGGGTTCTCTTATTGCTATTTGGATCCAAATATTTGCATTTTGTAGCAAGATGAATCACTCCTAGTTTCTCTATGTTTATGACCCATTAATCACATGGAGTTCCTCATCCATGATTATGGCAATGAAAACTACCCTCCAAGATAGGTTTTTGATGATTGACTTGGTCTTGTTGCACCATTTACTCAGGATTGACAAATCTTAGTCTACTTTTGGGATCACCCTCACACAATTTGAGTATTCTATGGATTTGTTCTTGAGGTTTCACATGGTTGATTACAAGCTTGCTCCGACCCCCTTTCTTTTTGGAGCTAATCTTGAGGCTCAATGATCTTTACCCTTCATTGGTGGTATTGGGATTATTATCTACCTAATTCACATTAGGCCCAACATTTCATATGATGTGGGCATGGTCTCTCAATCCATGTAGGAGCCTCGTGAGCTACACTGGAAAGTAGCCAAACAATTTCTTCATTACATTTAGGGTACTCATAGTTTTGGGATTCACTACACAACGAACATTGATATCAACAAGGTAGGCTATATAGATTTAGATTGGGAAAGTGTTCTCATGATCATAAGTCTACTTCAGATTACAACTTCACTCTTGGATCAAATCCTATTTGTTGGTCAAGCAAAAAGTGGTATACTATTGTTTTATTGAGGCTAAGTATTGGGGGGTTAAAAATACCACCACCACCACTAAGGTTATTTGGCTTCAAAATCTTCTCACTAAGTTTACTAGTCAATTCATATAGGCATTGGTCATATTTAGTGACATCAAAATGCCATTTAGATCTCATGAAACCCAATTGGTCATCAAAGGACCAAGCATATTGAGGGCCACATACACTACATTTAGGGGCTCATTCATGGACAACTCACTAACCTCCACTTTTTCCCAACTTCCAAGCAAGTTGCTGACATTTTTACCAAACCCTCCATAGAAAGCAAGTATCTTCATTTGTGAGTTTTGTTAAGGGTGCAAGAGCCTTCATCTTCTAGGGGGGCTAGCTAGTCCTTACTCTCGAGATGTTCTCTCTCTATTTGAGGGGGTCGCTTGAGGAGGGGAGATATTCTATGTTTTCTTGCAGGGGCTTCATCTCTTTGGGGAGGATTTTTATAGACATGGGTATCTCATCAAGCTTCATTTGTTGAGACACATCTTTTCACCCACCTAAACTATGCTTATTGGGGATTGTTAGTGTAGATTTTTATTTTCCTAATGAATTTCTATTTTTCTATTATCTAGATTTTTTCTACACTTTTTAATTAATCTTGCTTAACTTAATATAATGAGTATTAATTTGAGTCATGTAACGTGTCACATCTTCCATGGAAGTTACATCTACTATTCTTTTGAAAAAAAAATTGTGTACTCTCCCTACAAGTTGTATTTGGCACCTCCCCCCTTCACTTAGTCTATGTATACTCTCTCCTAACTTGTATTTGCATCTTGTAACTTATGTTATTATGCTTTCCTATGTTGTTTTGTTTCTTGAGCTTTTACATACTCTTTTGAAGATTAACTTTATAATACTATTTTGATTTCTTTAATCATCTGTGTTTTTACAGTTCAATAAGTTTCTATTTCTTGCACTAAATCTTGGGTTATTCTCTATTTTGCCAATTCTAACACCAAGGAGAACACCAGCACAAAGGTTGTCTACCTCAGTTGATATTGCATCAAAATTCTATGTGAGTGACTATTATGTGACTACAAGGTGGATGGTTGTTTTACTGTTTGGTTGTTCCTCTATTGTTTTGGCCACTTCACATGATTTTGTTTTGATTGCTGGACAGCTACCCTTTGGCTGGGGTTTTGCTGTTCTAATTTCACAATTGTATCCTTGTTCAGGATCTGTTTGTTCGCTGTAATTCTGGTCCAGCAGTTTGAGGGTTCTATAATGCTGGGTTATTGAGTTTGCATGTGACTCTTAGTCTTTTACTCAGCTGGTTCTGTCCTTTTCTTGGATGGTTATCTCCTTGTCGTCTTCAACATTTTGTTCGCTTGCTGGCTTATACAGCTGCAAAGGTGTTACATGGTTGTCGTAAACTTTATTCTGCTTAGTGTAGCTATTTGTTAACTTTAGTTTGTTGTTGTTGTCGTTGTTATCTGTATAATACATTCTGTTCAATCCAACTGAAAAAGAGAGGATACTGTTTAATCCGTAAAATTTCCTTCCAATATTGGAGCGGATTTTCCATCAATACAATTTTTTGTTTCCAGCTTAGACTTAATTATTTCTAGGGTGACTATTTTCAACTGCTCTCATGGGCTTCTGGTTGAACATTTTTTTTAATGGAAAACACCTATCACCTTAAGATCCTTGTCCTCTCCAACAATAAACCAGTTACTAGACATCTTGTTACAACAACCACACCTTAAACTTAGCTCAAAGCTGATTGGAGCAAAGATCTATTCCATTGGGTTGAGGAGAGGAGAGCCATAGCAACCTCAAAAATTGCTCTCCATGAATACCCTATAAATTCAAATCAGCCTTCCCACAACACAAATGATATTTGTATGGAAAATCTGCAACAATTTATACAAAGAGGAATGATTATCAGACCTACTTTTCTCACCAAGAAAATAGATTGCTACCTTGAGGTAGAACTCATAAATTGCAAGATTTTCCATTGATAAAAGTGGAAAAACAACTTTGGCTACTTGAAAAAGGCCGTCATTTTTTATTTACAGGGCTTCCTTGGGTCCCAAATGAAAATTCAGGTGCAAAACCTGCAAATCCTCAAAACATTTATATATATATTCTCATTATACTGAAAGGTCTATTTTCTCCCCCAAACACCAAAAAAAAATGTAGTTTTCTGAGCAAAACCCTAGTTTGCAAAAATAACGGATTTGTTTATGAAGCATTGGTCTCTTGCCTTCAATCCCACAAAATATCTTCCAAGACTGTACGTCTAGTTTGGATTGAGCCATCCCTTCTTTCCCAATGAATATTGACAGAAATTCACATTCAAGTAATCAAAGCAATACGTGAGTACATTAGCATCTCTAAATTTACCAAGAACTATAAGATTCTCGACTATACAAGGATTTGTGTAAGGTGTGTACTGAATGGAAGCAACTAATGTATTACAAAAATATCCCTTTTGTTAATAGACTTTATGCAACCATCTAATCATCATCTACCTTGTCTATCGACCACCATTATATTACTTAACGGCAACCTTTGGATCCCTTACAAGAATCAGTTGTCCTTCCCAAAGAGAACCATCTATTTAATCAAGAGCAAAGCCTCACAAATTGATAGATATATTCCAGATCATGTGCATGCAAAGGAGAATTGTCGTAGATTGAAAAGAAATTCTAGCCAAGACATGCACGCAAAGCATTAGGTCAACACACAAGGGGGGTGGCTTAAAATCACCAAAAACATTCTACTAGCACTTGCAGCCGGTGGAGCTGCAAGGAATACGCCGATAGTATTATATAATTAGTTGAATATTATTGGCCCTGTCTTTGCAAATATCATTGAAACCAACTGCAGTAAAAATAATAACAAATACTTGACATATATGCTATTTTAAACCTCCTAGGAGCTGAGGAATTCTATTGGATTACCTCTGAAATTTTCAAATCTCTCCCTGTTTGTGAGACACTGGATAAAACTTTAAGCAAGCTATATACTCTACTGATAATTCAAGATTAAGTGAAAGATAAATTAGAAAACACTTAGGTTCAATGGACGTCACTGGCAAGTTTTCAAAATTAATTTTAATACTATTGGCGCATTGATGATTTCTATGCCAACAGGTATAACACTTAACTACTCACAGATTGTGCATATAAAATAATATACATAAACCATAAAAAATGGGATCATAAGAGAGAGGTAACAGTCAGAAAGCATTATATGAACACTATGGAAATCTTGCAAGTCTTGCCCTTCTCTCAGTCTCAGGCTTAGCAGGACTTCTTGAGACAAAGTTAGCAAAAATCATCACAGCTCATATGCTCCTGCAAACCCATCATTATTTGCATATTATCATCACAAAGGTACTAAAGCCCAAGCATTTCCAGTAGACCCAGTATTATCATCATACTAGTCTGGATGTTTTCATTCTCAGAATCGCTGTTGTTCTCATCATTCACAGAAACAGAAGATGGGCACTGGCCATCTGGCAGAACCTCTGAATATTTTTCATTGCTAAAGCCAAGAAACTCTGCTTTCATCATCTGGCTTGCAAAAAAACAAATAAGAGCATGGTAGAATTGCAGCAGGCAACATATGGCTGAGAAGAGAATGCTTTCCAAACATCTAGACTTGAAAGAAGCATGAAGATCTAATGGGAAGTATTTCTGCTCTGAAGAATAAAGCCATGTACTACTCCTTATAAAGTCTTTTGATTGACAGTTAGCTAGTTTCTTTGAAGCAGGGTTGAAACACATAGTTGGGACCTGTGTTATAATTGCTTCAACTCGCACGAGTCCAAATGCAACCCAAATGACAGTGACTTGTAACCTTAGTCAGTGCCTCTACAGAAACAAATAACCATCACTATGTATAAGAAACATACAATTGGGAGACATTATCTTAAGTGCATAGTATCACAAGATCATATCAACTATTTCCAACATCTCACACAATATACAGCTCTTGAGAAGGTAAAAATATGACTTTTTATTGATTCAAAAGGTACAAACTGAGTACAAGTCTAAGAATGATATTATTTCTCAGAAAAACTGAGTTTCAAAAGTTTGATTGTTGATCATATAATCAGTTACAATGAAGTTTTCTATCATATGTAATGTTGCCTCCTTCCTTTACTCGGCGTTCACTTTGCCTATCTAACCATAATAGGGAATATATGACACGTGTCATTGAAAACCAATACATTCCTTGTCTTGACTTGCTTAGTCAACCTTGTTTGGGGCAATTGGAAACTACTTTCCTTACTTGACTCTTTGAAAAGCTCCAGCTAGGCATTGGTGGAAGGAAGGCTTGAGTTTTTCAACCATGTTTCTCCTTTGCATGTTCCTATATCTACTCCTCAACCTCTTAGATGCCTTCAAAGTGCTGAAAATTGTCAGTACAGGTGTTGTAACTGATAGCTGCTTTCTTATTCACCCTAACTATCCTTTAATGCCTTAAACTACCACTTGCATACAAATAGGACATGTTTTGAACGACTTTGAAGAGGTAAAGTCTCCTTGTGGTGTTGGGTTAAGGCTTCTCCATCAAGATATCTTCAAAAATCTCTTGTATGAGTCCTAAGTTCCTAACCAACTATCTTGTTATTCACATACTCTTCAAACAAATTCAACTATCTAGTGTTTTCCATTACTTGGCGAGTATCATCTAGGTGAAACTAGTTGACACACTGTCCTTATTTGCTGTGCATAAAAAACCTCTGTTATATGGTCACCTACAGGTATACAGGACCATTCCTATGTAAGCAGATGTGTAGAGTCATGATATCCCTTTGTCTTTGAGAAGACTGTGTCACTGCTCTTATGGACTGTCATAGGATGTGCCATCTTGAAGAATTATCATACTGCATGTTGATTTATTATAATTAACAGTTGCTTGCTTAGCATTACCTTCTCCAACAATAGACACCATTGCCCTTTGCTTACCCTGAAGACTCTTACCATGATTGTCATTGTTTGATACTTCAACCTGTCCACATTCTCTCACATGTGTGAGTCTTCTACTTATTGTCCTCGCCATCTTATCTACCTCCAAATGTGTGAAATCCTCACCATTCATCCTAGATTCTAAATGAATCTCTACCTTCCATTCTCACACCCATGTGAGAGCACCTCCAATTGCCACCCTAAACTCACCATCTCCCTCCACTTGTCACATTGAGAGCTTTCAAAACCAACAAGCTAATATCTGCCCTTGATCTACCAAACAAATCCTCACCATCTATCCTCATGGTTAAAGATTTATTTAACAAGCCTGGACTCCAAAGGACAATGACAAGCAAAATGACTCATTCTAACTTGTACATGTTGTCCATTTGAGCAACCTACATGCAATCATCGCAAACATCTAGCAATTATTGGAGCAATCTCGCACAACAATGGAAGGAATGATCATTGCTTGAGTTTGCATTATTTATGTTTTGTGTTTCCATTTATGCTCTAATTGGAGGTGTATGTTGTTGTTCAGATTGAGTGATTGTTTTATATGCTCTCTTTTAGTCCAAATTTCACCATCACAATAACAATATAAGATAGGGGATTAAAAACCAAAATGGTTTATGGAAAATGTATAAGCATAAATAGTGCATATGAAACATCTTGTAAAATATTTGTAAGAAATGTACTTGCATGGAATGCAGTGATTGGAAAACATACACAAAATGGATTTGTTGAGAAGAGAATGCAAGATTTAAGCTACCCACTTGAAACAAGTTGTATATGAGCTCATGGAAAAAGTCTTCCAAAAAATTTAACCAAATGCAATTGACAGGTTTAAAATCAACTTCTGCAATCTCTGTGTGTGCTTCTACAATCATTGCATTACATTTATTTGAGTGATTTTGTAAGAGAATTCACTTGTGTTGTATATGCATTTACATTTTTCTAACATGTCCACCAGGCAACTGCAAAATCTGAAAAAAATCTTGATTTATTTATGCTGTAATAAAAGTCCATGCCCTGTTCCAAGGTTGCAGTTCTGCCACAAATTAGAAGAATACTGCCAAAGCAGAAATTTTAACTGTTTAAAAATAAAATTTATTTTTGTCAAGTTTAGATTGGTTGAGGAATGAGTACCCCTCGCCAGTGTGATTTGCTTGGTAGTGACATATAAAACTACCATAAGTAGGCATGCCCTAATTTGATAAAGAGCAACACTTCAGAAAGTAAAATTTGGACCTTTCTGATACTTTAAAAACTATTTTATCATCCTTCCCTTGTGAAAAAACTATTAAGTCATAACTAATAAATAAAATGAAGTGACTGTGGTCATATCCAGCATGCTAATCCTTTGTACACAATAAATTTCTGCTTTATCTAATGCGGGTGCGCACGGAGTAGTCATCATCATGTCACAGCTCTCATAAACGTGTGCTTTTACATTCCCTAAGCTATGAGCTATGCTGCAAGGTTGAGACCTGCAATCTTTGAATTCAAGAGAAAGCAATACAAGTTTTAAGAAAGCTTCATATGGCTGTGAAAAACACAGCAAATTTTGTAGAATAGAAACAAAATTTTAGATTATGGGAATTAAAAGAAGTAACCTTGATTATCATGTCAGGATACTTTTGTGCAAGGTCTTCAATGCTGGTACTGCCCTTTTTGCAAGCAATTATGACCTGTGCCACTACAAAAATTTCAATGAAGACATACAAAGGAAGAACAGGTATGATTGCAGTAAGATACACATTCAAGTTGCCACTACAATTGCTAATGATCAAGTAAACAAGGCTTGTTACAAAAATGGGCAGAGCCATGAGAGGAGGGCATTGGACAAAATTCTTCCAAACACAACACATCTCCTTCACATGACAGAGCAAGAAGTGACCATGAGTGAACATGGCATTTTTCTGGTGAAGATTCTATCTATCAACATACACCTAAGCAACTTGATATGTCCCTTCAAATTCAATGAAAAAGTGCCAAACCGAGTGGAAATTCGGGAAAGATTATATCTATCAACATGCTAAATTTTACAAATGGGTTTAGGTTATTTATTGTTTGCAGCCTAAACACATCACACAGAGGAATACAACCTACTATTATAAAAAAGACTCAAAATCACTGAATAAGCCTATCGAACCTGCAACCCTTGTTATAAAAACAACATAATAGGTGTCTGTGGAGATTAGATTTGTGACTTCTGTGAAAGCAAAGAGGTAATAAAAAAATAGCGTGTTGTGTATATTGCAACTTATGGAATTTAACCCTGACAACTATTAATTAAAAGGGCCTAAAATCTACACTCACCATGATGATAGCCTCAGGACAAACTAAAGAGCTGGCTACCTACATAACATGGAATAATAATACAGTGATGATTCTTTTATATTTTTCAAGCACATGGAGTAATAATACAGTATGCCATTATCAAATATCAAGCTATGCAAGTTTTCAACTGTCAAAAAAAGAGCGGAGTAAGATCTGCTACATCCAATAAAAAAAACCAAAAACTTTAGCACCCATGAACAGTAATAACATGACTTCCTATTATACAACATCACAAAATGGGGGCATAAAGGAGTTCAAACTGTGTGTTAATAGAAACAAAAAAAATGAACAAAATGAGTATCCACGGTGATTGAACTAAGACCTCTTATATGAAAATACCGGTTATCAAAAAACAGAACATGGCCATGGGGATTAAACTTGTGACATCAAAGTCAAATAATAACCCAATATTAGGGCAAGCACCAGTGACATCAAAGCAACGAAACAATAACAAAAATGGTTGAAAAAGGGTATTATTGTTCATCTCAAGTCCCATTGTCCATTTACTGCTGTCAAGGTATCTGTCATATATGTGTATGTGTTGTTTTTATGGTTAATATCTCCATCTCTGTAAAACTGATTGAAGAGGATTAAAATTGAGGGAAGAAGATTCTGTAGGACATAGCACCACTCTCTCCTCTCAAGAAAGTAGAGATGTTGGGAAGTCACAGGTCTACTACCTTTTGTTGTAAGTTTTTATCCAAAATATGTGATTCAATGGAGAAGTGGTTCGTATTGTTATATGGTTGCATTTAATCTAAACTTCAAATAAAATATGGATTTTCTGATTTTAGTGAATGAAATTGTATATAATAGATTATAGTAACTTGACATTTATGTGTACTCACCACGGATAATAAATGATGAACAATTCATAGGGGTTGTGTTTTTAACACATAATTGCAATAATAGACATGATATTTACTACACTCAAGGATGGCCATATTTCATATGATGCTTACTGAAAAAGCACAGCCCTCATCCGATTATAGATCAAGCTCTAGAGCCGGTCGAGTACCTAAGAGTTAATATTGTGTGTAAATGTCCTTTGTAACCCAGATGCTTGTAAATAGAAATACCTCCTCTCTATACCAAGTGAGGAGGACTTATACCCTTTTCACTCTAAGCTCTAGAACTGTTCCATATTATTTTCTATAGATTAGTTTGGATTTTGAATCTAGGACTTCCCACTTGCATGTCAAGATACCCTGTCAACCCTCTTTAGGAACAGACCTCTTGATATGATCTTTATTGAAGTTGCCAGACTTTTGTACTTGGAGCTTCTGGTTTGACTTTAATATCATGTTATTTTCCATGAACCAACTAAGATTGAAACTGATGACCACCTATTTACATGGTAGGGTGCTCTAAAATTGATTACTTGCTTTTTTTATGACCAAGCTTTTTGGTGGGCTCCTTATTGCGATTTTGGCTATGACTCATTTTCTTGAGTAGTTCAGTGCTAAAAGATCATTTTTTACACATGTTTGCCGTGAGTTCTACTATCCAGTCCAATTCAAACTAAATTCAAGATTTTGTGCTTTGACAGTTTTGAATTTCGGATTTGAATTTTTTATCAGGATTCTTCAAAATAGTTAAGGGAATTTTTATTGCATACGATTTAATTTCTGAATTTAGCATGGACAGTTTCTGAATTTGATTCTGACTTTTTTCCCAGATTTTGGATCACTTTATAATCTATCATCAAATGTTTTAACATAGTTTCTTAAATTTTGTTATAATGTTTATCTTTTATCATAACACTAATAATATTTTGTTTTTCAATGTGTAAGCACAAAATAACTTGATAATAGAATTTTTTAAGCTGCTCCTCACAGCCTACTCTATTTTAAAACGGTGAAGGCTTGTGAAGAAATTGGGCATGATGCATCACAGTTCAAATATATAACATATAAATGTTCATGTAAGTTTGTTGGTTGAGGTGAATATATTATATTATTCTTGAGAAATTCAATGATTATTTACAGTCAACCTTTAGTATCAAAGTAGAAGCACTTTATGTCCATCAACTTATTGAAATTCTCTGTCTTTTAAACATTCTATAGGAGTTGTGTGTTTTCAACCCTCAAGAACTGGTACCAAATAAGTATAGCCTAAGCTACCTAAATAAAAAATTAAGTCGAGCAACAAAATTATTATTTTCAATGAACAAGCCTCTACCAAAGTTGATTCTCTCAAACTTGAAATCGGTGGAAAATATATGCTTCCAAAGACATGAACCATGTTTTATTGCTATCAAATAATTTAATGACATGGAAAGGTTACAAACTGCAAGGGAAGTGGAAATGTCAAAACTCTACCTTGTGAAGCATAATGCTCTCAACAAATACAAAGAAAAGGACATATTACTCAACCTAAAAACTTTGCTCTATGCATTCCCCTCCATTGTCACTTTGTCAGATTGTTTTTGTCACACAAAATCATGTTGTTCAGAAGTCTCACGAGCTTATGAACGAGGATTGATACCTACCCAATGTGGTTGGGTTTAATTAAACAGTATATAAATCCCTGTAATTCAAAGAATCTTGAGTAAGTAATTTTTAATATATACATACAACATAGAAGAAATGAGAGATTTTTCTTTTTCATTTGTTTTAATTTTCCCTAATGACAATATAAATCCCTGTAATTCGAAGACTCTTGAGTAAGTAATTTTTAATATATACATACAACATAGACGAAATGAGAGATTTTCCTTTCTCATTTGTAGGTTTTTTTTATTTTGCTGGATTTGCTTATGTGATTTCTTTATATTACCAATTTTCGGATCTATAAAACCCAAATTCTGAAAAGCATTCTCAAAGGCACCTGAAACATACGTAATCTACAGAAATGACACAGTATCAGATTTTGTTTAGGTGATTGTCATCAAATCCCCCTGGGCCACTGCTGAATCGACACACTTACAAGGAAATGAAGTTGGGAGAGGCTTCAGTAGCAATTAAAAATTCTCCAACCAATTTGAATGATCTACCTTCATATATGTGCATATATGAAGTTGTCAATGTACAAAATTTGAAGTGAATGTTTTATCTTGATAATTTAATGGGACAAAACTAACATCAAAATTTCGTAAGGAAAATAACAGATAAAAACTATTACGAAACCCTACCAAAGTAGAAATTTTTTTAAATGAGACGAACCCAAACAAATGCCTACATCTACTACTTCAATCTATTCACAGTAAAGGAAACCCAAAACATTACCTCGAGATTCTACAGAAATTGCGTCGTGCTGTCAACGATGGTAGTGAGCGGGAACGGACGGAGTTTGCTTTCAGGCGTGGGGCGAGGAATGTTTCACCGTCTAAACAGATTCATAACAACCGTGTTGAAACAGCTCTATAGCAGGTTGACAACAAACATTGGTGGTGATCAAGTAGCTCCGTAGCAGGTTCACAGAGCATGAGGTGGGTTTATAGATACCCGACAGCAGCGGTAAAAATTAGGATTAAAACACCCGTCGGAGTGCGTCCTGTTTTCGGGTATCTTTTCCGGCGTCAGACAATTTTGCGGCGTGAGACAACTTTCCGGCTGGAATCTCACACAAAATATAGCTGGTAATAAAAATTAGGATTAAAACACCGGTCGCTGTGCATCCTGTTTCCAGGTATCTTTTCCGGCGTCTGACAATTTTGCGGCGTGAGACAACTTTCCGTCTGGAAGCTCACGCAAAATATAGCCTATCAATTTGGAGTAGGTACTAACGGGACTCCTATAGCTGTTTTGACAAAATCTGAATGAATTACTTACAATTCAATCTTCATCAGCATTTCCTTCATAATGAACTCTAAGTAGTAGTAACTAATTCAGAAGGAGAAGTATTGTGTTAAATGTTGTTGCTATCCTCCGTCAATTGCTTCATTTGACACTCTATATTATAGTTACCACTCTCAATATATGTAGTGTTATATGATGGCTAATTGGGCAATTGAGAACCTAGCACATGTTCAATTGAACGTTGGAAGAAACTAAAGGAGAAGCCTCTTTCAGCTCCTCAAGAACATCAGAATGTGTATCTATGACAGATTTAATTGTTGATGGTGGGAGCTTGTGGGCATTAACTGCCTCAACTTCTTGAATGATACCCAAAGTCAAACATCCATGCAGATTGACCTATTTACCTTCAGCCCTCCAAGAGAGTAAAGGAAATAGTGTAAAAGCCATCAAAGATGACCTTGTAATCCTATTGGTAAGGTGCTCCAAGTATCAAACTCTAGTAATCCAATGGAGTAACATCGCAATTGACCATGTCCTAGAATGGTTCAATTGCAAATGGCATAGAACACTTGCAAATTGTCCCTCCACCTTGATCCATCTTAACTGATATAGGTATGGATGCATTGTAGTAGGTAGAACAAGATCACACACCAGCTTTTATCAAGTTCTAATGGTTGACAATATGGAGAACCAATCCACCAACTTGTCCTTGAGTTATCAATTACAAGAGAATATGGTAAACCTATTGATATGGTGTTCCAAGTATCAAACTGCAGCAATCCAATGGAGTCACATCACATTTAACCATGTCTAGGAATGACTCTATGGCAAATTTAATATAACAATTGCATGTGACAAGTGTTGGTCGTCCCTCCATCTTCATCCATTCCAACTGTTATGGGTGTGGATGCACTGTAGTTGGCAGAAAAAGATCATTACCAAGGTACTTTTGGCTGTCATTACCAAGAACCATTTCCAATAATTTGAACTTATGTTGGCCATTATGAGAATATAATTTCTCAAATGTTGGAAAAATAGTCATTGCCTGTGAGAATTTACCAAAGATAAGAAATGTTGCGATTGGATGTTTGCGATCTATAATTTTTCAAGTTGGGACAACTTCTCAACTAGTAGGGCTTAGCCAACTTTGATTTCAAGACATAATATTCTTCTTTGATTTCAAGACATAATATTCTTCTAAATTGTTCTTCTCGTTGCCATGACCTATAACGGAGACACTCCAATAAGAATGTCCATTCTGCTCATTCCTATTCTTGGATGAGTTAGCAAAGTTTGAGGAGTTGATTGGGGAAAAAGTCCCTTCTCTTACAATCCCATTTTTTTATGGTTTGTGTATATTATTGTATATGCACAATCTGTGAGCAGTTAAGTGTTATATTGCAAGATTTGACAAAAAATCTGGTGGTAGAATTTATTTTATTGAATTTAAGCACATTATGAAACTGATAAACAGATCTACGTAGATTTTTTTAAATTGGGATCTAAACTTCAAATACTTTGTTCAGAGTTTTTGAACTATATATCAAGGAAATTGAATATATTCTAATCATTTTGAAAAGAATAGATATATAATTTCAATATTGTTTATATAATGGCTTCTGACTATTGCCTCTTGATGGCACTCTCAAATTTTACAAATTTGAAATGCCCATTTCAAAATTTTGTCTTTGCACTTTCAGAAGTGCACCTGATGAATCTGCCTAAGTGACCCACTTTGGAGGCTTGTAATTTAAAGCCTATTGATTGTCGTGCAAAACCCATTTGCAGACATATTCAATTGGCATATATTGACATGCATGTCAATTTTTAGCTTTCCACGATGATTTTTGTTAGGGTTTTGAAAAGCGAAGCTAGAGGATTTTGACACTTTTCTGTTATTTGCAAACTTTTAGTTCTACAAAGTTGCTTTCCGTTTGAGCTTGCATTTTGCAACCGAATGATTGTCAAGAAAAAATGATTGTCGATCTGCACTCTCCCCACCTAAATGAGTTTGTATGTCAGTTTTCAGAGTTTTATGATAAGATTTGTTATTTTTAACTGATCAAAACCAAACACAATTTGTTTAGTTTTGCATCTGCATTTACTGAAAACCTTTCAAGGTGGTCAACTTTGACACCTAATATCTTTTGAGCAGTGATGATTCAAGAAGATTATTTTTGCACACATGTTTAGTGTACCTAGATGATCTACTATGTCTGGTGGCAGCTCTCTAGGAGTTGATTTGGTATTTTTGCAAAATGGTGATTTGGTGAGTTCTAATTGGTTCTGAACAGTCTGTTGTTGCAGAAAATGTGAAGTGAGCAACTTTGTCGATTAATATTTTTCACCTCCGGATATCTTTTTTCAAACTATTTGTTGTACCGCATTCTTGGGTCAAATTTTTACATGTCTGCTCAGTTTCAAGGTCTCAAGATGAGTTTGGATGGGTTAATTAATTGTTTTCTGATCATGACAGGGTCATAAATGGTGTTCCATAAATTGTCAAGTTTTGCATATCTAGGGACAACCCATTTCTTGTTTTGGTTTGAAACCTTTACATCTCCATTTTCATCAAGATCGAAGGTCATTGGATACATTATTTTAATGTATTTCAATCGCGGCTAACACGTCCCGAGGACCAATTTACAAAGGAGGTACCTGAATTTTAATGGTTGAGCGAACTTTGAGAAAATGGGTTTTCTCTAAATAATTGATTATCGGTGCACGCAAAAAAATCTTGGCTCCAGGTGTCCAAATTAGAATTTGCATTATTTCCTAATGTCCAAATTGCACATATTTAAAATATCTTGCATATTTTAAATATTATAAAAGGAAAAGTGCGCGTGAATAAAGTCATTTTAGGGCAAGCTAAATATATTCTATGTTTTATAATATAATATAAAACATTATGAGCACAGAAAATGTATGAAAGGTGAAAAGGGCAAAAATATCTATAAGGCACAAAAAATGATAAATAAAAGAATGGGTAAAATATTTGCAGATTAAGGGGGAAGAGGTTGTCAAATGTCATCAACGGATCAGTTTTAGGGTTGCCTCTATTTTCTATTTTTTCTCTTTTTCTCTCATTGTAAAGGGCTCTGAGTTTTTGTATTAGGCTAGGTAAATAGAGGTTTGTTAAGTCTGAGTTATTTTTCGAGTCTATAAACTGTAATTTCTAATTTTATGAGCAAATACAACCAGTTTATGCAAATAAATTATGAAATGTGTTTGCATATTCATGAATATCTTCAGATTGTCTCCATATTTGTACACATTTAGTCATATAAATTCAATAATACAAAGTTGTCTTTGAGTTTATCATCTCAAATTTCATGAGATTGTGTTATTTGTTTATGGGTCTATTTCAAAGAAATGGTTAAATACTTTGAACAGATAATAGTGATTTCAAGTGTGCAGGTTGGCTTTGACATGGAGAATTTGATTGATAATAAAAGAGGGATTGTTGGTGCAAGACACTAATAGTTCATGCAAAGCATTAACAACTTAAATCCACTGGTTGAAGTTTGTTTGTTGGTGAATTCATTTTATGTGTTTGACTCCATGGCCCAGAATTGGCACTGATCTATTATTCAGTTTTGTGCATCTCAGAAACAAATTTAAATGCAAAATCATTTTAAATCCTTGTTGTTCGGTTGAGGTTTAATGTTGTGTTATGCCTCTCAATTGTTGAGTGAGTATTGATCTATTGAGAGTTTAGCCAGGTTTGAAGTTGTCGGTGCTCTTTGTGGTTTAATTAAATTGGGAATTATCTGCTATAAAAAAAAATGTCAGTGTATAAGGTTGAATTAAGTTTTAGACATTGTGTAGGTTGACCCACCTTGGTCTTGCAAAGCCAAAAGTGTAGTTGATTTCAATCTTTGACTGAATCTTGTCAGTTGGCCACTATCTTTGAGAATTCTTAAACATAGAGGTAGGCTACCTCTTAGAGAGTTTTCAAAGCTTAGTTGGAAAAATAAAACACCAACACCTCTCTCTTATCATCCCAGTTTTTTATGGTTTATCAACTTAACACTGGTGGAGAAAAAACACCTAAAGGGTGCAGGGTATATGAACACGTGCATGGGAAATATGACACCAGAAAGATGGGTTCCACACTCCATAGTAAAATTCGTTGCAGTATTTACTCTATTGCATGTTATTTATGCATGAACCCAAGAGCACGCATGATCACTTCAAACAGGTGGTAAATGTAATGTTAAACTACTTGTGGAACTACTATTGGAATCAGGAAAAATTGAAACTCAATTTATTAAAAAATTTAAACTAACAACCTATCTTAGCACACAAAAACCATATTAAGTCATTCTTCCATACAGTAACATGTTATATAAATTCTCAGTAACATCACAATGTTATAAAAAGCTTGTATAAGGCAGAAAAATCAAGATGCGGTATTTGAATATACTGGTACAGAAACCCAGAGATAACTAAAAATATAATGAAATCTATAGCATTTTTAAACAAAGATATAAACCTGGAAGCTCATGAATGTCAACTCAAAATCAACATATTTTTATTGTATTGTCTGGGTAATAGTGAAAATGGCAACATCAACTAACCTTGGGAAGGCCATGTACATAAATATCAAGATTATGTTCCAGGTTAGTAATTTGTTTATTCCATTTGTTTTTTCCAATCAAAACTGAAGGAGAAAAAGACTCCAATTATTTCCAATTATTGGGGGACTTGAGCAGAGATCTCTTAGGAAGTCTGTCCGCAAAAGCAATTTCAAATTGCTTAGTAGATAGGACACTACAATAATAACAGGGTATAGCTCACAGTAAACACTAAGAGAAGACATTTAGAACCAGAATATGATTAAGATCTTACACCTTACTGCAATGATGTGAAAATTTGCACAAAGCTATATTGTTGCGCAACTAAGTGGTGACCAATTGAGGTGAAACCTTACAAATTTAAATGAGAAAACACACACAAATCTAATTAGTGATAAATGAAAATTACAATAAATAAATAAATAAAAACGTCTTTCGAATGCTCTGTAACACTCGAAAAACTATTATGAAACCCTACCAAAGCATTTCAATACATTTAGTGGAATTTTCTATAAACTAAGTAAAACCAGAATATGGGATTTTGGATCAAACAGAAAATGCGCAAATCGCCTCTTGCTGATTACGAAACCCTGGCAAAGCAGAAATTTTTTTAATGACACAAACCCAAACCAATGACAGTACTTCAATCTATTCACAGTAAACGATAGTTGTGAAGCAGATTTATAGCAAACCCTGGTTGTGACGAAGCAACTCCTAGGTGGTCGCCAAGCAGCTCTGTAGCAAGGTCATGCAACATGAGGTGGGTATACAGAGAGGCGCCTACAACAGTAAAAACTCGCGTTAAAGAAACATAGTCTTCACCCGTCAACGATCACGCTTCCCGATGTTCACATTTCCCCAACAAAGCTTCCCGATGTCGGAAAGGCCAACGTGAGACAACTGCCCGCCGAAAGCTCACGCTAAATATAGCCTATCGGCTAAATAATGTATCCGGTCTCACAAGGAGAGAACTAGGTCAGAAATGTTTGTCGAATAGTCAAAGAAGTCATCAAATGTTATGAAACCTTCTTATGACCAAAGAAACAAATGCTCCAAGTCACTTTTCACACTTTGCTCAACCATATTTCATATCAACCATCAATGCTACAAAAGCAATCACCATATAAATTTTCAAAAAAAAATGGAGAATGTTAAGTGCTCAAGTTTGGAAGTCCAAGGCGGAAGCAAAAATCTTGTATCATAAATTGTCCATAGGATAGAATACAAGCTGCCAGCTGTCCTTTATTCAGCACAATGAAAATCTGAAACATATTTTTGGGACTATTATAAAGCAAAAAGAAAAAAATGGAACATTGTATTTGACCACTTTTCTGCTATTTTTGATTATGCACTACAATGGAAAGAAGCAATGTTTAGCTGTGTTTTTTAATCACATTTTGCATCAAAAAACAAACATTCAAATATTTTACTCTGACATAATGTTTCAATTCATCTTTCTATGTTCTCAGTTAAAGACGGGGCACAATGGAGATGCTGATTATAATAAACGTCAGGAAGGGATCAAATATCAATTTCTACAGCACCAGGAAGGGGAATTCAGTTGTGCCAGACAGCTGCAATACTTTTTCAAGTTTAATGTGTATTAGAGACTTTGACATTTCATGTCATGGGTTAATTGTAATGCTGGTTGCTTTAGTCTATTACTTTAACTTGCTGAGAAGGTTAACCAGATATCTTGTGAGTTGTACTCTTGCTGTCGCTAGTGCTGTTTTGTTCATTCTTTTTGCAATCCTCCCTTTGAACTGCATTATTTTCTCATTGTAATCTTTGCAGCTTTGATCAATATATAATAAAAAAAAAAACTTCCAAAGCAAAGCAAAATGATCAGCCAACATTTGATATTTTGGTTCTTAAAAACAAGCACTCTCTCGAAAAACAAAAGCCAACACCAAAAGTCTAATAATAAATTCTTCAGAAGGTTGTGGTGAATAGACCACACATAGGGTAAGTATGAATTCAAACGAATCACTCAGCACAGATCATTGGGGAGTACAATGTTGATATCTACGTAATGGTAACTACTTTTCTACAGCAGAAGAACAATACGGTTTACAACCCCATGAGACATTGAAATTTAACAGATTTAGATGCTTACAATTTCTTCAAATCTGTTAGATTTTTCTGTGAGTTTTCTCAATGTTGGGATGTAAAACTAATTCGAAAGTTTCAAAATAACATCTAGATATCTCCCTTTTTTATCAGTACACTTGAAAATTGTACACTTTATTACACACTTTCTATACAATTTGTTTTGACATTTGTCAATTAATTGTCCTGTATTTGAGGATCATTATACCTAAGTATTTTGCAACCATCACATGTTAAAGTTGCCTATATCTCAGAGAAGGTTGCAGGATGCCCAACTCGATTTTGATATAGCATGTCTTACATGCTAGCAGTTAAAAGATAAAAATGGAGGTCTTAAGAATCAGATCAAATACATGACTGTAATTTTGATTGTTCTGCAGCCCGATATCATACTTCATTTAAAAATAATATAGTAACTAGAATGTCTAACCTTAGCATCATTGGTTTGATCTTTAGGCAAGCAGAGGGTCAAACTCACTAAATCTATTACAAAGAGTAAATAGTCCCTCTTTTAAAGGAGGATTTCTTGTTATTTCATTTAAAAACCAAAAATACATAACCAATGAAATTATAAGGTAACTTTAACTTTCCCCACATCAACTGAAAAACTCAGCTAAATACATTTTACTGTTACCTTCATCCCACTTATGTTAACTACACCAGCAACGCAATTCCTCAAATGGGAGGATCATAGCACTGGTGAGCAGTAACTATTTATCCATCACTCCATGAGCGTAGCTCCCTATAGTACTAACTTTGAGACTTGAAACAATACATCAAAAGCATAAAACGAATGGCATTATGCCATTTTAGCACACTTAATCGTGGTACTTCATTGTAGTTACATCAAAACCGGGCATGTCAAATATAGCAGAGAACTTCTCCACTTCCACTTTCAGATTTTCAATATCTTTGTTGCCTGCAAGACCTTTGTTGAAGTCCTTAAGAAGCTTCCCGTATTCCTTCTGGATGGACAAGGTGATGTTGATAGTCTGGTGCAGGAACTCTGCAATTTTCTCAAAATCAGCTTCTTTGAGACCTCTGGAGGTCATGGCAGGGGCACCTACAATGAATACACTAGAGTTAGAACTGCAAAGGAGAAATCAACACATTATAAAACCAACGGTATCCAATTGAAGATTGTTACAGCATCAATCCTCTCCACTTGCAAAATGATAAAGAACTAAACTTAATAGTCACTCACCAATTCGGACACCTCCAGGAGAAAGGGCACTGCTGTCACCATAAACAGCATTCTTGTTGATTGTTATGTTACATAAATCACAAACCTTCTCAACCTTGTTTCCTGAAACAGGCAGATGATTGATAGCATTTTACTTAAAATTTTAATCATTCCAAAGTCTCAATAAGACGAAGCATATTGAATGAACTCCATTAGTTTAAGCTTGTAGAACCTATTTAGCTAAATCTTGGAGATGCGAGAGAAGTTTAAGTAGATATGCTTACCAGTCAATCCCAGGGGTCGGAGATCCCATAGAACTAGGTGATTTTCTGTTCCATCAGTAACAAGTTTGTATCCCTTGTTCATCAAGTAGTTCCCAAGAGCAACAGCATTTGCCTTTACCTGCTTGGCATAGGCCTTAAACCCAGGGGTCATTACCTGCTTAAGAGCCACAGCCAATGCTGCAATCTGGTGGTTGTGTGGCCCTCCCTGAAGAGATGGGAATACAGCAAAGTTGACTTTATCCTCATAATCATAGACAGCATCCTCTGGCTGTCCCTTCTTGGGAGGCTTTGGTCCTTTCCTGTAGAAGATCATGCCCGCTCTTGGTCCCCTCAAACTCTTGTGGGTAGTTGTAGTGACCAAATCACAATAGTCAAACGGGTTTGCAGCTTCCTGGATCGCAACAACAAAGAGGACAAGGTAAGATTAACGTAAGTCCCTTCTAGCTGTGTACCATGTATACATAAAGAAGCTATGTTCTCAGAGTACATATTTGTCCATGCAAGCGTGTTGAGGACCTCAAGGATTATATGTATGCCCTGTTATAATTCACCACGCATGACACAAATGTCATCAAAGATACAGAAGCATCAACCATGTACAATGAAAAATAACAAGACTGGACCAAACAAAGAACCAAAGTATGGGGAAATTTGTGTTGACTCCAAGAATATTTTTGATAATGTCGCACTACAAATATCACGTGACAGGAGTAGATCTGAGATTATAGACAACCAAGTTTCCATAGAAAATTGCCTAAGTATAGACAACACATATCTAGCATGTGACAGGAGTAGATCTGAGATTATAGACAACCAAGTTTTCAAATATTATAGAGAACCAAGTTTCCAAAGAAAATTGCCTAAGTATAGACAAACACATATCTAGCATGTGGCAGGAGTAGATCTGAGATTATAGACAAGAAAGTTTTCAAATATTCAGCTTTAGATCTGCTTGCCCGAAGAATATTGATAACAATATCTTGTTGTACCTTTGTCAGAAATGCAAGATCTACCATGTGAGTACTATGCCAGAGAGTATACTTGATGTTGTAACTCAGATAAAGGCTTGATTACTGCTTAAATAAAAGTGTAATTGGCTTTGGATAAACAAGTACATTAATGGAACCCAATCCAAACAGATCTGAGAGAACAAACCAATTATATTCAACTCGTAAGTTTCTAACCCACTAATGAACTAGAACCAACAATGCATTACTAATTAAACCCCTCTAAACACGTGAGCTCGGCTGAGGAACAGAAAATACAGAGGCACTTGGGAGCATAAGAACAGCTAAACACTTAAAAACGGGGTTAATTCTCCGTGCCACAAGTTGTCGAAAGACAAATCCCTTCATCGGGAAATGGGGGTGACTCACGGTCAATGTCAAAGGTCCAGTTTCTCGAACTAGAGATATGCAATATTTGTATCATAGACATTATTTAGGTAGCTCAAAGATAATCTATACATTCCAAAAAACACTCAGGGAAATGAAGGTTAACCAATCAATCTCGTGCTCATTTAGTCCAGTTAAAAAATAAAATAGAGAAAAAAAACGAATTAAAAAAATGCAAGATTTGTATCCGGCATTTTATCTAAAAACAAAATTCGTCCTATTAGGTGTCACTAAAACCCAAAACCTCGAATCTCCATATACAGATCCACCCTAGTTGAACCAAGAGATCTCAGAATAGCCTAGATGTTATGAACACAATATCACTTCAGTGAAAGCATGGAGGTGAATCCCAATGAAACCTATAGATGATAGGTTTGGGTCTCTGTTGATAAGTACCAAATATTGTATAGTGAGTACTAAACTTGAATAACATTTGACCTAATTTTGCAGATTTAATCAAGGCAAGGAGAGCAACTTCAAGCAGATTTTTATGGTTCTGTACTAATCCAGCAAAATATCCCGTTGTGTAGAAAACTCATAAGAACCATATATTTTGCAGATACCAAGCTCAACAACCTATACCTTATATGGTTGTCTCTAAAATGATTTGTTCATTACAGAAGATAAAATAAAATAAAAATGAAGTAATAAATACCTGAGCGGCAACAAGCCCACTGATGTGAGCCATATCACACAAAAGCATAGCTCCGCACTTGTCAGCAACAGACCTCAACCTAGCATAATCCCAATCTCTGGGATACGCACTGCCTCCACAGATGATAAGCTTGGGTCTAAAGTCCAAGGCCTTCTCCTCCAATTTTTCATAATCAATATACCCAGTTTCCTGACTAACCTTGTAAGGCAAGCTCTCAAAGTAAATCGATGTCGCAGAGATCTTCTTACCTCCAGAGGTATAGTACCCGTGAGTAAGATGCCCACCAGAAGGCAGATCAAGCCCCATTATCCTATCATGTGGGTTGAGCAATGCAGTATAGGCTGCAAAATTAGCAGGACTCCCAGAGTAAGGCTGCACATTAACACCCCACTTCTCTGAATCCAGTCTGTAAGCCTGCAGGGCCCTTGATCTACACAGATTCTCAATGATATCTATGAACTCGTTGCCTCCATAGTATCTGTTGCCTGGCATGCCCTCTGAGTACTTATTGGTCAGTGGACTTCCCAGAGCTTCAATGACTGCCAGGGAGGTGAAATTCTCAGAAGCTATGAGCTCGATCCCCCTGCTTTGCCTTCTCTTCTCTTTCTCTATCAGATCAAAGATCTCGGAATCCACTTCATTCAGTGGTGTGTTGCCCCATTCCTTCACAGAGTCCATTTTCAGAGAAAAAATGGAAGACCCAATTCGGGATGAGGGAAAAAAGAGACACACAGATCAGACCCAACACAGAATCTGGGCAAAAAAGAAAACCCAAATCAAGAGTTTTCTCAGATCTAGAGCTCTAAAACACAGACCAGTAGTGTAGGCTGGCTGTGTTGCACAATATTCAGCATATAGGGATATGTATTTATAGGAATATGGTGGCCACTGGTTTGTAAGATTTTTTCCCAAACTTACTACCAACCAAAGTGGGGCCGGCCATTTTACCGAATGATATCTAATGTCCTAATTTGTTTCCTACAACTTCGGAGCCAATGTAGACCGTTGATGCTGTACAGTGTGGTTGGAGCGATATGTTCCTGGGGATTCTTATACAGATTATTTTGTGAAATAAATATATATTTTTTAACATAATAAAAGCATGTTGGCTTGTGGATACTTTCATGGACAAGTAGGTTTTGTTTAGTGGCTTGATATTTTTATTTTTATTTCAAAGGTTGTGACATTACACATTTCTATTTTTTTTTTATATTGAATTAATGCACAAAATTATTTAGAAAAAAATAAAATCAGCTGTAACAGAAATAAAAAAACTGGGAGATCAATAAAACCATTATAAGTTTGGGTTATGTTGATTTGTAGGAAACATACGGATTTAAGAGGATAAGAGTTTAAAATGTTCAAGTGAGAATTTCAAAGGGCTCTTCTATCTTTTTAACACTTTAAATATTTATTGTTGTTAAATTAAGTCATTTGATGAAAGGATATTTTGATTTGTTAATAAAGTTGAATAGTTCTCAATAAGTCTATTAGAGATCAAGTTTTGTTGAGTCCAAGGTCTTCGGCATCACAAGAAATGAGGCTAAGGTCATGCCCAAGACAACTTGAGTGGAAATGATATCCCTTAGTCCTTAGTTCTTGGTCAAAAAGGTATTAACTTAGACTCTTGCTCCTAAATCAATTTACAAAAACCATTTGTTTTGACATAAAACACTTCATAAAATTAAAAATTAAATAATTTATGATAAATAATGATTGAATAAGAGGGCTTATAAAGCATATATAAGTACTTATAAGTGTAAGAGAATAAAAATACCTCACAAAAAATATTTTTAAATTTAATTTAATTTAAGATAAAGAATTAAAATTAGAACAATAAATGTAGAATTGAATTTAAATAAACTAAATATGATATTTGGCTAGAAATAAAGAGTTGGAACTACAACAATAAATGAATTTAATTTATTAAATTTAAATAATAAATGTGATACTTAACTAGAATTCTAAATGAGGAAATGTAATATTGAAGATATCAAGATTGATTTGTTAAGATATAATTTAAAATATAGGATATTATCAAATGAATGCTTCAAAATCTATAACAATGGTTATACTATTATAGTTCTCAAATGTGTTTGTGGAACTAATCTTTATGCATATGGAAGTGAATCTAGCAAGTTGAAATGAACTCCACCCAAAGAATTGAACTATAAAAGAATTAATTATTGTTGTAGATGTACCTCAAGTCATTGTACATATGTTTAAACGAGGTGGTGTCAAGAGACATTGTTTGGGAGCTTACTATGCATATATCTATTTTTATTTGGTCAAGATCCTAGGAGGATTGATTTAGCAATGATGAATAAATATCAAAGATAGTAGGTAAGCATGTAGTATGCTTAGGATGATGTGATGCAAGTTGACAATGTAGTTAGGATGATATAATGATCCCATTTAAATGTTTCTTTCTTTTAGGGAGTAAGGCACAAAGCCATGATTTGAAATGGATATAGAATTTCAAATACAACAACATAGCACACAAATTCATACAAATGTGTGCTAGGTCAACTCATAACAATTAGTAGGAAAAGGTCAACAAGATTTAGTTTGATTTTGAGATTTGAAAGTTTGAGGTTCAAATTTGTGCAAACCAAATTGCTTAGATTAATTATGTTGGTGTGAACAAGTCCTTTGCAAGATCAGTTTCCCTATGTCCTTTTCACACCTTCTTAGTTAAGTTTATGTAGGTAATATATACTTTCCTAGTTTAGTGGAGATATTGTTCACACATGCGACTCCATCTCCATTGTCTCATATTGATTATATATTTGCATCTCTTGGTGGTGTATCTTATATATACTCACATCTTGATCTAATATAATCATCCCTAACTATCTTTTATGCACATTGTGTCATTTTTATAGACTATTATTTTTCTAGCATGTTGATCTTCTTGTTTTCATGTTGTTAGCTCTTAAGCATCTCAATTTTGGGATAGCTACCTCCATAGCTAATTCTAACATGGTATCAGTGTGAGAGATTGTCCAAATTAGTTGGTCTATCTTTATAAGTTCTTATTTGGGACTTTATTTTGTAAGCCATTTTTAGTGATTGGTGGAGTAGATTGAAGCTCACTATTAGATCCAAAGCATTCAAAAAAGTTAATTTCACATTTTTTTGTCCAAATTAAACATTGGAGGCAAGGTTTATAAATATTTACATTTTGGGGGGTGTTTATGATATTCTATAGGTAGCTTTTTTGGAGTAGTTTTAATTTAAGTTCAATCCCATCATTCCATCCAAAAGGCCTAAAAACCTATGAATCAACATAAAAAAATTGATTTTAGAGTTGGTAGAAAAGACAAAAAACTACCCTACTCGGTTATACAAAAAAAAAAAAAAATTCTACATAGTGTTGGTATACAAAGTCGAATGTGTATATATATATAGCACTTTAAGAATTTTGTAAAAAAAATTAAAATTAAAATTATTTGCCTATGTGGGGCAAGGGACATCCCTTGTACCCCACTATAAGGTAGTGGCAAGGTTGAAAACCTACAACCCTATCAACGATCCTATCATGGTGGGGTTTGTGGACCCCTTGTTAGGGCCATGTGAGTAGGTGCTAGTTGGAATTGTATCCCAACAACCCCTTTTTGTTTGAGGTCTATGGGGAGCCCAAAGGGATCATGCCCCACCCTCTTATTATAAATAAATACATAATTTTTCACTAGTTGTTCCTTGCCCTGTATGTGGCTTTTAGTTTGGATTTCTAGTTTTTCACAATTTTAGTTCTTTTCATGAGCTTACAATATAATTCTCAATCTGGGAACTTTGAAGGGCCATATCATGTGTGTATAGACTCCTTTTTGGGCCCTATTTTTGGAATTGTGTACTTTTCTATGTATTTCACATAAGTTCCTTTTGTTTCTTTTCATTATGTATTAAAATTATGTTTTTTATCAAATTTGGTCTCTTTTAGATATTGTAAATATCTACTAAATACATTATCTCATTTGTAAACACACTAAAATAATTGTTGTATATTATATTTTAGGGATCATACACATAGCATCATGCCATTGTTGTACTTACACAACTTTATAAAGTGTCATGGAGGACTTGTGTGCACCTTCTATTTACATTCACAACCTCATCTACTTTCATGTGAGTGTGTATTGTTTTGCACACCCTTTATGTAGTGTCATGAGGGTTTGTTGTGTTTGTATTTATAATCACAACATAATCTTTTGTCATGTATGTGATGTGTTGTTGTACATCATGTTCTAGTTGTAGGTACTTCTTAGTAAGTGTTGTAATGTTAATTATTCACCTTCTTACACCAAATTATGACACATAGTTTTAGTGTAGTTGTCATATCTCTCCATTGTCAACATTGTGGGGTTATAATATTTTTGTACTTGGGCTAATTCTTCCTTGGTTTCTCTTTGGAATGAGCTACATATCTAGTTTTTGTTTCTATATACTATACAAATGCAATGCTTGGTTCCACACATTTTTGTGAGATAAAATATATACCACAAAGACAATCTTTCATACTTATTTATGGATGCCTCATTATATATTCTTTAATTTATCAATATTCTTAAGACTATTGGTACCTTTTATTATGTTATATACATCTTTGATTATCAAATTGTTGTCTTGTTTCTATGTGTGCATTGTTCGAGTAATATCATTTTGTTTGCTCATATAGATTTATTCTTCTTTGATCCTAATTGGCATGCTAGTTTTAATGGAGGTTCTTTAGTTGCAATAGTATAACAATTATTCTTTGGAATTTGTTTGCAACCTCTTTGTGCATTAGTGAAGTTATTCACACTCCTTGTCTTTTAAGGATAGATTTTACAAAGGTCTCTTGTCCTTCTCGTGTTTTCTCTATTTTAGGGAAGAGTTTTTTCCTCCAAATTTTCTCCTTTATTTATTTGTGAGAGACTCTTTTATAGTAATGGTGAAGGAAGTCATTCTTGTGTAGGTTAGCTTGAGTCCTCTACTATTTTCATTGTACATGAGTACCTTATTAATTCTAGTTGTCAAGGCTTATGAGTATTTTTTCATTTCTTTCCTTCCTAAGTTGCTCTTAGGGGAGTGTTGGTGTGAGTAGGTCATTTACTACACTAGTTAGTTAAGTTTACTTAGCGTATGTTTACATTCCTAATTTGGTGGAGATGGTATGCACATATGTGACTCCATTTCTTATTATCCCATATTGATTATATATTTTCATCTAAATTGTTATTGTATCCTATATATACCCACCTCTTGCTCTTTATGAAAAACCCCAGCTCTTTGTTGTATACACATTCCATCCTTTGTATATATTATTTGTATTCTATCATGTTGGTCCTTTTGTATTCACGAGATGTTTCTTAGTCACCTTGATCTTAGGATAGCTACCTCCATGGATAATTCTAACAAATTCCACACCCATGATCTAGTGATTAGAACTAATTCCTAGGGATGATTGATGATGAGGGCATGTTAGGATAATATTGTGAGTCAAATTTAATGCCAACATATATGACTTGTAGAGTTGTTACTACATAAAGGACAACTTGGTTTAAGTGGACCCAAAACAAAAGGGAAAGCATGGGTATGCGATTTTTACTATCATATTTTAGATTAAAAGAATTTGTGTATTTAATAAGTTCTAAACCTATCTCCTACACAAAACCCATGTGTTTTACAATATCCCTATTACCAATAAAGCCAATACAACTCTTTGTACATTTTATAATGTATTACTTATTTATTTGAATATCACAATAAAAATATATAATATTTATCAAACTTAACTATAAATTATATTTATTTAGAATATCAATATAGCAATCTTGAAACATATATATATATAATTCTTATACATTTAATAATACTTTGATTGCTAATCAAGCTAATATAACTTGTATTTATGTATTATCATATACTACTTATTTATATGTATATAATTTATTTACTTAACAAAATACTTTATTTTAAATTATAGAAATCATACACATTTTTTAAATAAAATGAAAACAAATTTTTATTGTTAACTTTAATTTGAAGAGTTTTTTTTTTTATATTACTAAAAAGATTAAATGAAAATTAGATTAGTTACTACATTTTTTTATTGGTAAATATTGTCATGGGGCAGCTCTCTTCTATTAATATCAAGAAAAAGATATTACATTGACCAAGCTTGGGCCCAACTATGGGTTCCTCAAGTTCATCATATACAACATTCCTTAGGAGAATTTCATAATCCTCTCTATTTGGGGAGGTGAGAACATATCCCCATACTCATTGAAAAAGTAACTAAATGTATACATCTTCTCCCTCTACGACCCTTCTCTAAATAGCTCAATCGCTTGGGTTGATACCTTGTTCCTCTTAACTGCTGAAACATCAAAAATACTTGCAATTAAGTCCACAGCTAGCCTTTTTTTGACTAGTGAAATGGCACCTTTTATAGTCTCCATGTTATCTGTTAGAAACCAAGATCACCTGCATGCAATCACCTGTCACATGCAAAATACATGCAGAACCAAAGAAGATGTTTTGTAAACCTCAAAGTAAAAATTCATTATTGAGAATCAATTATTACAAAGAGATCAATCCTTATGAAGGAGATCAAGAAATCCTAAAAGGGAAACCCTAAATGAAACCCTAGTGTGCACACATAATAATTAATCAATTATTAATGTGCCTAAGTTTAGCTTAAGCAACTAAAGGAATAGGTGACTTAATTAATTAACCAGTATGATATAATTAATTAAGTGTAATAATTTATTACTCTAACACCCCCCCTTAAGATGAACTTAGGAAGAAGCTAAAACACTAGAAGAAGATGCATGCAAGCAAGGATGGGTCCCGATAACTAGGCCTGATCAGGTACCCATTTACAAATGCAAGAAAGAGGTAGAGAAGGAAAACCCAATGGGAAAAACCCCCCTACAATGAGATGACATGCTGCAAAGAAGCACTGGAAGAACACTGTAGAGTAACACTGGAACCGCAATCTAGCAAGCAAGGAAAGATATTTTTGTCTACAAGAAACCATATCGGAATCATAATGATGTAACAACGAACCTGATGCCACGGAACACTCAAAAAATCCAAACGGGAACAACCCTAGAATCTATGAAGCAACAGTCAATTATTGAATGATGTATTACTGAAAACAAAGTGCAAATATGCAAGTTACACCCTCCCAACTGCCAAAACATCCAAGTAATCTCCAAACAACCCATCGGGCCAAATCTGGACTAAATGATCAACCTAAGATAGATACAAAAAAATTGCAATGGACAGAAACATAGAGCTCCTCAATACCTTTCCAACGCCGCAAAGATAGCGAAAATCGAAGATCATGGCAAAAAGTTATGAGCTCGGAAGCATAAAATAAACATCTGACTTCAAACAGAAATAAATGTAGTAAAACAAAAAAATACTGTAAAATAAACTACACCACAGGAAATTTCTTAGAACCAGCTTTCCGTTGATATCTCGTTTGCCCGATTTCGATATCGTATGCCCAAGTTATGCCAAAAACAAAAAAACTGCTCCTTGAAGGCAAATCAAGGCTAGGAGGGGCAAAGAGGCCATACAGCCCCTGACGTCATGTTGACATTAGAACTTACCAAGGATAAATTTGATGGCCATCTGGCTGTCGCCACAAAAATTCGGCCCCTTGCAAAAAAAAAATTTGGTCGTGGTCACCCATATGACTTGACTGGGGGCTGGAGTTGGTCGGGGGTCAAGCGCGGAGCTCTCGGTCCCCCATATGACCTTGGGCCATGGGTGGGAAGCCCTTAAGGGCTGGAAGAGAGCCCCCGGTTGTCCATATGACCAGGGTAGAGCTGCTGAGGGACTCGACGGGGCTAGTTGGAGTCGGCGGCGCTGCATGGTGCAGCCACCGGTGGTGGTGGCGGTGGTGAGATGGCGGTCGGCTGATGGCTGCTCGGCGGCAGAACCCTTCAAACTGGCCGCACAAAACCTCCAGCAAGTTTGTGAATTTTGGCATGATTTTCAAGATTTTTTTGCTTTGTGAAGCATGCTAGGGAGGCCATACGACCTCCTTGGCAAAATTTTTTGCCTCAAAAATAAACTTCTCCAAAATCAACGATTTGACAAGCATTTCTAGGGTGTTGGACGTTGCAAACGTGATGGCGATGTTCGTTTGATCCCAAAGTGTCTTAAAAAATTGGCTACCCCTAGATCTTGCAAAAAAGATGCCTATGGAAACCCTTGCACTAGAAACTCACTGAAAGGCCATATCTTCAGATCACGAACAGGCAACTGCAGGTTTGGAGCTCTGATACAATGTTAGAAACCAAGATTGTCTGTATGCAATCACCTATCAAATGCAAAAGACATGCATAACCAAAGAAGATGTTCTGTAAACCTCAAAGTAAAAATGCATTATTGAGAATCAATTATTACAAAGAGATCAATCCTTATGAAGGAGATCAAGAAACCCTAAAAGGGAAACCCTAAATGAAACCCTAGTGTGTACACTTAATAATTAATCAATTATTAATGTGCCTAAGTTTAGCTTAAGAAACTAAAGGAATAAGTGACTTAATTAATTAACCAGTATGATATAATTAATTAAGTGTAATAACTTATTACTCTAACATTATCCTCTTTGACCAAGTTTTGTGCCACTATAATCCCCTAGGTCTTAGCACCCATGATTTGCACTATATTAGAGAATAAAATTTCATAAACACGTCCATCATGAATGTGGCCACTCTGTCATTTATCTACACCCACAATCTTCATTATTGTTTTCCTTGTCTCTAGAGCCTCTGCCTTAAATAGCCTTTACACTTGTTCCTCCATTATCTTTGCTACATAGTTGCATCTTATGCCAAAGATGTGGTGCCCAACCATTTTACATCTTCCCTGCACTCGAGGCTAATGAAGATGGACACAAAATCTTGAGGTCAATATGGACATGTGAATCTTGAGACTTCCATCATTTATATTATAGTTGTTTCCCGCAAGTTATGGTTGATTTCATTCCTCCTCAGTCTTGTTTTTGATAGGAATGCCACTCATGAGTCTTCCAACCTCCTTTTGGTCTTATGCAATCCTAATGATGATTGGATTGAGAAGTTATCCTTTTACTTATCTAGTTCACTCCACTTCCCCAAGCACTTCTTCCCTACCAGTGCTTTGTTCAAAAATTTATGGTTGAATATTTGGTTTATCAAAGAAATAAAGGGTAGACAATCAAGACGCCTAGTCTCTTGCAACCCTTAGTTATTCCTAGCCAATGTTGGGAAGAGGTCTCCATGGATTTCATCACAAGGCTTCCAAGATCTAAAGTTAAGAATGTCATCATGGTAGTAGTGGATCACCTCACTAAATATGCACATTTCATTGCATTATCACATCCTTTCACTACAAGTATAGTGGTAAAATATTTCTTGGATAATATATAAAATATATATGGTACACCTAAGGTTATTGTAAGTGATTGTGATCCTGTCTTTATTAGTCACTTTTGGATAAATTTATTCTCATGTTTGGGTACTCAATTGGCTCATAGTTCTTCATACTATCCTTAATGTGATGGGTAAATTGAGGTTGTTAATAAGTGTTTGGAAGGATATCTGCATTTTTTCACTTCAGATAAACAATCTCAATGGGTAGATTGGCTACCACTCATAGAATGGTGGTAAAACACTTCCTTTCACAATTCATCAAAAATGTATCCATTTATGGTATTATATGGATATCAGCCTCCTTCCATCACATCATCATTGAAGGTGTCACCAAGATTTCAGGTTGTGGAGGACTACTTGCTTCATCAATAACAAGTACTTCCAAGACTCACTTGGAGAATCTATTCATGGCACAAAATCGAATGAAGCAACAAGTAGATCAACGTCGTAGTGAAAGAAGTTTTGAAGTTGTGGATTGGGTTTTCTTGAGATTGAAAATTTACAAGAAATTTTCATTGAAGCAACAAATAAAGAACAACAAGTTGTCCCAAAAATATTATGACCCATTCCAAATCATGTAAAATATTGGTAGTGTTGCCTATAAGCTTGAATAACTGCCAACAACAAACATACATATAGTTTTTCATGTTTCTTGTTTGAAGAAGGTAATTGGGAATAATATCCCTACTCAAAAAATATTACCAAATCTCAATGAAGAAGGGAGGATCATATTGGAACCAGAGTTCATTTATTAGATGTGCACAAAGAATCTAGGACTATAACACTTGTTGGAAGTATGTGTTGTCATTGATGTCAACTGATCTTTGTTGTTACATTGATGAGAATATGTTTGTGGATGTTGAACCTCTTTTGTGGTTGAGAAGGTGTTGTAGATATTGAGATGGTGTTTGTGGTGCTTGGTTTCCAAGTGCTTTTGAGAAAATTTGAATAAAAGAAGAAACAATGTGGTAAAGAGTGTTTAGTGTGGCAGAGTAGTGTTCAATGTTTTTCTTCACATTTCTTCATGGTTGAAGATCTATTTATGTGGTACAAAGGTGTTATATCCAAATTTTTAGGTTTTGGATCATTCAGAAGAAGAAGTTGTATTCACCGGTGTGTGAACTGTGCAGTGTTGTATGGGAGATGGTTTTGCTCTGCATTTCTCTGCATTGTGGTTTCTAGTTTTGTGGATCTTGAAGTGTGCTTATATTTCTCATATCTATCTCCAATCCAGGTTTTTTGAGTTTTGGTACTCCACAAGGTTGGATTCATGTGTTATAGTATGTGGAAGGTTAATTGATTGTTCAAAATGAGTATTGTTCTTCATTTGTATGATGTTGTGAAGGTTTTGTTGGATTTTAGGGTGTTGATGGAATATTCCAGATTGTGTTTAAGTGTTGTGTGTGGTTCATGAGTCATATTTGGATTTGGTGAAACATTTACTTAATTTTTTAATGGTGTTAACACAGGTTTGACCAACCTTGGGTGTTTACATTAATTGCATATATGCTTTGGTGTTTGTGGAAGCGTGGCGTGGTGTGTACATGTGGATTTAAGTTTGAGTTAAGGTATGATGTGGTTTTCCTTCATTCCTCTCCACTGTGGGAATGTTTTGGTGCCGACCTAATTTGAATTTGCACATTTGGAGTGCATAGCCGACCTTGTAAATTATTTTCAAGGTTGAGGATGATATCTATATGTGTTGAGTTGATGAAGGATGGGGATGTGAATTGTGTGTGATGTGAATTATAATGCGAAGTGCGAAAGTGTGAAATGTAGTGTGAGATTTAGCAACTAATACTATCAGAAGCACTGAGTGTTGGTATGTGGCGGTTGATCATGATATACTATACACTCTTCATGTATCCTCATCGGGGTCCATGGTGATTTGGAAGAGGAAATATATATTGAACAACCACAAGGATTTGAGGTCAAAGGTAAGGAAAAACTAGTGTACAGATTGAAGAAAAGTTTATATGGCTTGAAGCAAGCACCTCAGTGATGTTATATTAAATTTGCTAGTTTTATGGCTGAGCAAGGCTACAACAAGTGTAATTTAGACCATTGTGTTTACTTTAAGAGGTTAGATGAAGATAGCTACATTATTTTATGTTTATATGTTGATGATATGCTTGTAGTGGGGTCTAACATGGATCACATAAAGGATTTAAAATAATAGTTAGAAAATTCATTTGCTATGAAGGATTTGGGGGCAACAAAACAAATCCTTGGTATGAAGATTACAAGAGATAGGAAAAATAGAAAAAAAAGTTATCTCAGGTTGATTATGTTGAAAAGGTGTTGCAAAGATTTCATATGGAGAATGCAAAATTTGTCAACACACTTTTTCCCAGTCATGTCAAATTGATTAAGGATATGTGTCCAAAGACACAAGAGGAGGAAGAAAAAATGTCCAAGGTACCATATGCTTCAACTGTAGGTAGTTTAATGTACGACATGGTATGCATGAGACCGGATATTGCACATGTCGTAGGAGTTGTTAGCAGGTATATGAGTCATCCCGGAGTTGAGCATTGGAATGCGGTAAAATGGATTCTTAGGTACTTGAGAGGTACATCCAATAAATATTTATGTTTTGGGGGCTCTAATACTGATTTAAAAGGTTATGTTGACTCAGATTTGGTAGGGGACATAGATACCAGGCAGAGTACCACAGGTTATGTATTTACAGTTGGTGTGTTGGAAATATGTGCCTCAATCTAGCTGGCTTGTACTGCTTTGGTCCGGGGGACTTCATGTGTTCAACTTATTTCTTGTCATCAAGACTCTGTCTGGTCGGTGGGACTCCTGGGGGTGTTTCGGTGATGTCCCGATGGGTCTAGCTTGGCGACATGCTTTATCGGTTGGTGATCACTATCGGCAAGAGTCTTTATATTGTTCCATCGATGGGCCGATGCGGCAAGGTGATCTCATATCGGTGGGTGACATTTCATGTCCCACTGATATGTCGATATGCATTGAGCGGTTGAAGTTGGACCAAGCGGCAATGAACCTGATCAACGATTGTGATTGGTTTGATCCTACAGTGCTCATCTTGTTCCACACCCTTTTGAGGGAAGTATCGCTGAGAACTTTTTGGTCGAGCAAAATTGCTTATGTGTTTGACGCGTGGCAGTGTAAGCGGTGTTCGCAACAGAAGGATGGTGGGTCTCAAGCTTTATGCTAAGTGTTGTCGGCCATGCACACTTGTCAGCATTTTGGAGAAAGGCCACGAAATATTGCAGATGCCTTTTGAGATGCCCCGAAAGTTTATGAGCGGCTTATACGTGGCTCGGTGGGACCCAAGTGTGACTCAAGTGAAGAGCGCAAGGATGATGGACGCGTGGCAGCTTCAGAAGCCTGTTTCGGGCAGGCTCAAGGGAATATTGGAGATTCCCTCCTTGATGCCCCGAAAGTCCACGAGCGATGGACACGTGTCTCAGTGGGCCCGGCTATGGCAATGGTTGGTATTAGCGAAGGTGGTTTCCTCTTGACCGCGGTTTTGCTGGCTATTAGCGGTTGTTTGGCTAATTGCCATACCGTGAGGGATTTGCCCTCGACTAGCGGTAGAGTTGTTAACTGCCGAACCTTTGAGGTTTAACGGATGATTAGTGATGAAGCTCGGGATGACCGTTCTACAAGCAGCAGACGAATGGCAGTGCGACACGTGGTGAAATCTCATTGGTTGATTTTGCATCGTTGTTGAAAATCAATGGCTAGTGACCAAAATCTTGGGCACTTGTCTCGAGGGTTTGATCAGAGTGTAGAATTGATTGTAGGGCGGCTTGATGTTAGTTGAAAAGGCAGTGCACGCAACCTGAGATGGTGAAGTTAGTCGGTGGGGTAATATAGACCCAAGATGGCCATTTGGTTTGAGATTGAATCTGATTTGATGGTGAAGTCGAAAGGCTAGTCGATCGGAGACTGACTAATGATAGAGGTCGAGAGATCCCAGGTTTGAAGATCGAATGATGGGTGATTGAATGATTAGTGGATCAACAAATCGACAGATCCATGATCGATGAGATTGATCAGTGATCAAGTGTGTGTATTCCAACGGTATGCGAAGAGCATTGTAACCATGAACACTGAGACACACAAAATCGACAAAGATGTGAACCTGAAGTGACTGTAAGGCTGTGCCAATTGGAAGGCTGGCTGTGTGAATGGGCTGACGAGCTGAAGGGAATCTTCACTGTATGTCTTGTGAAGACATTGTAATAGTGCAAGGATGCAGATTTATGTTGTTGCCTATATTTCTCTAGATGAACAAGATGTGAATCCTATAATGGCTATGAGCCTGATATTGTATTATAACCGTTTAGTTGTTGAATAATACAATGGCTCTATCTTTTGGAGTGTGGGGTTTTTTACTCGAAAGGGTTTTCCCCACGTAAATTTGTGTGTTTGTTCATGGTGTTGAATCTGGCTTTAGTTTGCATGTTCTTTTCTCAGAAGGATCAACGGGGGAGAACCATTGTGCTTGTTCTTGCTTTATGGCATAGGGGTGATCCCACAATAGTGGTTTACAATTTTTGGCCAAACTGGACACTGCAATTATTATTTTTAACTAAATCTTCATATTCGGGCACCTATAGCGGCTAAACCGTGAGGAATTTGAAGATGATGCAAAATAGAGTCTCATCACATTTTTTTTGTAGATTCTAAAAAAAAAAATTAAAATTTTTTTGGAATCAGATTGCACTTTTTTTTCCATCTCCTACGAAAAATGGATTTTTTTTCAGAAAACAACATTTTTAAAAAGTGACGCTCATCGTATACAACATAACTTTTTTTGTATGAAGGATAAAATTCTAATTTTTTCAAATTTAGATTTGTAACTATGATATCTAGCACTTTCATTTGGTCTCATAGACTTCAATTGAATATTTTTTCCTTAATCAAGTTTCGAAGTCAAACCAATTGCAATTCAAACATAAGTGGATTGTATACAACATAACTTTTTTTGTATGTATCAAAATTCAAATTTCCTTTTAATGGATCAAGGACATCAATACCCAACACAAACATATTTTTTAAAAAAATATTTTGATAATTTTCTATTTTTCCACATGTGCAAAATAGAGAGCTTGATTTTTGGTGAAAAACCCATGTTTAATAAAACTAAAAACACACATACATAATAAAACCAAAACATATTATAATTATATTCGTTAGATAGCTCGTTCTGAGGACTACCATCTTCCAATTGGGTCTGTGAAGTCTCCTCCATTTTCATCCTCAACCTGAGTTTCAAAGGGCGAAAATATGGAGTCTTTTTGTGTCAGAGGGTGGGAAGGTGGGAAAAAAGGGGGTTCGAGCGAACCTAATACCCTTGTTCGATCAAACCCCCTTTCCACAATGGGAAATGCGGGTTCCCACATGCAAAGTGGTTCGATCAAACCCTGGTTCGACCAAACCCCTTTTGGGCTCGTTCGAACATTGAGTTTGCTTGAACCCCTCAAAAGGAAATTTTTTTGCATGGGTGAGGTTTATGGAAGTTTTCCTTCCTCAGTCGAATTGTAAACCACTTTTGTGGGTTCACCCATAGTTGTTAGTGCTTCTGGTGTGATTTGAAGAAATGAAATTCATTAAGGCACTACTGTTCTTAGATGTTTTATAGTTTTGAGTCATATGGTAACCCCAACAAGTGGTATCAGATCTAGTTAAAGGTGGTCAAGGCTTGTTCATGATACCAACATGTGGTATTAGAGCCTTCTCCTGGTTACCGCGGTTCTGGGTATTTTCTCTTGAGCACATTTCTGAGCTTGGCAAGCTTGAAGAAATCTAGAGGAATCGACTGATGCTTGATCTTTCCGATGAGTAATATTTCCTTCTCTTTTAATTCAACATGCAGCATGAAAGACATAGGAAGTTTTGGAGTTGATCATATTGTGGCGATGTGGTTTGAGGCTTTTGTTTGGCAGCAAATGATCCTGATGTGAGGGGTGTGAGTTTATGCTTATGGTTGTGTTGTAGCAGAGCGTGGTTCATACTGGGTGTTTATGTGAGAGGCCCCCTGGTGGTATGGAGTTGCTTGGGTTGTTTCTCAGCCATGTATTATTATGCTTGTGCTGGGTGTTCTGACTTAGCATTGAAGGCATTTTCTCTGTTGCCCTAATTGCATGAAGGCTATGAAGTTGATCTGGGTGGTCTGAAACTTCTGAATAGCCTGGCTCTCTCGCATGCTTGTGGTTTTGGAATTGGTCTGAAATGGGCTTGGAGTTCTTGTACTACCTGCATCTTGTACTTGCATGTTTCAGATTCATGTTTTTTGGTTCTAAAGGGTTTTCTATAGATTTTCCTAAAAATTCTATGATGCATATTCATGTCACTTCACTATCCTGGTCAACTGTGATGGTTGTGTGTAGACTCCTGAGTCATCTAGATGCTTAGTGAATATGGAGGTTGATGTGTGTTTTGGAAACACAGTGGTTTTTCAGGTTTTGCACGGTTAAGAAAAACTTGCGGTTTTGTGGAGTTGTTGTTAAACTAGTTTCTAGACCCTGGTTGTTTGGGGTGTTGTTGGATGAGATAGTTGTAGTTCTCAATGCAAGTGTTTTCTTGATGGTTTCCTAGACTATGGTGCTTGATTTGTGGACATGATTGGTGAATCAGATCTAAGCTTGATCTGGTGTTTGAGTCATGTTGTATACATGGGCTTTCTCTTTGAGATCTCAGTTATGCAATTTCCAGTGCGATGATAGATGTGCAAGGTTTTTCACTCGTTGCATCTACGAGTTGTGCAATGTTGTGGGTTGTCTTTACCTACATATTTTTTGTGGGACAACTCGGAAGTGGACTATCAATATCCACGAGGTTTGTTTCAGTGTTGGTGCAGATTTGTTAGCTGACCTTATTTGTTGTCACTTGTTTATTGGTGTAGTTATTTTGAGATGAGAGGATGGATGGATTTTGAGTACCTGAATAGTCGGTTATGGGGACCTATAGTGAGAGTATCACAATTTCATGGAGAGCTTGATACACTAGCTAATGTAAGCTTTTGACAGTGATGGTGCGGTCTGCGTGATCTGGAGATCTTGGTGTTGTTCAACGTTGCTGTCTGATGGACATGTTGTCGGTTGTACCTGGAGGTTTTTTGGATTAGCAAGTGTTCGATCACGATGCTTGGAAAGCTCGGTGCCACGTTCAGTGGGATCTTTAGTAGTGACTGGTGATCTTCTTTGGTGTTGCAGATGTTTCAGGTGGAGCTCTTAAACCCTATTGATGCAGAAGAGCTCTTTTGCATTTGCATGGACACTATTTGAAGATGTGCAAAATCTTGGAGCCATGGAGGACTCTTGCGAGTATTTGGTTGAGGTGTTGGTGGTGCTTGATAGGTGATGTTGGTTTAGAGTTTTGGCATGAGGCTTTGCTCTTGAGACCGTGGTGGAGTCACCTAAAGCATGGTATCTCCTAAGGGGGATAGTAAGATCATGGTGTCATGATAATTTCCTGTTCATAGGTTTGGAGCTTTGACATTGGTCTAGTGTTTCTCTGTGTTTTGAGTGTATTGGTCATGTGCTTGAGAACTTCATGTTTGTTATAGTAATGCAGATTGGAGTTTAGCATGAGATGATCGGTTGTTGGTGCTCATGGATGCATGGAGAATAAGGTGAGGCTGTTGTGTTGTTTATAGTTGAAAGTCTGAGTAACCTACACCTTGGTTGAATGTGAGTTCAACAGAAAGGAGATTGCTCTTGGATAAGTCATGGCGGTTGTTATATCTTGGAGGAGCATCTCTTTCCCTTTTGTCTTCTTGGTAGTGAAGTTCTTCTGAGAGGTATTTTCCCATTATATCTTTCAGATGTGTTTTGTGCTTGCTTTCATGATGTGGATCTTGAATTATGTTTTAAGTTTTTGGAGGATTCGTAGTGAAAGGTGGAAAGCATAGTTTATCTCCTAGTTCTTTTGAGAATTGGTAGGAGATAAGTGTATGGGTTGGTTTAATCTTCTTTGAGAGGCTTCCCTTTGGGATGTGAAGGAGATCATATTGGACACAACTGGCATATAGAAGTGTGTGTAGAAGGGCATGTTTGGTTTGCAGGTTTGCATATCATTGTGGATGTTCCTTGGTACTACATAGTTATGCTCTTATATGTGTTGTGATTGGTGGACTTGGTATGCCCAGATCACTTTTGATGGTGCCTTGTTTGTTGGGATGCTAACGAAGAGACGCGCTAAATGCAATCATTCTGGTTCTTCATATTCATCTGGACAGTACCCTTGCAGTGGGAGTACCTGGATGTGTTTGGTCTTTTGACTAGTTGGCACATGGTGCTTGTATTCTGCAGTTGATGGGTGAATATGTAATGGCATGATTTTACTGATGTGCATACCTTGGAGGTATGGGTGATTGGATGGATTAGCACGAGTTGTGTGTGTTATTTTCAGTCGTGTGGGTTTGATCAGTTGGATGGGAGTAGTCAGTTTTGTGGTTGTTGTTCTAGCTGATGTTTTATCTTGTTCTGGAGAATGGCTTCATGTTTGTGTTCATGATTGGAGAGCTTTGAAGTTGTTGCAGTGTTGCTTCTATATGGCTGGTGAGCACAGTGGAGTGGTGGCAATTTGATCCCTTTGCCATCTGAAGGTTTTGATGCTTGTGTTTCGAGACTAGTGTAATTTTGCCTGGGCTTGTTCCCTTTTCCTGTGAAGGATGGTTGGAATTGTTGTCTGTGTTGGTGGACATCTTGAATGTCATTACAAGTGTCTTGTTTGGAGCACGAAAGCATTGTGGAAGATTCTTGTGTTTGGGTTCTAGAGGAAGCCAACAAGTCTTCATCAAGTGGGAGATTGTTGGAAATATGTGCCTCAATCTAGCTGGCTTATACCGCTTTGGTTTGGGGGACTTCATGTGTTCAACTTATTTCTTGTCGCTGAGACTCTGTCTGGTCGGTGGGACTCCTAGGGGTGTTCCAACGATGGCCTAACGGGTCTGGCTTGGTGGCATGATTTATCTATTGGCGATCACTATTGGCGGGAGTCTTTGTATTGTTCCACCGATAGGCTAATGTGACGAGGTGATCTCATATCGGCGGGTGACATTTCATGTCCCATCGATATGTTGATATGCGTTGAGTGGTTGAATTTGGACCAAGTAGCGATGAACTTGATCGATGGTTGTGATTGGTTTGATCTAACAGTGCTCATCATGTTTCGCACCTTTTTGGCGTAAGTATCACTGAGAACTTTTTGGCCGAGCGGAATTGCTTGTACGTTTGACGCGTGGGAGTGTATGCGATGTTCGCAGCAGAAGGATGGTGGGTCCTGAGCTTTATGCTAAGTGTTGCCAGCCGCAGACACTTGTCGACATTTTGGAGAAAGGCCACAAAATATTCCAGGTGCCTTTTGAGATGCCCCGAAAGTTTATGAGTGGCTTATACGTGGCTCGGTGGGACCCAAGTGTGACTCAAGCGAAGAGCGCAAGGATGATGGACGCATGGCAACTTTGAAAGCCTATTATGAGCGAGCTCGAGGAAATATTGGAGATTCTTTCTTGGATGCCCCGAAAGTCCACGAGCGGTGGACGCATGTCTCAGTGGGCCTGGCTATGGTGATGGTCGGTATTAGCAAAGGCGGTTTCCTCCTGATCATTGTTTTGCTGGTTGTTGGTGGTTGTTTGGCTAACCGCCATACCATGAGGGATTTTCCCTCAGCTAGCGGTAGATTTGTTGACCACCGAACCTCAGATGTTTGATGGATGGTTAGTGATGGAGCTCAAGGTGACCGTTCTGCAAGCGACGGACGAATGGCAGTGTGACACGTGGCAAAATCTCATTGGTTGATTTTACATCATTGTTGTAAATCAACGACTAGTGACTGAAAGCTTGGGCACTTGTCTTGAGGTTTTGATCAGAATGTAGAATTGATTGTAGGGTGGCTCGATGTCAGTTGAAAAGGCAGTGCACGCAACCTAAGATGGTGAAGTTAGTTGGTGGGGTAATATAGACCCAAGATGGTCATTTGGTTTGAGATTGAATCTGATCTGATGGTGAAGTCGAAAGGCTGGTTGATCGGAGACTAGCTGATGATAGAGGTCAAGAGATCCCAGGTTCAGAGATAAAATGACTATTGATTGAATGATCGGTGGATCGACAGATTGGCAGATCCATGATCGGTGAGATCGGCAAGTGATCAAGTGTGTGTTTTCCCGTGGTATGCGAAGAGCATTATAACCATGAACACTAAGACACACAAAAATGACAAAGATGTGAACCTAAAGTGACCATAAGGTTGTGTCGATTGGAAGGTTGGTTGTGCAAGTGGGCTAAGGAGCTAAAGGGAATCTTCACTATATGTCTCGTGAAGACATTGTAACAGTGTAAGGTTACAAATCTATGTTGTTGCCTGTATTTCTCCAGATGAACAAGATGTAACTCCTGTAATGGCTATGATCCTGATATTGTATTGTAACCATTTAGTTGCTGAATAATACAATGGCTCTATCTTTTGGAGTGTGGGGTTTTTTACCCGAAAGGGTTTTCCCCACGTAAATCTATGTGTTCATTTGTTTTTCTGTTCATGGTGTTGAATCTGGCTTTAGTTTGCATGTTCTTTTCTTAGAAGGATCAATGGGGGAGAACCACTGTGCCTGTTTCCACTTTATGGCATAGTTGTTATTGCTTTTGGTGTGATTTGAAGAAATAAAATTCATTGAGGCACTATTGTTCTTAGATTTTTTTTAGTTTTGAGTTGTACGGTAACCCTAACATGGTGGGACAACAGTGAGTTGGATTTCTCGGTTGCAAAAGGTGGTTGCTTTATCCACCATAGAGGCAGAGTATGTTGTTGCAACAAAGGCAACAAATGAGATGATATGGTTGCAAATTTTCATGGAAGAGTTAGGCAAATAATAGGCTGAAAAATCACTTGTTTACAAAAAGCTAGAGTGCTATACATCTTGCAAATAATCATGCCTTGCACTCCAAAACCAAACACATATAGTTGAGATATCATTTCATTCGGTCAGTGTTGGAGGATGGACAGGTAAAGCTGGAAAAGATACATATAGATGTCAATCCAGTGGATATGTTTACAAAAGTAGTGACAAGGGAGAAGTTGAGCTCCCCTTCAGCTTCAATTGGTCTTCATGGTTAAAAGTACAACAAAGAAGCATGGTCCAAGGTGCTTATTTCTAGTGGGAGTTGTAAGTGCAGCGGTGTCGCCTAAGATCAATCTCCAAGTGGAAGATTATGTTGGTGTGGAGCCTAATCTGTCTCCAAGTGGGAGATTGTTTGTATGTGATGATTGATCATGCTATAGTGTACACTCTTCATGTGTCCTCACCAGGGTCCATGGTGATTTGGAATAGGAAATATATATGGAACAACTACACAGATTTGAGATCAAAGGTAAGGAGAAACTAGTATGCAGATTGAAGAAAAGTTTATATGGCTTGAAGCAAGCACCTCGGTGATGGTATATTAAATTTTATAGTTTATGGTTAAGAAAGGCTACAACAGGTGTAATTCAGACCATTGAGTTTACTTTAAGGCCCACGAGAAAAAAAATCCTACTTTTTCGCTTCGTCACCAAAAAGGAAAAAACTGACTTTGTAGAACCCTAATTTCTGGAAGCTTCTAAAAAGCTTGTAATAAGCAGTTGGGATGAGAGTTGTAGTATGGAATTATTCATGATATTGTAATATGTTTTGCACTGGATAATAAAATCATTAGATGGCTATGGTTTTGTGGATGTATCCTGCATTGGGTGAACCATGTTAAATTCTATGTGTTGTCTTGTTTTTGCTATAATTTTTTGTGTTTTATTTCTCTGATTTATTGATCAAATCTACATTTAACTTTTAGATATCTATCTTCTAACCCTAACACTGAGTAGAAGGTGTCTACATTCTACAGAGAGAGTGATGTGACTGAGTGCAACTAAGTGCAGGTACATGTTGAAGGCGAGAACATGGTTGAGGTAGGGGTATCCTAATCGCTTGATAAATGAATAGTAGGATGGAATCCTAAGGCACTCACACACACATGTAGTAGCATTCATAATTGCATTGTATATGATGTGATTGCAATGTGATAATATGGTTATGTTATTAATTGGATTGTATATGATGTGATTTTAGTGTGATAATATGGTTACGCTATTATTTTATGAGTAATGATTACATTTTATGGATATTCTACTAAGTTAAATTATTAGGGAAATTAAAAAATATCCTTTTGTTGGCCCCACAGTTGTCGTTGCACCAAAATATCGACCTATTAATGCTTAATACAACTGCTAGAGTTTATGGATCCATGAGAGGTGGTTAGTCCATGTCACAAATCCTGAGGGTAGTGCTGACCATTTGCCAACAATCTCCCCCTCAACACAAGTCGAGGGGATTCAAACCCATAACCTTTGGCTCTGATACCAATTGTTGGTCCCACGATTGTCATTGCACCAAAAGATTGACCTATTAATGCCCGATATAATTGCTAGAGTTAACGGATCCATGAGAGGCGATTAATCCATGTAACAAATCTCGAGGGGAGCATAGACCATTTGCCAACACCCTTATGATTATTTTTATTTAAAAAGTATATTTGAATGTTTGGGAAAAGTAAAAGATTTTATTTTTTGTTAATAAATTGAATATTTTATATATTGGTAATAATATAATAAAAATATATTATTTATATATAAATAAATAAATGCATAAAAAAAATTGATGATTAAATTAAAAAAAATTAAAAAAATTTACATAATTATATCAATAATAAATATTATTATTAAATATATATAAATATTTAAATGTATATAAAAAGTTTGCTATTAGATATCCAAATAGTTAAAATTAAATTGCATGATAATTGTTAAAAGAAGAAAATGAATATTGAAAAACTTAAAATAGAATAAAATAAAATAATATTAAAATTAAAATCATTGCATGATAAATCATGCAAAAAGGTAAAAGTCTAGTTTCTAATATTAGAACTAGAGTTTACGAATAACATGAAAACAAGAAAGACAATGATAAATAAGGAGGTTGAAAAAAAAATAGAGGAGGATGATATGGGAAAAGGAGAAAAAATGGTCTACAAGCTGGCTATAGACTACTCCGAGTCTTAGCTAATTTATGCTCACAATTGCCTCAAAAGTCTTCATTCAAGCTAATAAAATTCACACCACTTAATTTCAACCAAAAGCAATCATATTTTCAAGAGAGATTGTGAAGCTATGACCATTGTTAGAAGAAAAAATTCAAAATTTACATAATGCAAAGTAGATCATTGTTGATCAGTCATGCTCTAAACCTGATATAATAACTTTGGAATGCTTCTAATTTCATTATTGACGATAGGGGTGTTTGTGTGTGGGACTGTGTTGAAGTTAAATACTATGCAACAGATATTCCATTAAATGTTGGTCGAGTTCCCTGTAGCTGAACTGGGCATGATCTAGGTGTGATTCATGGGAGTATAAAAGGGATATATTGAAGGAATTGTCCAAATATGCTAGGCGTATAATGGAGCAACAACAAGGTTCCAAACATGAACAATACAATCTGTAGTTTGGCATGAGGAATCCCAGGGTATAATTTTGACACCAAGTATTGGTTTTAGTTCATTTATTAAGTGAATAGATTGAAGTTGCATATGTAGAAATATAGGTTTATTTAAATTGTTGTGAATAGATTTAACCAGTAGTCATAGAGATTTTGGTTTTATTTTGTTATGGTGGCAATGGACATAAAATTCCCAGTTGTTGATTTTAACCCAGTTTTATGCCAGAACCATGTATAATTCCAATTAGGTTGATGTTTTTATTCCAACTATTTTACCAAAACGTTGAACAAATCAAGAATGCGTATAAATATAAACCTTGTTTGCAGCTAAGAAAGCCTAGTTTTATTCCTTTATTTATGCAAAAAAAAAAATCTAAAGTGTGTTGGAAAGTATTTTTATCTACAAAAAATATTCTACAAGAAAATTATAATTATGAAAATATATAGGATTTTGTTATGTTCTATTATGTTTTGAATCTATGATAGCAAATCTATATTTATACTATAAAAACTATGGTTATATGTATATGCATGCATACAAACACACATACAACCATATGCTTATGTATATGTAACAGAGTTGGTGTGCATAGATAATCAAACTGATTTTTCATGAATTAACCTTCCAGACATGGAAGTTAGTCAATTAGTGCATAAAATGAAAATAGTTTCATATTTACAATTAAATTGAGTAATAGCCATAAATTCATACTAATAACCATTTTATCTTTGTTATGATTATTTCCCCATTAAACTATAATAACAAACATTCCTTCAACTATCATTTCATGGATCCAAATCTTTTAGTTTAAATCAACATATCAAATAAAATCTATAGTTAAAATAAAGGTTAGTATTGCATGAAAAGGAAAATAGTGTTGCATGTACGTTAAATATGGCATGAAATTGAGATTATCATTAAAGGTCAATTGCATGTCAAAGAATGAATTGCATGTTAGTGATTTATATATTTTACCATATTTAGGAATGGAAAGATTGAAATAATGAAAAGTTGTTAATATAATCATTTGCATGAAAAGAAAATAAGTATTTATTTATTTTGTGAACATTATGCCTATTATTGTATTCTATATGTGATTGGGTTTACCTTCCAAGATAGGGTGTCGAATATGGACTAACAAAGAAGGATTCTCCTCTTTTCAGAATCTTTCAGTTACTTCTAGTGCCTTGACCAAAGCCATGTGTTCATTGAAATAGATGAAATTTACCTAGCAAATTTATTTATATATTTCTCAACCATATCTTGATAGTGGGAAATTGCATGTTGATGTTAGAAATGCATGTATATACATCAAGCTTCCATTGAGATTCCCTCCTTTTTATTTCTAGGTTGCTAGGTACTTTGTGTAGGGTTGGGTATTCTTCACGTAGGAAGAATTTTAGGGAAGCATAGCTTTGTGGTTGGGCGAAAAAGTGTCTAAGCCATATTCTCATATCTTGACTTGCAAATGACTATGAGGATCAATGATAATCAGAGATTATATCATATATTTCCTCACATTATTCTTGTATCATTATATGTATTTGTACTTCTAGATTGTATCTTTATTTGTTTGCATGGCATGAGAGCCTAAATTATATTTCTTGTATATTAGATATTATGTGCTTTTACCTTGATTTTGCACTACACATATGAGGATGTGCTATGATATATTTACTTAATGAAGTTATTTCATTTATATTCCATGCTTATGAAATATTGAGTTATTGATCATTTTTGTGAGATTGAATTGGGTCATGATTCTTACATTTGGTATCAGAGCTCTAGGTTTAACACTAGGGCCTTTTTCTACTATGCTAAGATGCATAAGGTTCATGTTCTTTCCCATGTGTTTGTTGGTGCTTGGTGTGTGATATCTCCAATGCTTGTTTTAGGGAATCAGTTTTTCTTTTTGCATGGGTGCCTTGGGTGGCATTTTTAGGGTTCAATATGAACTAACCCATGTGTGTTTGAGGATAAAGAGTGCCTCTTATATAATCCTAGTTGAGAGTCTCCTAAAATGGGTAATCATCACTCTTTGATGTCTTGCTCATTGTGTGAGTGTTTCAATTGGGTCTTTGCATGCGTGATTGTGATGTTGGTAGAAATTATTGTTGCCATTTTTCCCTAGTATGATACGCTTGAGCAATGATTTCTTGTGAGGGTTAGTTAAACCCTTGAGTTTTTGAGAAGTGATTTCATGAGTAGTTACTATCTTGATGTCTTGATTCAACTAAGTTTCAATGTGTGGCAACCCTTGAGTGGAATTGATTATACTTGCATGTGTGTATATGAATGTGTGCGATTGAAATTGGGTGATAATTCCTTGGCTCATGATTGAGCACTATGGAATTTCTTATGTGACATATGCATTGAAAGTAATGTGAGTACGTCATATGCTTGAATTGTAAAACTATGATTGTAATATCCCACCCCTGATAGGATATTTAAGCTTTGAATTTTGCTTATCTATTTTTATTTGTTTTCTAATTTTCTGATATATTTGCAACGTTTGTTTGATACAAAAATATAATGTAGTAAAATAGAAGATATTGCAATAATAATTTTCAACTCAAAAGTTGAACAATACATAGGGAATACACAGCTGAAAATTACATATTTTTATATCAGCTTAGATTCTTAGTATTTTCACAAAATATTGACAACCCAGTTCATAAAATATCCCCTATTATCTAAAACAACAATACCCAGAAAATCTAGAGGTTACAAATCATGAACTCACAAGTAAGATATGCCTTGAACCCTCTGAAAATAGATGTCAGAATGAAATACAAAGTTACAACAGTATAAAAATAGTAACAATGATAATAAACTCCAACAACAATCATTATCACCAATCCCCACACCTAGTGCAAAGTTGCATGCAATTAAATTGCCAAAACCCTTGCCTGGAAACCACCTATTTATTGAAATTCTCCTATAGTTCTCTTTGCTCTTAAAATAATGATCAATATATTTGCATTATTCTGATATTTCATTCAAACCCTTGAAAACTTCTAATATTTTCACTCCAAATAAGCTCAGATGTGACCTCCATGTGAAGCCACCAATTAATTGCAACCCTTGGGTGATCTTTCTCACCAGTAGGAAGCACAATCGAAGAAAGGCTACGTTCTCCAAGATTGAAATTACAACAAAACCCTAGGTTTCACCTCCAAAGCCAAGTTGAGAGAAAATGATCAATCATCATCAAATGAATTCCAAAAATTCCCTTTTATAATATTCAATTTGCATTTGACTTCATCTCATTTAATTTACTTTAATTTCATTTTCTTTTCCCTTCTTTTTGGTTCACAACTTAAATTTATAAAGTATACTTTATTATTCACTTATATCTCCCCTTTAAAATAACACTTTAATACTTATTATAAAATATACTTTTAAAAGCATTTAAATCCCCCTTTTAAATAAAGTCCACTTAATTCATTAATGATATGCACTTACTAATTAATTATTATTAAAGTATAACTTTAATAATAATTATAATATTATAACTCTATCATTAATCATCGTAAATCAATTTTGACATCACCAAGAGGTAGCCCACTACATTCACTGCTAACAAAGGTGCCTTACTATAAATAGTAAGGTTGGCCTCTATCAACACACTGACTTACTATAAATAGTAAGTATATAAAAATAGAGTCAAAACACCCTGAATATCATAACCATTGAACAAGCTAAGGATATGGAGATGAAAACGCTGCCAATCGCCAACTAACTAGCTAGCTAACTCCAACACTAGGCCCTCTAAAGACCATTATTAGCCTACGAGGACCCGATGATAAGCTAAACCACCAACTCTAATGCTCGCTCAAAAAAGGGACATTACAGTCCACCCTCCCTAAAATTGCTTGTCCCCAAGCAATCATAACTGAATAGATAACACCACCACAAGAGGCCCAAGGGAAGAATTATAGAATGACCCACATGATTGCAAATAACCCTCACCGCACCAAAAAAAAAGCACAATTGAATAACACACAGACCAAAGTCAACCCTTGTACCATGTGTCACAAAAATATGTTCACTAGGAAGATGCAACTAGTAGAATGCCCAACAATATACCCTCTGTATCCATTGGATAGAAATCAAACTATGCTCAACATCACTATAAGTAACTACCCCAATGGCGAACAATCTACCAATCGTAACAATAATGCAACATATTTCTAGATCCCAAACCCAGAATGGAAGTCTGCCATGCATAACATCCTCTGAATTCTGCATCGCTATTCTGATATCAACTTCACCATGTTGAAAATGATGAAGCAACCCATCGAGATCTACCCAAGCTGCAGTGCCAACCTTGTCACCACCTGGATCCCAATACAATTGAAACTCACATCCATTAGTCAAGAGGAGGTAAGAAAATCCAGACATGTCTGCACCATAAAAACCCCTTTCATCCTCTGTAAATCTCCTAAGGATGTGTTGACTATCCCTCATAGGTGTTGGAAGATATGTAACTGCTCCTCCTAGATCGAGGGAATGATAAAAATCTCCTCCAACATTGTTGTAAAGACTAAACATGCCATCATGCCTACTGACCTTACAAGCTCTCTGAAACCATGTATCCAATAGAAGTCTCTGAGACAAAGAAGTGGAAAACTCTATCAAATACACATCAACATGATGGTAATCTAATCTCTGAACCTGCAAGCAATCCTCTGAAAATAACTGAGTTGGACCCTTGTAGTCTCTAGTCCCATATTCTATAGATGTCGACTCCTAATCCCATAATGGGTGGTATAAATCCTGAGCCAATCCACACCTGCTCATCATCAAGTCATCTATGTGCAGACTAAAGGAGAAATGATGAGTACTCCTCACTATATAGTCAAAATAAAAAGCACCAGCCTGTATCAATGGTTGACTATCATAGTCATGAGGAACACACTCCATATCACTCTCATCACTCGAATCAGAAGATGGCTCATGTCTTTGATCCTGAATGGCTAATGAGGTAGATGCTCTGCCAATCTTCTCTGCATACCCAATAAAATAATCTCTATCATGAAACAAATGGAGATATTCTAATTTTATCTCCTCCAAAGTGCTCCTAATAATCTACAAGTCATGAATGTGAGTACTAGCTGAGACCCCATACCATCTCTCCTCAAACTCTATTGTCCAAATAAGGTACTTAACATACTTATGAGTGCAATCAAAATGAGATAAGGTTGAATCAACCTTCTCTCTTGTAACATTCACTTGATCTCTTCATCTCTATAGCTCAATAAGCTGACAATCAAAATCAATTGCATGGGATTTAATAATTGATTTGGTTCTAGGAGAGGGAAAAAAATCAACATGAGAACCAATCTCCCCACTAGGTGATGCCCTACATATCTCCTATGAAGAATATGGAATAGTGTTGTGATCAATCACACAACTCTCTACAGAATCCACCACTTCATCACAAGAGCTATCAATAACCTACTTTGCATCACTTGAAATGGGACTGTCCCTAGAGAAACCTGATGCAACATATGGTTCTCTACTAAACTCATCAAGAGTACTCATCCCATCTGTGTCACCTGCACCTATAATTGAAATGGATGTTTCCATATCCCCCACATACTCATTGCCATAATCCATGGATGTATGCTCATCACCAATTGCTACCATAGAAATCTAAATTATATCTATAGATGGTGAAGACTATGCTAAACTCAACTCCATGGTAAGCTCATTTATCTATAACTTTGACTCTTGAAGGGTTGTTTGAGTGCTCTTCAAAGAGTTTGTGGTGACCTCAAGATCATAGGTGAGCTCATCAACTTCCTCTTCCTTTCCCTTTAGAGCGTCATAATAGATACCTTTGAGCATGAGAAGATGATCTCTATCTGATAATAGATGTAGGTAATTATTCATTATTGCCCCCAATTGCATCTCTAAGTGCCTAGAAATCTACAAGGGAAAGTCCACTATCAAGGTGCTCATATATACCCAGAGTCCAACAACAGTGTGCCACCAACTGCTGAACAACATCAAAGTGTTCTAAGGCTGAAGCAATCATGCCTTTTTTCACCTTCAATTGCCTTACCAAATGATGAGACCCCTAGACAAATTTTCCGATTTGTAATCTACACTATGGTAAGAGGTTGAATCATCATCACCATTAAACACTTCTTGTATTTTACACTAATCTTCTAGGGTCTGATCTATAAATTAGTCTTGTTGTGGCATGAATCCACAACACATAATGCATCATTAGTACCCACAACTTGAGTATCAACATTAGACAACACATCAAAACCATCATTCTCATGTGTAATGGATGTTATCTCATGCAAATGCAAAGAAATCTGATTATTTTCACAAAAATAAGAATTTCTCTCATGGCTAATAACAATTCCCTATGCACTGAAAGTACCTTCAAGGGGTTCTATCAAACTATCCTCAAGATGTATGGTCTTTTCATCATCAACTAATTCAAGTTTAAACCCCTTTTCTTCCACCCGCTCCTCATCTTTTCCACTCATATCTCGTGTGCCAACATTGGGAGATTCCTCAACATCCTTCCCTTCATGTTCCATAGCCGCTAAATCATGATTATACTCAACATTATGACTACTATCATAAAATAGAAAATCAGAAGTTACACTATGCCTACCTGCAACATCTTCCAAGAACTCAACTGAATCTTCATCCTTAACTAACCATCCATTGCCAATTGTTGATTCATGAGGTGTCTTCAAAGGAAAATTAAGTGTATCTTATGCCATAATTTATGTCTCATGGCTGCAATCTAAATTTGTGTGTATAAGTCTCCTTAACCTTTATGACCTCCTTATAGAATCCCCTTTGTCCTTCTAGATGATGTGATTCATGAGCCCAAACATCTTCATACAAAACACACATCTTCAAATTTGTTTCCTTCATGGCTTCTTCTTCAATGCATCCTTGTGTAAAAATGAGGTCTTCCTCAAGCTTCTTTACCTCATTATCTGTGCATTGGTGGTTAGGCTCCTAAAAACCTTTGCAAGAGAAGCATAGACCTTGTCTTCTCATTTGGTTCTTGCTCATTATGGGAGTTCCTGTAAATTGGTCATTGAGTTTAAATGTAGAACCATCATCGTTATCTGACTTAGAGGTTCCATCATACCTACTCACACTATACCCATCAGTAGGCACTGAACCATGGGGAGTATCATACTAAAAACTCATCTTGTTGCCTGTTGCAACATCTTTCCCATGACTAAATTTTACACCTTTAAATAAAGCTTTTTCTTTAAACATCCTTCTGATGTGCTTAACCAAATAAATATTTTAGGATTCAAAGTAACAACAATGTTCAGGCATTTATTAAAAGATTACTATGATTTAAAATCACCTGGAATGCTCTAGAAACCCTCAAAGAGTTGGTTGGCTTCCTGTTCATAACTATCCCTGATTTTAATAGCTAGTTGTTCATAACCTTCCCTAGTTTTTTCTTCAAGCCTGTAGTAACCCATTAACTCAAATCTAAAATTGGAAAACTATGAACTGAAAATCAATGAGTGTTGGTCACTCAAATGTTGACAAATGTGAGCTTATTGAATATATAATTTAAACCCCTAGTAGGATGGCAGGAAATCGCTCTGATACCACTATAATATCCCACCCTTAATAGGATATTTAAGCTCTGAATTTCATCTGTCTATTTTTATTTGTCTTTTAGTTTTTTGATATATTTGCAATGTTTGTTTGATACAACAATATAATGCAACAAAATAGAAGATATTGCAATAATAATTTAAATGAGAATAGAACAACCACTACTTCTAAATTACGACTTTTATTATTATTGGCAAATAGATTAATATATTTAATTTCTAAGAATTTATAATATTGAGTAATTTTTTATGCAAATGCAACACATTTATCATGCTTAAACACTATAGGGGTGACAATGCAATAGTGCGTCCCACTTTTTATGTATTGGGGCCACTAAAATTAGGCTTTCTATCATTCAACATATTCTATAAGTTACAACAAAAAATTATCAAGACTTTGAGGATAATGTAAACAAATTGTTTGTGGCATTTTCTATACAGATTCAATTTATTATTATTTTTAATTTTATTAAAATAATCTATAATATTTGGTATTTTTGAAATTAATTATTGATTATATTTTTAATAATTTTATTCAATAACATTTTCCTATAATATTCAATAAAAAATATTTGTATTCATGATTTATTGGACATAAGACCATTAACTCTAATGTCTAGTGAATGGATTTTATTAGTGATTTATATTATTAATTTTTAAATTGTAATGACTAAAATTTAGACCTATGTTTCAATGTGATGTGTTTCTCTTTATATATATCCAAATAAACAAGAAAATTGATATAAAGTGCAATGTATTTTTTTGAGATATTTATGATTTATAATTTATCTTTAGAATTATTTTTTTTATATTTGTATGACTTTGTTTGTACCCCAAAATGTAATATAAGAGGATAACACACATAACCCCTTTGTAATACAACTACTCTCAACAAAATAAAATGCATTAGAAATACAAAAAATCAGATTTTAAAATCTGCAACATGAACACTAGTTTGTTCATTCAAAACCGCTTGCAACAAAAAAAAATCTTCACCAAATTGATTTTACCAATATTGCAACCTCTTGGGCTGATAAAATTAGTCTCAAAAATGATATTCAAACCAATAATCAACCTTCACCAATCTTATTTATACATCATAAAATAGTACTGATCTAAACACCCAATTTATACAAGCAAAATCATAGAAATTCTCATAGAAATTTAAAACAACATTGCAAAACAATAGGCCAAGCCTATTGGATCCTCATTACAGAATCCCAATATGATTTAGGTATGATCTTAGACCTGAAACAATGGTTTAGTACAACAAAATAGGGCTTCCACAAGCCTTCCTCAAACTCTTCTATCTTCATCTCCCCAAAACCTCGCCTTGTAGCTTCAAAATCAATCTTCCACTAAATCAATCTTCAAACATGGTCTCAAAGGACCTCTTTGTTGTTATCTTCACCTTCTCACACCTACAACAAAAATTCTAAACCCTTCTCATTTATTTTTCTTCAATATGAGAAGAGAGCTCCAAAAATGAATTGATTTTTCCTTTTATTCAATCCATCTTTCTCTCATGAAATAAAATTTGAGTGCATTTGAAGGAATTTCATCACATTCCAAAACCCACTCTCAAAAATCAATGCCTACCTCATGAAATTATCCAATTAGATTAAATCACATTAAAAATTGAATGAAATATTCTTTTCAAACTCCAAGACTTGTTGTGAATGGAAACAATGCTTTTATTACATTCTTGCTTTCTTGAATAAAGCAAAAAATAGTTTTTTCCAATCTCCGCATCCACTTCCAAGATCCCTAATTTTTAGGAGTCAAGGAATTTAAAATTTGGAGTTACAAATTAAATTCATGGTCTCCAATAAACCCACGCCTACTTTTCTTTTTTCAAGCTTTTTGCTTTCAAGGCAAATTCTCCATTATCTCCACTCATCTTATCTTCTCCAAATTTACTCCAAATTTGAAATTTGAATTTATAGCATGGCATAACATCAAAATTCTCAACAAAATATGAATTTCATGAGACAAAATATGAAATTAAAAGCACACCAAAAATTGAAATTAAAATCAAACCCCTTTTATTGACACAGGATAACCACCATGCCATGGATGCTCCTGCATTAGACACTCACTATAGAAAAGAAATGTTTCATGAGTGAAACTCATAAACATTTATATATTGTGTCTATCTTGGATCCATCCCATTTCCTTGTCTATTTGGATCTTCTCATTCATCAAATTCTGCAAGATTACAATATTATATCCTTTCATCTTTACTCCTCTACCCTCATATATTTCAAAAAAATTAATCTGACCTCCCATCAATATATTCTGTTAGAAATAACAATCATACATACACCTCCACCTTCAACAAAAAAAATGTACTTCATTACCTCTATTACTATTTTACCTTTTTCCTCCTTCTTTACCTAGTATACAATGTGGTTTGTCATTCCTATTATGCCTTCAAAAAGACATATTGCTGCTACAATTTGATCTTCAACACCCAATTTAGTGTTAGTACCACAATCCATAGATTCATTCTCCACATTTTGTAACAAATAGTCAAGCTCTATTATCAAGGAATATTCATCTTCAATACTTCCAATCAAACAATCATAAGAAAACTTCATTTTCACCTCAGTATGTTCACCTCTCATCTTCTTCCAAAGGATTTATTGCTGCAACCTTTGACTCTATTTTATATTCTCAATATCATCAAAACATGTACTAAAATTTGAAATTACCTCTTTACCTTTGGCTGCAACCTTTGCATTAGCTGAAATTTTCTCATTCCACTCTCTTTCAATTGATCCTAATCGTATTAGAAAACCATCTTTCTCTTCCTCATGTCGCATGAATGAGACTCTGTTGCACCCTCCTTTCCTACATTCAAAACATCATTGGAAAGATAATAAAAATTACCTTCAACTCTTCTCTTCTCTTGTTTCCTCCTCTCAATCTCCACTATCATTTTATCTATTTGTTGTTGCATCTTTATCATTTCTCTTTCTCTAATTTTCCAAAGCCTCTCTTTGATTTCCTCTAGTCTGGGAATCCTTAGAATCCATCTAATGAAAAAAAATATTTTCTTATTTCTCCTTTCCATTTTTAAGACCTTTCAATTCCTTAACAACATAAATCTTCAAACTCTCTGGTTTTACTTATGTAAACTGCCTCTTTCGACGATCTATTTACAAAAACCTCTTCCAATATTTACCAATATTATTGTAAGTCGAATCCTTCAGTGATCTATTTACAATAATGGGAACCTCAGCTCCTTAAATCCTCTTATATTTATTCTTACTAATTGCACATTCATTTACAAACAAAATCCACAAATTCTCCACCCTCAAGTCCTGGTGCAAACTACCTCTAATTCGCGCTTCTGCCTGCACACTCAAGAACTCCTTCTCTAATACCACTAATGTAAGAGTGTAACACACATACCCCCTTTGTCATAAAACTACTCTCAACAAAATAAAATGTATTGTAAATACAACAAATCAGATTTTAAAATCTGCAACATGAACACTAGTTTGTTCATTCAAAACCGCTTGCAACAAAAACAAAATCTTCTCCAAATTTATTTTACCAATATTAAAACCTCTTGGACTGATAAAATTAGTCTCAAAACTGATATTCAAACCAATAATCAACCTTCACCAATCTGATTTATACATCATAAAATAGGACTGATTTAAACACCCAATTTATGCAAGATAAATCATAGAAATTCTCATTGAAATTTAAAACAACATTACAAAATAATAGGCCAAGCCTATTGTCTCCTTATTATAGAATCAAAATATGATTTAGGTCTAATCTTAGACCTGCAAAAATGGTGCAATACAACAAAATATGGCTTCCACAAGCCTTCCTCAAATTCTCCTATCTTCATCTCCCCAAAACCTCATCCTGTAGCTTCAAAATCAATCTTCCACTAAATCAATCTTCAAACATGGTCTCAAAGGACCTATTTGCTATTGTATTCGCCTTCTCACACCTGAAACAAAAATTATATTCCCTTCTAATTTATTTTTCTTCAGTCTAGGAAGAGAGCTCCAAAAATGAATTGATTTTTTCTTTTTATTCAATCCATCTTTCTCTCATGAAATGAAATTTGAGTGCATTTGGAGGAATTTCATCACATTCCAAAACCCACTCCAAAAAATCAATGCCCACCTCATGAAATTCTCCATTATATTAAATTGCATTAATAAAATTGAATGAAATATTCTTTTCAAACTCCAAGACCTGTTGTGAATGGAAATGGTGCTTTTATTACATTCTTGCTTTCTTGAGTAAAGCAAAAATCAAAATTTTCCAATCTTGGCGTCCACTTCCAAGATCCCTATTTTTAGGAGTCAAGGAATTTAAAATTTGGAGTTACAAATTAAATTCATGGTCTCCAATAAAGCCACGCCTACTTTTCTTTTTTCAAGCTTTTACTTTCAAGGCAGATTCTCCATTATCTCCACTCATCTTATCTTCTCCAAATTTACTCCAAATTTGAAATTTGAATTTACAACATGGCATAACATCAAAATTCTCAACAAAATATGAAATTTAGAGCACACCAAAAATTTAAATTAAAATCAAACCCCTTTTGTTGACATAGGATAACCACTATGCCATGGATGCTCCTGCATCAAAATGTGATATGAAGTTGTAAATTTTAGCCAATAGAGTTGATGCATGTGGCTTGGAGAGAAAATATTACTAGATAAAATGTTTAAGGAACACATGTATACATTTCAATAATGTAACCTACACCAAAATTAATTTTCTTTTACTTGTGTCTCAAGATTTAGACACATTATTTCACAAAAAATGGCAAATCAACTCTTGGCTTGTGAGTGGGATATACTATTATGATTTAGGCCTAAGTTAGTTTAAAATATGAAGGTGCATAAGTAAGCTTGTATTGAAATATACTATTAGATTATATGAAAATTAAGAACAACCAAGACCTAGTGTAGTGATAGACATAAGAACACCATTTTATAGATGATTCAAAATCCAAAATAGTAGAATGAAGTATTTCCATGTGAAGATGTGGAAAAATGAGTGAAGAAAAATAACATAGGATAATGCAAATAATCAAATGTATACCTCAAAAAATCTCCATCCTCTTGGAATGAGCTGAAATAAAATGCAACTTAGTTTTGATTTTCTCTAGATTGTGATATGACGTGGATTGTTCAAAAACCAACATAACCTTGGTATGATTGCAATAATGAGATGACAAAGTAGTGGCATAAGGTTAACAATAATTGATTTATTTTTTATGATGGATAGGGTCTCTAGTTATAGAATTTTTAAGAGGCAAAACCAAGGGCTAGGATAGATTGAGGATGAATGGCTAAGATTGAATGAGGATTAGGTTTTGGCTCAAATATATAGACATGTCAAAATTATCACGCGAGGGATAAGGTGAATGGATTGTGGAAACATCTTTGTGTGATGGATAAGATTAAGAGGTGTGATATGAAATGAATAGATAAGGTGAAAGTTAGTTTGACTTTTGGGAAGGTGTCTAGGTTCATTGAATCTAGATAAGGAGTTGGTTAGACATATGAAAGAGACACTTGTCACATGATGGCGATTTTATATTATGATCCATGTGAACAAGTTTGAGGGATAGGAGTAAATGGACACAGATAAAGGTGAATGTTCAAAATTAATTAATTAAATAATAAATATTTATTTAATTAATGGGATCAAGTGAAGGGAAAATAAAATAATTAAATAAATAATAAATATTTATTTAATTAAAGGTTAGGAGACAATGCAAGAAAGGATGGAATTAGTTAAATAAATAAATAATATTTATTTAATTAATAACTTAGGATAGGGTAAAATTAGGTGTGGTTGGGTAAGGTTAGATTTTAGGTGTCTACACCATGAAAATGATATAAATTACAACTGCTGACAAGAAAATAATGGTAAAAAAATTAGATACATTAAAAAATATCATATTATTATACGAAACCATGCAAGGTGAATGTGTACATATAATATGTGTGAGATGTAAAATAAAACCAATAATAAATGTAACTCTTGAATATCCTAAAACAAGGAGTAACTCTTGTGTAAGATGTTAACAAATCACTCTAAGACCCACTCTAAATAACCTAAGAATTTTAAACCTAATAGTAGAAAATTACATAATTAATTAAAATAAAAACATACACTAACACTCCTTAAGCATGGTTTAGGTGGGTAAAAGATGGGTCCTAAAAAATGTAGTCATGTTAAATACCCATGTACATATAATTACCCCCATAGAGAAGAATCCCCTTAGAATAAATAGTCAATCCTCTCAAGTATAGAGAGAAATAACCCTCAAAACTAGAGAGAGAGAAAGGACACCCAAAGTAGAGAGAGAAGAGAGAGGGATAGGTAGCTCCCCAAGAAATAGCCTCCTACAACCCCAAAAAAATGTTTAGAGGAAGAAACTTTCTTCCTATAAGGAATTTGTTGAATATGTTGGTAATCCACTTAGTACTCAGGAATATTAGAAATCAATGGCATGCCTATGAATAATCTCCTTAGTATAGTGCATATGAACCTCTATGTAGATCATTAATGGTGGACTAGGTTTTGTGAGATTTGAATTTGTTGAATATGTTGGTAATCCACTTAGTACTCAGGAATATTAGAAATCAATGGCATGCCTATGAATAATCTCCTTGGTATAGTGCATATGAACCTCTATGTAGATCATTAATGGTGGACTAGGTTTTGTGAGATCTGAATAATATTTTGATTGTTGTGAAATATAATAGATTTCTAATGGAATGGGATACAAAATTTAGCAAGAACATGTTGAATTGAAATAGCCTTAGTGGTGGCATTCAAAGCCCCTCTCTAGGGTTTTTTTGTATTCATATTTTCCAAATATTGCCAAAACTCTAAATCCCTGCTTTTAATTTTCCGAAGGCTTGGCACTTTACATTATGTTTGATTTTTGACCATTTTCCCTTGTCAAAATCCTTTAAGTTGTGTCTTTATGTTTTCTCCATCACTCGATGATTGGCCCTCACTTTCAAGCATACTGGCTTAAGGCCTTGTGTTATTGGCCCCACTCCCTAGTGACTCCTTTTTTTTTTTTTTGTGCATGTACTAAATTGATAACTTAAGTTGTGATCGTGCTTTACGCACTTGGTGGTCCTACTTTTGTCCTAGCTGACACTATGTGGCTTGTTTCTATTGGCCCCGAACCCTTTTCTTACCCCACGAGTGCCAAATTCTATCACCAAGGTGAGCTTATTGACATGCTAGGAGGTGCCACGTGTTCACCCTTTTTAGAGTTCTAAGCTCCTTCACCACTTCTTATTGGCTCTTACTGTCTAGTCAACTCTAGTTGGCATTTTCCTATAATATTATGTATCCCCATGAGCTCTTGTTTCTACCAAGGGATGTTCCTTGCAAGCATGTGGGAGGATGATGCATGTCTTTGGATTTTCATTACTTTATGTTGCTTACATCTCCCATTGGTTAATATGGCCTAATAAGCACCAATAAACTTATCCTTGCAATGTTCCTTTGTCCTATAGATTGGTAGAGGCTGTGAGGGGGTGAGCTTGTGAGATTGTAAGAAAGTGGTGCATGGATTCATAACATTCACCTGGTTGTTCCTTAACATTTGAGAGGGTCCCGATTGACTATTTAAAAAAAAATAAGTTCAAGAGAGCCATTGATTTAGCCTATGCCACTTGAAGATTGACGACCAAAACTTGAACTTGCATAATTTTATGTGTGAACTCTCTATTCATGAATACACACAGTAATAGCAAGAAGTGATGATTATCTACCAAGGACAATGAATTTTCTCCACTATAAAGACATGACATGAGAATTTCATAATGAGATAAGAAAATTTAGAGTTAAGGTGTTGTAGAGTTTGAGCTTTCCATCATGCAAAAAGACAATTCTAGGGTTATTTCAAAATCAATTTAAGTAAAAAATTATGCCCTAATCTATCAAAATCTTCTATATTTTAGCATGGTAATTGGCCATTGGGATTTTTGCATTTGTTTTTCATTATCTTAGAAACCTTATCATTCTACTAAACCTTAGAATTTACTCTCTTCTCCCAATATCATTATAAAAATGAGTCAAACTAGCTCTAAGTCCATGAAGGAAAAGATACCTTTAGATGATGACCTCATTATTCAATTTTGTGGATCCTCTAGAAAGGTTAAATCATCACAAGGGTCTAGAATTTTATTGGAAAATTTGAGGGATTTTGCTACTAGTTGCAAAGATGCAACAATTTCAGTAAATGGGTGATCTTTATTTGAGAATTGGTATACAAGGAGACTCTTTAAAATACCTATTTAACATGTTTGGGAGTTTGACTTGGAAAAGATCATCGTCCCAAATATACTCATCAATGTAGATTTTCTCAGAGCCCTTGCACAAAGCTACAATGCAGACACTGGAAAATTATTTCCATTAATGAGAGTGAATTGATAAAATATTTATAATAGAAGTTTTCAATTTAAATACAACTACCAACAAACCCATTAATTTCAATGTGCTAAATTAGGAATATCAGAAGGATAGGGTTAGCTACAAGGCGAAGTGGTTGCCAAAACATAGAGTAAGAGGCATAGATAAGAGACCTATTAGGTTTGTTCCTACATAGATGGAGTCATTTAGTGAGGACATCTTCAAATATTACTTCATCAAAACTTATCATGGCTTGTGTAAAGTTTTGGGCATTTACTTAAGGGTAGCCAAGCAAATCTTGGGGATGGAGATCATAAGAGATAGAGTAAACATAAGACTTTGGTTAGGAAAAATTAAGTATGTGAACTTATTTTTGGAGAAGTTTAATATGATATATTGTAGGTAATTCTATGTTCTTGTTATTATGGGGACAAAGCTATTTGTTGAGTAGTGTCTGATTTGTCCTAGTGAGATGAAGGATATGAGAAAAGTACCTTATGCTAGTGGAGTTGGGTGTTTAGTGTATGCTATGGTCTATATAGTACCAAACAATACCCAAGTAGTGGGCATACGTATCCAATTTATGGCTAATTTTAATGTCCCTAACATATAATTTCAACAAAAAATAATTTGCAAATGGAATTCAAAACACAACAAAATAGGCACAGTAGATATTACTCCAAAATATGATGAGAACTCCAAAATGTATGAATAATATATTTACTACAATTCAGAACAATGATTTGCTAGATTACCATGTAGATCAAATAACAACACTAAATTCCCTACAAAATCCTTGAATCTCATATGCAATCCCAAAATGAGAATGCCCTAAGGAACCAAAGGGGTTCTGTCCTATGATCCTAGTGAACACTAGGCTTTTGTCCAATGAACACAAATCCTATGGGCTTTCACCCATAGAAGGAATTAGAACACAAGTGTCCTAGATTTACAAGAAAATTACATAATATTTTTATTCCCTTACATGAATTGATTTCCTATATTTATATGCTAACAACCCTCCCTAAGGAAAAGATCGACCTTGAGCCAAAATGGTGCCAAAGCCCAAAATTTGAATTCCTAGCGCACTACATTAGGTTGACCTTAAGGATAATACAGATTCCTTTAGAAATAGCATGCCACCATGTGGACCCATCTACACACTTTCCTTTCCCTTTCTTGCTTCTTGAAAATTCATCATTGTTGTTGCATGATCTCGTGATGTCTTATCCTTCAGGCTTGTAGAAGTGGGTGCTAGTTGACTAGCACAGTTTCCTTATAATGGAAATATATTTTTCTATCCAATCACTCACTCTTAAGATTTGGATATGATGTGAAAGTGTCATCATAGGTTCTATGTTCCAAACTACATGCCTGAGCATGCTCCTGGGAAGGAATAGAGAGGGATTCCCTAAATTGATTTTGTTCTAGTGTAGTGAACCTGAAATAACGATCTTATGATGGTGATATCTTCCCAGTGTATGATCATTTTCCCATGTGCTCTATATATGTTGGAGGGACTTTATTACAAATTTTATGTCCCAAACTGTAGATCGAGATGTCCTCCTACGGAGGAATGTGGTAGTATTCCCAGATTCCATTTTGTAACTGTCTTTCCAAAAAAAGGGACATGACAAATCCTCCCTTCTCAAAATTTCTTATCCCCAAGAAATTCAAGTTTGGATGCTCTAGTATTTTAGGCCCTTCCTAAGTAGCATATTCAATTGGCAAGTCCTTCCATCAGACAAGATACTCCGTTATATTTTGATTCCTTAGATTTTTGACCCGAGTATCAATCATAACTTTTAGAATAAGGATGAGTTTCCCTTCACCATCAAGGGGTGGTAACTCAATAGAAAGAGATATATTCAATCCCAAAACCTTCTTCAAGCATGAGACATGAAATAAATTGTGGATTTTTCTATCTGCTAGTGTAACTAAGGCAAAAATATAGGTTAGCATAAAATAGAATACATAAAAGAAACCCTAGCTAAAAAATGAAACACAAAGGAGGAAAATAATATAAATAAAAGGAAAAATTCACCAAACAACCTTCATGCCCTCCATTATTGACCTTAATTGCCCTTCTCCATTTGTTGTAAAATGATATTTGCCCTCAGATTTTGAAGAGCAACTATGACCTATGATAAAGACTCAAGAATATATTGAAGGATTTCCAAATTAAGCAAGTTTGCAAGGTGAAGCATGGTTCAAGAGATGTCCAAATGAGGCTGCCAAATCCTTTTTAAAGACTTTCCATTTTTGGATGAATGGCCAAGATTGAAAGTTGACAAAGCCCTAAGATCAAAGGCTGAAATTGCATGTGACAACTAGCAATTAGGGTTAGGGAAAACCTAGGCTAAAATTTGAAATGAAGGGTTTAGATTTGATTATGTGAAAATCAAATCAAAGCTCAAGAATGCAAGTGACGAGGAGATATTGGGCACGAAAAAAGAGGTTGGAGGAGATTCAAATAAGAATTAAAAATTATTTGATTCAAGAGGTGATGTTGACCTTTTGAATTAAAAATTAATTCAATTCAAAAGTGGTGGGGTCATGTGATAGTAAATAATTATTCAAATTATTTACTTGGTGGGAGAATAGAAAGTGGTAAATTTTAAATAAATGGCTCTATTAAAATTTAGGGAAAAATTGAATAAGATAATTAAATAATTAATAATAATTATTTAATTGTGGAGAAAATGGACAAAGTGGACAATAATTAAATAAATGATAGGAATTTATTTAATTATAAGAAGACATAAGGAATTAGTGATACATTTAAATAAATAAATAAAATTTATTTATTTAAATAATCAAGAGGAAATAAATAGATATGTTGGCAACACAAGGGCAAATAATTGAGAGGGGGGGGTGAATCAGTTGTCACATAATTTCAAACTTATTAAACTTATTAACCTTTATTCTCATATCTGATTAATAACAGTGAAAGCATGAATCAACAACACATCAGAGACACACATAACACCAAGATTTTTGCATGAAAACCCTATTAGGGGAAAAACCACAGTGGAGGTTAATCCACAAGTTATACCCTATTTAAAGTATAAGAAGAATATATGAGGAATGCACATGCATTCAGGCACACTATCTAGAGCTCACTACTCAAAGGAAGACTCACTATCTTACAAAAAAATTCAGATTAAATCCATCTGAAGAATTTGAACTGAGAAAGTAGCATTTGTTAATGCTTGAGTACAATTTCGGTTAAGCACATGAAAACTTCTTCACTTTCTTTCACTCTTCTTCACACTCTGCTCTAGCTTCAAATGATCTGAACCTTTTTTCACACATAGCACTCACACACTTCACACATTACATACATACCAAATGAAGAAACAATCACTTATATATATCCGCAACAGGAAATTACATTGCTTCATGTCGGCTTCAACAAAATAATAGAATGAATGCAAATTGTCGGCCCAAAACAATAAAGATTATCAATACGCATCAACCAAGGTCGACCACAACATAGTAGAGACCCAAAACAATGTTCTCGAACACAAAACACCTTCAAAGATTCTTCCTCGAAGATCCACAACATGCTTCAAACACCTTGTCGGCCATGAACATGCAAGAGAAAATCTCGGATCGCGAGCACAATGATCAATACGGATGTGCAAAATAAATAAAGCATGATCTAGAAACATCCATGAACACTACAATAACATACACAACAACTTTTATTATCAGTTACACGTTATCTTCTTCCATGAACACCATTTGTAGTAACAAAATTGCTGCCAAAACACAAAAACTTATAACTTGCTCAAATCTTCATGCACACCTCTAAAAATTTCAAAGTAGAAACTAAATAGGCTTGAAAACAAACCCTTTAATCCACAACATCTCACTGTCAACATACTGAACTTTCTACCATACTGATCTTCACTACTTCACAGACACCCTGTAACATATTTTATTACAATTTTCTCAATATCCTTGACATATATAGTCTTAAAGACATTAATGCTAATAGTGTTGGCATCAATGACAACCACATATCAGCAACTTTACCACAACATCCAATGATCTCCTCCTTTGGCATTGATGGTGACACATAATGTGAAAAACACACCATCAAGGCAACTAACTCTTCTTCCAACAATCTCCCCTTTACACATTGCTTTTCTCTCCCTTAGTTCTCCAAGATTTTTTCACATTACTCTTCTCCCCCTTTGACATCAATGAAAAAGATACACAAGCTCTGAACCACATATCTGAATCATCTGACTACTCCCCCTGAGTAGCAACCACCACAACATCAATCTTAATCAAGATATGACTGTGATGCACAGACTAATGCAAAGACTATGCATCTTAGTTATGATTAGGAGGGGTAATCACCCCTAACTTCCCTCTAAGATAATCAAAAGTATCCTTGGGAAAAGGCTTAGTAAAGATGTTTGCAATCTGTTCCTTAGTAGGCACATACTCCAGTCTGACTTCCTTATTACTCACCTTATCTCTCAAAAAGTGGTACTTGATAGATATATGCTTGGTCTTTGAATGCAACACCAGATTCTTAGAAATGTTTATAGCACTTGAGTTATCACATAATATGGAAATAGGTTCATCATGCACATCTTTGATATCTTTCAACATTTGCTTCACCCACAATACTTGAGTACAATTGTTAGCAACAACAATATATTATGCCTCTACAGTAGACAAAGAAACAACATTCTAATTTTTGCTTAACCATGAAATCAGTTTCTTTCCCAAGAAAAAGGCAACACCACTAGTAATTTTCCTATCATTCACATCTCCTACCCAATCAACATCAGTAAAGGCACTTAAAGTAAGATCATCATCTTTAGGATACCATAGGCCAAAATCAATTGTTCCCTTCAAGTATCTAAAAAATTTCTTCACAACAGTCACATGAGATTCCTTAGGATCGGCTTGAAATCTAGCAACAATGCATACAACATTCATGATATTAGGTCTAGTTTGAGTCAAATAAAGCAATCCACCAATCATTGATCTATGTCTAGTCTGATTTTCCATCGGATAATCATCATCTTGTGTCAACTTACATCTAGTCACCATGGGTGTACCGACTGGTTTTTAATTTTCCATACCAAACTTCTTTAGCAGTTCTCTCACATACTTGGACTAGGATATAAAGATCCATTTATCTACCTGAGTAATTTGCAATCCCAAAAATAATTTCAACTCTCCAATCATTGACATCTCAAACTCATTCTGCATCTCATTAGCAAACTTCATGCACAAACCATCATCTCCTCCAAAAATGATATCATCAACAAAGACCTCCACAAACAAATCTTTATCATTATCAATCTTGAAATATAGATTACTATCATCAGTACCTTTGTTAAATCCAAGCTTTAGCAAGTACTTATCTAATTTGGCATACCAAGCTCTAGGGGCTTGCTTGAGTCCATATAATGTTTTCTTCAACCGACAAACCATATCTCCTTGATCAGTTAATTGAAATCCATTAGGCTGGTCAATATACACCTCTTCCTCTAATTCACCATTTAGAAATGATGACTTGACATCCATATAATAAACTTTGTAGTTTTTGTAAGCAACATAAGCAAGAAACAGTCGCACCACTTCAATTCTAGCAATAGGAGCAAAAGTTTCTTCAAAGTCAATTCCTTCCATCTAAGAGTATCCTTTGCATACCAGTCTTGCTTTGTTTATGATAACTTCACCTTGTTCATTCAACTTGTTTCTAAAGATCCATTTAGTTCCAATTACATTTTTGTCTTTATGTCTAAGAACAAGAATCCATGTATTATTTTTCTCAATTTGTTGTAGTTCTTCTTTCATTGCTTCAATCCAATGTTCATCTTTGCATGCTTCATTGACATTATTTGGCTTAGCCTTTGAAATTAAACAGTATTCTTCTACAATTCTTCTCCTAGTCTGGACACCTTTGTTCTTATCTCCTATAATATGATTTTCTAAATGATTTAATCTCACATAACTTGGAGTCTTAGAGTGTTCTTGAATTTCAGGCTCTTGTGATCTCTCTTCTGTACTTTCACTAGTCTCTCCTTCTTCTTCATCTTCTTGATTCACAGGAATGATATGAACTTGATTTGAAGTCTGGATCTTGTTTGTACTATCATTTTGATCATCAGAATCATATCCATAGGTTCAGGAGGGTCTAGCAATGTCTTCATCAACCTTAACATTTGCACTTTCAACCATTTTCTTCAATCTCTTGTTGTAGCACCGGTAGGCCTTACTCTTAGTAGAATAGGCAAGAAATATCCCTTCATCTCTTCTAGCATCAAAATTTCCTATATCTTCATCTCTCCTGATATAGTATTTACTCCCAAATATTTTGAAATATCTAATAATAGGCTAATGACCAAACCATAGCTCAAATGGAGTCTTACTAGTATTACCTTTGATTTGTACCCGGTTAAGGATATAAACAACAATACTCACAACTTCTCTCCAATGGATATGAGGGACATTTCCTTCCAACATCATAGTTCTAGCAACATCTTGAACTCCATTCTGCTGAGGGGTCCGTTGTGCAGATAATTGTCTCTTTATCCCATGTTCTTCACAAAAATAACTAAAGTCACCAGATGTAAATTCACCACCTCTATCTAATCTCAGACACTTAATCGTCGGACCTATCTCGTCTCAACCATAGCCTTAAAGATCTTGAACTTTTCTAGAGCTTCAAATTTCTCCCTTAAGAAAGTAACCCACATCATCCTAGAGTAATCATCAATAAGCAACATGAAGTACCTATAACCTTGTAGACTTCTAATTCTAGTAGGACCACACAAGTCAGTATGCACAAGCTCCAACAATTCATTTGAACAATGTTGTTTGCTCTGAAATGAAATTCTAGTTTGTTTTCCTAACTGACATTCCTTGCATATGGTATTAGTAGGCTTCACCAACTTAGAAAGATCTCTCATAGCCTATGAGGAACTTATATTGATAATATTGTCAAAGTTTACATGACACATTCTTCTATGCCACAACCAATTTTCATGAACTTGAGCAATCAAACAACTTTTACTAGAAACATTCAGAGGAAAGATGTTACCTTTTGTTTTAGTACCTGAAGCAATCACATTTCCATAACTTCCCAGTATGCTACATTTTCCATCTTTGAATTGAAGATTGTATCCCTTATCAACCATATGTCCAACACTCAAAAGATTATGCTTCAAACCTTCAGCATAAAGAACATCATCAATATTATGCTTACCATCAAAATAAATGCATCCTCTACCACAGATTATACCACCATTGTTATCACCAAATCTTACAACACCACCATTATACTTCTCCAGGCTTACAAATTTACTTTTATCCCCTGTCATGTGATGTGAACATCCACTATCAATTACCCATTCATCTTTTTCTTCAACTCGAGCAACTAGAGCTTTCTCCACATTTATACAAGTAGCAGATTTAGTAGACATAGGGTTATTTTCCTTAATAGCAATAAATGCAAACTCATCTTCACTTAAATTCCCTTTGTCAGATTCATCATCTGTCACACCTTCATCAGTAGCATAGTAACACTTCTTTTGAACTTTAGGCTTGTAAGGTCTTGGCTTAGGAACTATTTGTGGACACCTTGATGCAAAATGACCTATCGTATTGCAAGAAAAAAATTTAATATGCAACTTTCCTTTATACTTACCTTCTCCTCTGGCTTCCCTTTTGACAATAAGTGCTTCAAGCTCATTCAGTTCTCTTTCTTCTTCTTCAATCTGTCTTATTTCTTCCTCATATCTCAATACCTTTCTAGAAGAACTTTCATTTGGATCATATCTCTGCTGGTCTCTCCCAGAAATAGTAGCTTTAAATGCAGATTATGTCTTCGAAAGGGCATCACCAAATTCACTCAACTCAAAAGTAGTAATTTTACCAACCAACATATCTCTAGTTATATTTGTCACATTTCAGAGCTCCTCAATGGTTGCAGCGTTGATTTTGTATGCATCAGGAAAGGATCTAAGCACTTTAGCAACGATCTTTGATTTATCCACCTGTCCACCAACACATCTGATACCACACACAAGTTCATTCACTCTTTGCATGAAAGTAGAAATATTCTCATCATTACTCATTTTCAACATTTCATATTTTCCTTTCAGACTCTATAGCTTAGCCATCTTCACATTAGCATCACCTTCATATAAAGTTTCCAACTTTTTCCAGATCTCATAAGTAGTCCTTAGCTCCATAAAATTCGTCATCTCAGAATCAATCAAAGCACTCAACAATGCTTCCTTAGCCCTGATGTTATATTCAACATCCCTAATCTCAACAATAGTAGTAGGACCATTCTGAGGAATAAAATACCTATTGCATTTAATGTTCCATTAGGATTCACCAATGCATCTCAGATGACACTCCATTCGAGTCTTCCATAAAAAATAATTTGTTCCATCAAATCTCAGACTATCCTTCTAGTATGCCACCATCCCAGATCACCTCAAGCTATTAAAATTCTTCCAAGAAACCTGCTCTGGTACCAATTGTTGGCAACACAAGGGTAGACAACTGAAACGGGGGGGTGGGGGGGTGAATTAGTTGTCACAAAATTTTAAACTTATTAAACTTATTAACCTTTATTCTTAGATTTGATTAATAACAGTGAAAACATGAATCAACAACACATCAGAGACACACATAACACCAAGATTTTTGTGTGGAAACCCTATTAGGGGAAAAACCATGGTGGAGGTTAATCCACAAGTTATACCCTGTTAAAAGTATAAGAAATGCACATGAATTTAGGCACATTGCCTAGAGCTCACTGCTCAAAGGAAGACTCACTATCTTACAAAAAACATTCAGATTAAATCCATCTAAAGAATTTGAACTGAGAAATTAGCATATGTTAATGCTCGAGTACAATTCTGGTTAAGCACATGAACACTTCTTCACTTTCTTTCACTCTTCTTCACACTATGCTCTGCCTTCAAATGATCTGAACCTTTTTCACACATAACACTCACACACTTTTCACATCACATACATACCAAATGAAGAAACAATCACTTATATATATCCGCAACAAGAAATTACATTACTTCATGTCGGCTTAAACAAAATAATAGAATGAATGCAAATTGTCAGCCCAAAACAATGAAGATTATCAATATGCATCAACCAAGGTCAGCCACAACATAGTAGAGACCCAAAACAATGTTCTCGAACACAAAACACCTTCAAATATTCTTCCTTGAAGATCCACAACACGCTTCAAACACCTTGTCGGCCATGAACATGAAAAACATGAACATGCAAGAGAAAATCTCATATCGGTAGCATAATGATCAATACAGATGTGCAAAACAGATAGAACATGATCTAGAAACTTCCATGAACACCACAACAACATACACAACAACTCTAATTATTAGATACACGTTATCTTCTTCCATGAACACCATTTGCAATAACAAAATAGCTGTCAGAACACAAAAACTTATAACTTTCTCAAATCTTCATGCGCAACTCTGAAACTTTCAGAGTAGAAACTAGACAGGCTTGAAAACAAACCCTTTAATCTGCACCATCTCGCTGTCAACATACTAAAATTTCTACCATATTGATCTTCACTGCTTCATAGACAATCTGTAACATATTTTATTAAAATTTTCTCAATATCCTCGACATATATAGTCTTAAAGACATTAATGCTAATAGTGTTGACATCCATGATAACCACATATTAGAAATTCAACCACAACATCCAACAAGATAAATGATAATCAAATAAATTTAGAAATTTATTTAATTATAGAGACATAATAAATTAGCGACGTATTTAAATAAGATAAATATAATTTATTCATTTAAATAGTCAGGAGGAAAAAGAGATATGAATTAATTAAATAATTATGAATTATTTAATTAATAGCTGAATTTGGAATATAGGAAATAATTAAATATTTTAATTATGTTGAGAAGAAACATTCAAAAATAAAGTTCGTAGGCCTAGGTCAATTTTATGTGTCTACAGATGGGAGTTCTACTTCATAAGCAACTTCTCCAATCTTCCAAATTATCTTGTATGGTCCATAGAACTTAGGCTTGAGCTTCTCTGCTCCTCCTTTCTTGATGGAAGTATGTCTATATGGATGAAACTTTATGAAAACCATATCTCCTACCTCAAATGCTCTTTCTATGTGTTTTCTATCTACATACATCTTTTTTTTTATTATGGGCAACTTGCAGATGATCCTTGAGAGTTCTCAAGATGTATTGACTTTGATTAACCAAATCACTTATTGAAATTCTACTATATGTGAGGACTAATTATGTAAAGGTTAATGCATCATATCCATAGAGGGATCTAAATGAGAACATGCCAATAGATGTGTGATGAGTTATGTTGTAACAATATTCTTCCAAATGTATCCATTTCATCCAGGCCAGTTGCTAACTAGTGACATAATTCCTCAAGTATCCTTCTAACCACTTGTTTATAATTTTAGTTTTCCCATCAATTTATGGATGATAACTTATGCTAGGGGTGAGTTTGGTGCCTAGTAGATGAAATAAATCCTTCCAATAAGTGTTGAGGAAATGACTCTCTATCACTAATAACATTCTTGGGTAATCCATGCAAACAAAAAAATTCATTGAAGAACAACTTTGTAACTTGCAGGGCTTTATAGTCATTAGAGATGGTAAAGAAATGAGCATACTTGGTCAATATTCCCACTACAACATATATACAATCTTTGCCTTGAGCTTTGTATAATCTAATGATGAAATCTATGGAGATACTTTTCCATTTGTGATCTAAAATTGGAAGAGGCTATAATAGTCTGGCTAGAAACTCTTGTTCCCCCTTGTTTTTCTTGAAGGGAAAAACATACAGGATCTAGAGACCCAATAGTGCGGAATACATTCCCTTAACACTAATACAATAGAGGAGAAGAGCATAAATAGGTTTCAATAGCATCTAAAATACTTGAGATAAAATACATGCAACATAAAAGAGATTGCACCAGATGAGCATTCACAGATGACACAGGTATTTAACGTGGGAAAACCTTTCCAGGTAAAAAACCCACCACACCAAGCAAATAATATTTTGTATTACAGTAATAACAATATTACATACAAATCATAGTCTTGCTTATGTTCAGCTCACATCAGCTCTTCCAGAATTATCTCACTGTTACAATGTTCATTCCACATACAGTTCAAAAAATAATCTCTCTCACTATGCAATAATGTGCTCAAATTACTTAAGTCAAATGTTGCATTCAATTCTATAAATCAAACGCTAATCACAAGGTACAACAAACTCTGATCAAATCGTACCAATGATCTGCCCATGTCAATCTTCCTGCATCGAGCCACCTAGGCAATAACTTCTTTACCCAAATCAGGTTTTGTTCGCCACCCTGATTCGACCTACAATAACTACTGCTACGACTTTGGCCTCTACCCAATTATCGCTCTGACATTGAGCCACATGTCCTTCCTTCATTCATCTAACGCTTCTGCCACCAAGTCCAACTCGGTCAACCCTGTCAACAAGCTCATCTGAGCTCACCAAAGTCCTTACCGCACTACTGCAGCCCTACCGAGTTCGACCCACGGTATGGTGGTGAGCTCGACCGAGCTCACCCCGACTTCACCGAGCCTAGACAAAACCATCACACCGCACTACTGCAACCAGTTCCAAGACACACCGCAATATGGCAGTAGCTGACCTGGCTGACTACTGGCGGTCTTATCGTGGCCACCACAGTCAGTCATTTGATTGTCCGCAGTATGGCGGTAAACGCCAGCCAGGCCGCTGGCGGTCTTATCATGGCCACCGCAGTCAGTCATTTGACTGTCCGCAATACAGTGGTACAACGGTAACCGCCAGACCCAGCCGCAGGTGGTCTTACCACGTTACCACGTTGAGAGGACCCATTGCCTGTGGTAGGGTGGTAACTGCCAGGATAGGAATGATAAGACCGGAGCCGGAGCCGGAGTGAGAACAAGAACACTCACATCATGGAGACTTGAGCCGGAGCCAGAACGGGAACAAAAATAGGAACATGTCAAAATTTCAGTGAAAGGTTCCAACCCGGTTTCACCTTTGATGAGCACAAGGAAGAGTTAAGACAAAATGAAAACAAAACGGAGGAAGCCAACTCAAAGACAAGCAAAACAATAGTGAAGTCAAGAACACTGAGGCCAGAGTCGGAGCTGGAGTCGGAGCGGGAACAGGAAATGAAACTTAGCAAAAGTCCAATGCCAGGTTCCATCCTAGTTCTGCCTCCAACTGAACAAAGGAATAGCACAAAATTTTTTGCCAAGGCAGGAAAACAAGGACTTCAAGCTGGAAGTTGAGCCACAATTTCTCAACATTTCTGGCATGTGACACATTCCTAGATGTGTGAGAGAACATCCTCCTTAAGGTCCTTCCAAGAAAATATTTCCTTGATCTTTCAATAAGTTTTGTAGAATCTAAGGTGCCCTATTGTTGGCACATTATGGTAAGCCTCCAATATCATCTCCTTTACCTTAGATCTTAGAACCAAGAATACCCTATTTTTGAATAGTATCAAGCCTTCCACCATCACATACCGCTCATCCTTATCTACACATTCCAAGAATCTAGTAGAAAAATAATCCTTAGCATACTCCTCCATGATGGAATCCTTTCAATTAGTTGATGTGATAGACACATGGCATGATATATGTCTCCTATAGAGCACATCCACCACAATATTCTTCTTTCTTTTGATATATTTTATATCAAAGTCATATGCTAGTATCTTTCTGACCCATTTTTGTTTCCTGTCATTCAAATTTTGTTGATTCATGAATAATTTTAGACTGTTATGGTCTGTATTGACCAAAAACCTTCCACACACCAGGTATTGCCAAAATTTATCCAAGGAATGCATTATAGTTAGCATCTCCTTATCATATATGGGATATCCTTTTTCATGGTCTCTCAATTTCCTACTTTCAAATTCTATAGGGTGTCCCCTCTAAGAGATAACAACTCCAATCCCTTCATCGAAAGCATCACATTCTACAAAAAATAGAAGTGAAAACTCAAGAATTCCAAGAACCGAACAAGAGCTCATTACCTCTTTCAATTTCTTAAAGGTCCTTTGTGCTTTTGGTATCCAATGAAAGGCTCCTTCTTTATTCAGATTGGTGAAAGGTGTCATAGACTAAGAGAATACTCTAACAAACCTCTACTAGTAGCTACACAATCCAAAGAAACCTCTTAGTTGAGACAAATTCCTGGGAGGAGGCTAGTCTAAGATGGCTTAGATCTTCTATTGATCAACCTAAACTCCCTTATAACTTATGACATGTACCATATACAATATCTTTGTTGACCCAAACTCATATTTGGACATCTTTGCAAAGAGAGATTGTTGTTCCATAATTCCCAAGATAACCAAGTGCTTCAAACTTGAGCTCCATCATTTGGTATTTTTTGGTGTACTCACCCAATGAATTTAACCACTGTACACCATAATCACATCAATTTCACCCAAACCAATGACATATAAATCATCACAAACCTTATGATCTCCAAATGTTATGTCTAGCTTTTAGAATTTCTCCTTGCAAGGTAAGTTATACCCATTCACCACAGTGATAGTGAACCCTTCAAAATTATTCGCATCCAACCTTCTTCTCCTCACAAGTCCCTCATCAATGAAGTTGTTTGTATCTCCTCCATCAATCAGAATTGTTACTCTTTGTCTCGCAAGGACTCCACAGACGTTGAAGGAATGGTATACATGTGCACTGGATAGAGATGCTATAATTCCACCACCATCCTTTTCATTACCTTCCTCCTCTGGAGGGATGTCTTCCAGATCATGAAACTCTTCAGACCCATCTGATTCTGATTCTTTGTCAGAGATGACTTGTATATAGTGGACTTGCCCCTTTCTAAGAAACCTGTGTTCCAAGACCCATGGTTCTCTACTAAAAAACATTTTCTTCCTTCTGAGCTCATTCTTGGTTTCAACTATTGTAAGGTGTGCGCCCTTGGTCTCCTTGTGCTATGTAGTGCAGTTCTCAAGTTTGTTACATGGCTTAACCGCCTCCCATAGATTCATTAACTCTGGTAGTTGTATCAGACATTAATAGGTTGATATTTTGGTGGAACGTCAATTGTATTTGAAGCAATTGGTATTAGAGCTTGGGTCACATGTTCAAACCCATTTCTTACACTGGGGGATTTTTGCAAGGTGTGCACCCTTGGTCTCCTTATGCTATGTAGTGTAGTTCTCAGATTCATGACATGGTTTAATCACCTCTCGTGGATTGATTAACTTTGGCAGTTGTATTAAGCATTAATAGGTTGATCTTTTGGTGCAAAGACAATAATATTTGTAACATCAAAATCACTCTTCCTAGGTGTCATAGGGGGAGTAGGTTTCTGAGCAGTCCAAGGGTTCTTTTGGAAACTTCCTTCTAGCTTATTCCATATTGAACATTTTTATTTCCATCAAGGAATATAATTCTCTAGATCAAAAGCTTTCTGGATAGTCTCCTAAAGTGTTGAGGGGTGGAATGCTTTCGCCAAACATTCAATGAATATGATTATGAGTCTCCTCTCTGAGATGCCAGTTACCATGACTAATAGCCTCTAGAAATCTGCAACATCTTCTTCCACACTCCATTTTTTCTTGAGGTGGGCCAATTCTCTAAGATGTTCCGTCGGATCTCTCCTATAAAATCTCTCAACTAATTTGCTACAAAATTCATCATAAGATTTGAGAAATTTGTGGCCTTGAGTAATCAGACCATGGCACCACAAATCATGACCAATTAATTCCAAATGTATGTTGGTAAATGTTATGGAATCTTCCTCAAACATTGGCTTGAGCGGAAAATATGTATCAAGTTTCTACAACCATGCCCTAGTATTTCTTTTCTCATATCCATCAAAAGGGGAAATAAATAGCTTTTCCAATGAGTGGTCCAATTATTTTTTCTTGAGGGGTGAATGGTAATTTCCCCTTTTATTCTTCTTCATTTCCATGAAATCTCTCAAAGACAAGATCTCTTTGATTGGAGGGTCCAAAGCCCTATACTCTTCATAAGCTCTTGAGATATCATCTTGGAGGGTATTTTCTTCCTCTGGAACTTATTCCACTCTTTGAATGAACTTAGGATTATGAGACCTATTACTAAAGTCTGTTCCAGAACTTTATGTAGCAATCACCTTATCCTTCCCCTTTCCACGACTTGATTCAATAGAAGCACCAACTCCATTAGTACTATCATTTTACTTTCTTGCATTAGTCTGCATCCACTGAAATATCTGACCAAACATGTTGACAAGATGAATTTTCCCTTGTATCGTCTCCTCAAATTTTTCTTTGACTTCATCATCCTCCATTGTTTCTCCTTGACCCACTTTCTTTAGTTCTCTCCTCCTGAGCCTAATCTCCCTTTCAATTGGAAAAATTAATCATTAGAAAACCCTACAGGCTAGCAAAAACTTGTTTTGATACCACTATAATGTCCCTAACATATAATTTTAAAAATAACTAATTTCTATATGGAATTCAAAACACAACAAAATAGGCACAATAATATGATGAGAACTCCAAAATGTATGAATAATATATTTATTGAATATAATTCAGAACAATGATCTAGAATGATTTTCCAAATCGCCACAGATCAAATAACAATAATACTAACTTCCCTATAGAATCCTTGAAGCTTAGATGCAATCCAAGAATGAGAATTCCCTTATGAACCAAAGGGGTTTCGTCCTCTAATCCTAGTGAACATTGGGTTTTCATCCACAAAAGGAAATAGAACATCGGTGTCCTAGATTTACAAGAAAATGACATAATAATTTGATGCCCTTACATGAATTTATTTCCTACATCTATATGCTAACAACCCTCCTTAAGGAAAAGGTCAACCTTAAGCCAAAAAGGTGCTAAAGCCTAGAATTTTAATTCCCCACTCACTACATTAGGTCGGCCTTAAGACCAATGTAGATTCCTTTAGATTTAACATGCCACCATGCAAATCCATCCACATACTCTCCTTTCCCTTTCGTACTTCCTGAAACTTCATCGTTGCTGCCACATGATCCTGTGATGTCTTATTATTTAGGCCTATAGAAGTAGGTGTTAGTTGACTTACATAGTCACCTTTTGATGGAAATATCTTTCTGATGCAAAATCCCTCACTCTTAAGGTTTGGATATGATGTTCAAGTGTCATCATAGGTTCCATGTTCCAAACCGCATGCCTGAATGTGCTCCTATGGAGGAATGTGGAGGGATTCCCAAAAATGCTTTTCTTTTGGTGTAGTGAACCTGAACTGATGATATTCTAATGGTGATATCTTCCCGGTATATGATCCTTTTCCCATGAGATTTGGATATGTTGTGGTTCCTTTATTATAGATGTTATGTCCCAAACTATAGATTGATATGTGCTCTTGTGGAGGAATATGGTAGGATTTTCGAATTCCACTTTGCAACTATCTTTCTAGAAAAGGGACATGGCACTATTGGATGAGTACATTGGGATGCATTGAAGATGTTCTTTAAGTATTTGTGGGGTACCTCTTAGTATTTATTATGATATCATGGTTATTCTATAGGGGGTACATTTTTTATTTGTATATATGAATCTATTGATCCAAATTTGGCTAGAGATATTGATATTAGAAGATCCACCAATGGATATGTTTCAACTATGTTTGGTGGTGTGATCAATTAGATGAGGAAGCAATAGGCTCTAGTCACTTTGTCTACAATAGAATAAAATACATAAAAGAAACTCATTCTTGTAAGGAATCAATTTGGATTAAGGGATTATGTTAGGTACTTGATATGGAGTTTGTGTGTAGTGTTTTATGGGTACTATTAAGTACTAAAAATCCCTCTAGATCTCTAGTTAGTGATACTCCTATGAACGCTTTCTCTATGAGTATATTGTAATCATGGTTTACTAAATAATACATTGATTTTATTTGGAGTGTGGGGATTTTCTCTTGAAAGGATTTTCCCCACATAAACTTATGTTTTTGATTGATTAAGCAGGGAAAGGGCCCTGACCCATACAAAAACTTACACCAGACTATAGAAAAACATCCAATGAAAATAGCACAAAGAGGAAGCAGACTAGAGAAACACTTCCCCCACCAATGAACCAAAAACTAACCTATGCCCTCTACATCAAAAATTATAGCCCTATCGGTCATAACCAAAAAGTATAACCAGTCCATCTTAAAATCCCACCAAAAAAGTAGGTTATAACCGCATAACCTTAAGATAGTGTCCAATCTAAAACCAAAATTCCTAACATAGATACAAATAGAGATATTAAAGTCTAGGCACCAATGACCAATATCAACATTATAACATCCAAGATTAACAAAAAAAACCATAGTAGCAAAAGACAAAAAAAAGAGGACCAGAGACCAAGGATTAAGCATCCTTGATTAAATTACAAGCCTTCAATAGGTTTTCAAAAAAATCTTCAAACTTCTCTTTGGGATCCATCTTTCCAGACAAGTTTGCTTCATCATCTGTCACCTTTTTTCTTTGCTGCTTCTTAATTTTACCTTGACTCAAAACCGTGGCCATCTTAGCTTTTTTCATTCCTGCACCCACTACCCTGCATAAGCTCTTAACAAGATTTTCAAGAGCTAGGAATTTGTTGTCCTTACCTTCCTCTTGCATCAATTTTTCCAACATGTCCATCCTTTCCTCCACCATTTGAATTCTAGCAGTGTCAGAACTCAACATATTCTCTTCATCAAGGTTATTGATCTCCATAACCTTTGTGTCATTGGTAGCATCTTCTTTTTCCTCAGCCCTATCATTTCCATCTTTGTCCGCCTGCATCTCCTCTTGCTGAAAATTTGCATCCTCATCCTCATAGCTAGAATCTTCCTCATCTTTCAAATCCTCCTCCTCCTCCTCAATAAACTCACCCCCAAGGCCTTCCAAGATTTCCTCAAAAGAGGAGGCTTTATCTTCCCTATCCACCTTCTTCCCCTTACTATCCTAGGACCTAGTAGCACACTTTTCTTCCAAAAATTTAGAATTTTTGTTGCTATCAGACCCTTTTGACACTACCAATGCAAGCCCGGTGTACCTTCTACCCACCAGAGTAGAACATTCAGGGCTTTTTTCCATGTCATCCAGAATCATGATAGTGTTGGGATTAACCCCCAACTCATAGATCAAAAAATTTCTCTTTTTGTTCACAATAGGGACAATAGGTGCAACACTCCATTTTTTTGGAGTAATTTTAAGTAGGTTTGACCACAAAGGGTCAACGGGGTTGGGAGAAGTCTTAGTATATTTTTTGGTTGGGGTGTGGGGACGAATTTCTAAAAGATCAATTTTCACAAAGCTCTTGGGGGTAAGGTTTTCAATCAAATTAAGGAACATAATTCTTTGCGAGGAAGTAGCTAAAACATATTTATAGATAGCACAAATCAACCCCTGGTGTAACACTGGGTTTGCGCCATTGGTTAGGCTCTAGCTTAGGGATAAAAAGAGGAAGAAAGGAAAATTTATCTTCTCAAGGTGTCAGATATGATTCAGGATCGAGAAGTGATAGCCATAAACAAATTGAAACTGACCCTCAAGCATAAAGTATTTCATAACAAAAAAGAACACATTGTGGTACGAGGGAGGAAGAAAAACCATAGAATAACCATTTTGGAATCTCTCAACTTTTTCTTTATCCTCAAAAAATGTCTTAATATAATCTTGGTACTTGCCATTACTTACCTTTGCCACCTTCCTCCCTTCATAAGCCATCCCTGTCACCTTAGCTATGAGCTTAGCATCCACTATGAAATGAATACCACCCAACTTCACTTCACCGTCCTTCTAGGCGTTCACAAATGTTTAGCTCAACTTCTCATTATATCCTTCCATGGCTACAAAATATGAGGTAAAGCCTCTTGAACTTCTCTTTTGTTATTTGTCCTTGATGTCAAAATTTTGATTTGGTTTGGCATCTTGGTGATTGATATTGACATATGACATTGGAATTATTGTTTGGCACTCTTGGTTTTGGCATTCAGTATCACTTTCAAATTTGCAGCATTGTGATGTTTGTTTGCATTCAAATTTGATATCTTGTGGTACTGATGTTTGGAGCTTCATGTGCAGACAACAATTTAACTTGGTTCTATGGTGAATTTAATTCTGACATGGCACATACAGGTTATGACATTGCAGTGGGAAGGTATATCTTGTTTTAATTTATATGTTTTCATTTTGACACTACAGGTGTATACATTCTTGATATCCTTTACATGGCATTCAATTTAGTTTCACAATACATTGGGTTCATGGCATAGAACATTGTTTTTAAAAAAAGTGCATTCACTTTGCACTCAAGCCATCTATAGTGTTTATTATTGGGATCTTATCATTTCATTTGGTTGTCAGCTTTCACATTTCATTGAAAGTCGAATGTTATCATTTAATTTGAAGACTTTAGTCTTCACCGTGCATATGACAGTCGACATACTCATTAGAGTTTATTTGGTATGTCGTTGCATTCTAAAGAAGGCTTATTGGGTTTTAGAAATGTCTTTGGCAACGACACTGTGATGAACTGGAAATATATGATAACTCACATGGATGTGAGTTGGCAGTGACTTGAATTTCATTAATTCATTATTTTGTCGGTGGTAGATGTATTTGAAAATGATTGTGTTTGGGTTTACGAATTTCAAATGTTATGCATTATGTATTGAGGTTCGATGTAAAGGACGATAGGGTAAAACAAAGAACAAATGTTTCATTTCATAGGAATGATTGAACCCTAGCGCTGCCATGATGAAATTATAGTTATTGGTTGATCAAGCTCACCGTGGTATTCTAACCTGGTTTTTCAGTTATGTTGGTCTTTGATGAGTGGCAAGAAGGATGGCGGTCTTTGCTTGAGCTGGAAGCGGAGGTTTGGGTAGTTTTCATGAAGATCTTCAAGGATTTTCTTTGCAGGTTAAACCCGCCATGACAGAGGTGATATCTATACGTTGTGCTTGGTGTTTTTCGAAGATGAAAGGGTAAAAGGAAAAGTAAAAAGAAAGGTATACTTTGTTCCAGTTTTGAACAAATCATATCACAGATTTCTTTTACTTTGTTTGCTTAGAAAAAGGATGAAATTGCAAGCGGTAAAAGTGAAGAAGTTTTACTCTTCAGCAAGTTTCATTTTTTTTAAATGGAAATAATGGAAATGATTTAGGAGAAGTTACAGTTGTCGTTTATTTTCAAAAAGGAAAAAGAAAGCTATTATTTTCTGCAATTGTATTTTGGTAGTTTCTAGTTTGAAACCCTAACCCAAGAGTTTGATATTTTGACTCGGGTGTTCATTGTTTAGTACAAGGGTTTCATTTTTTGGCTCTATATGTTTGTGACTTGAAGTCATTATTCAGATTCGAATATGAGAAAAAGAGACAGAGCATTTTGCTGAAGGTTTTATTGAGTTATATTTGCAAATTTTTGAAAAGAGAAAAAAGAGGTTTTTGTAGTATCTCTGGTTCTTACAACAAAGAACATTCATTCAGTTTGGTGAGATTTTGTGGTACTATTATATACAGTACATACTGTAATTGGAAACATTGAAAATCATATGTGTTTTATGTATTCACTAGTGTTTTTAGGATTGCATATTTGATGTAGTTGTAAGATCAGTATTGACTACAAACCTAGACAATGATTTTGTAAATTGAGGGGTTGGTGCTCCTATGAAGTTGATGCTTCAGAAAATGTGTTGATTTGTTGCTCCACCATTGTTACAGAGTTGGTGCTCTTTGATTAATGAAAAGGAAATTTTAACGAGTGGTTTTTATACCCCATGAGGGTTTTTCCACTTAGGAAATCTTTGTGTTATGTGATGTTATTTGTCTTTCTTTCTGTTTCAAGTTAATGTGTTCATTTAGTCAATGCTCTAATACATTTTAGTTTGTTCAAAAAGGTTCATATTTCAAAATGTTCAAGTCTATCATGTAGAGTAGAATTGTTCAAAAATGTTTTTAAAAAGTCTTTCATAAAGCGAATTAAATCTGCATTGTGCAAAGTTGAAGTTCTGTTTCAAAAGCATAAACAAGATTGTTCACACATTAATGGAACAATGTTACATGATGATTTTAATACGAGTTGCTAATGTTAATTCTCTTTCATGTCTTTCTGCAAAGTTCAAATGTTTACTTGCATAATCAAATCTCCCACATTGGTTCAAGGTCAAAAATTTTAATTATGCATTCAAGTCAAAAAGTCTAAAAATTATATCACTTTGATTCAACCACACCCCCCCCCCCCTCTCAGAGTGAATCCACTTCCAACAAGTGGTATCAGAGCCTAGGGCCCTATATTAGGTGTCATACCTAGGGTTGATTCTGGTCTTGGAAGTCAATATGTCACATGTGCAAGAAGGTTCATCTTTTACAAGAGCTCCTTTGTTTGATGGCTCTGATTATGTTTTCTGGAAAATTAGAATGAAAACATATATGATTTCTATTGATTTAGATGTTTGAAATATTGTGCAAAACAAATATGATTTTCCTGGATCAATACCCACTGATTGTGATGAGAAAAGAAAATATGAAACAAATTCTAGAGCTAAACATGCTCTTCTGTGTGGTTTGACAAAAGAAGTGTTTGTTAAAGTTATGCATTGTAAATCAGACTTTGCAATATGGGAAAAACTTGAGAATGTGTATCAAGGGAATGACAAGGTCAAACAGTCCAAAATAATAACTCTCAAAAACCAGTTTCAAGAATTGAAAATGAAAGATGATGAAAAGATTGTAGATTATTTTTTAAGAATAGATGAAGTTGTAAATGCAAAAAGAGGTTTAGGTGAAACAGTTGAAGAGTTTGATGTGGTTAGGAAAGTAATCAGAACTTTGCAACCTAAATTTGAATATAAGGTTTTTACTCTTGAAGAGAAGAAACATTTTGATTAGCTTTCCTTAGATAACTTACAAGGTATTCTAACTGCATATGAAATGAGAATTGGTAATACTACTTCTACATCAAAAGAAACTACCTTCAAGGCAGAAAATAAAGATTTATCAGATGACAATGATTCAGATTTATCAGATTCAAAAGAACCTCTTCTTCTCAAAAAACTCAAAAAGAAGTATAAGGGTAAGCTGCCCTTTAAATATTTTACTTGTGGTAAGCCTGGAAACTTTGTTGCTAAATGTCCTTATGGTGATCAGTCTAATGAGGATGAAAAATCAAAAAAATAGTATAGGGAGAAGGTTTTTATTCCTAAAAAGAAGTTTAACTTCAAAATGAAAAAGAGTCTCTTTACCAAAGAAGACTCACATGTTGATTCATATGACTCACTAGGTGATGAAGATATAACTTATTCATGGCTGAAGTAGATACTCAAAAGACTTCAAATAAAGAACTAAAAAAATAGTTTGATTTAGAAAACTGTGAAATTGAATTGCTTTGTGCACTTCAAGAAATAAAAAGATTAAAGAAACACATTGCTTCTCAAGAGCATAGTCAAAACAATATGATCACATGCTTACAAATTGAACTTGATGATTCTAAAAGAGCTGTGGATAATCTCAAATCAGTTCTTGTTGATAAAGATAAAGAAATTCAAAACCTTGAACAACAGGTTGTCACTCTTAAAAAGCAAGTTGAAGGCTATGAAAGTACTATTCACTTGAATGATATACTTGGGAAACAAAAGCAACATAAAGAAATGACTGGTATTGGATTCAACACTGGTGAGTGTTCAAGAACTTTAAATCAGAACTTTAAGGTAGATGATAAGAAGCAACCATTTGAGCATAAACGAACCAATTTTAGGTTTAATGCATTTTTTCATGGTTATTGCTTCTTTTGTAATAATTTTGGACACAAAGTGAGAAATTGCAGGCTAATGATGCCTAGAGCACCAAGGTTTGGTCACAAACAGTTCTTTGGCTTTCCTAATTCTATTAGATGTTTCACATGCAATACTATTGGTCACACATCCAAACAATGCAAACAAGGTAAACAAATCATTGAAAAGGTTTGGAGACCCAAGTCTATTCAAAGCATAGAATAATCCATGCTTGTCCAAACTGCCTTTCTTTCCAAAAAGAAGGCATTGTGGGTTTTGGATGGTGGTTGTTGAAATCACATGATAGGAGATAAGGACAAGTTTTTTAAACTTGAAGATTTTGTAGGAGGTTTTTGTAAAGTTTGGTGACAACACTGGAATTTAGATTAAAGGTAAAGTCTCTCTACTTCTAAATGATGACACACCCATTTATGATGTGTATTATGTAAAAGGCCTTAAACACAATCTTTTAAGTATTAGTCATATATGTGACAATGGATACAATGTAACATTCAATTCACAAGGATGTGCTACAAAGAATAAATTTGGTAAAATAGTTGCAACTGGATTAAGGACACATTGTAATGTTTATAATCTCCTTGACTCTTCCAATCACGAAAACAAAGAAGGCATGTGTCTTATGGGTCAAGTAGAGGAAAAATGGTTATGGCATAAACGTTTAGGGCATGTAAACTTCGAAAATTTGGTTAGGATCAACAAAAACCAAAATTTTAGAGGTTTGCCTATCCTAAGCAAACCAGAAATGCAGTGTAAATAATGTCTCAAAGGCAAGCAAACTAAGGTGAGCTTTAAATCTAAAGAACATTCTTCTACTAGGCCTTTGCATCTTGTACACATAGATTTATGTGGTCCCACAAGGAATAGATCCATAAATGGTGAAAAATAATTCATGCTCTTTGTTGATGATTACTCTCGAATGGTATGGGTTACTTTTCTCAAGCATAAATCTGAAGCATTTGAACATTTTAAAATCTTTCGTAAGATGGTTGAAAGAGAATCAGATTTGAAATTGAAATGTTTAAGATCAGACAAAGGTGGTGAATGCATTTCACAAGAATTCATTGATTATTATGAGAAACATGGAATAAAAAGGCAGCATGCTACTATGAGGACACCTCAATAGAATGGGGTTGTGGAAAGGAAAAATTGAATAGTGAAAGAAATGGCTAGAACAATGCTTGATGAAGCCAAGTTGCCTGATATGTATTGGAAAGAAGTTGTTCATACAGCTGTCTATATTATGAAAAAAGTGCAAATAAGAGTGAAATCCAATTTCACTCCATATGAGCTATGGTATGGTAAATCTGCCTCTATAAAGTACTTTAAAATATTTGGTTGTAAATGCTTTATCAAAAGAGATGATGAAAAATTAGGAAGCTTTCAATCAAAATCTGATGAAGGTATCTTTTTAGGATATTCTACACATAGCAAAGCTTATAAATGCTTCAATAATAGACTGAATAAGATTGTTGAATATGTTAATGTCAAGTTTGATGAAAAGTTGCTTCTAGACAATGATCATGTGCAGGATGTTGAAGAGGAACCTAGGATAGGTCTTGAAATTTCTCCCAAATCTACTAAAGCAGATAATACACAACCGGAGGATGCTTCAAGCTCTAAAGTAGCTACACCTCCGAAGACACCCTCCAAGATTGTTATCAAGAATCATCCTCAAGATCAAATCATTGGGGACAAAAATGTTGGGGTTTTAACAAGAAGAAGAGCAAAAGTTGATGAGAAAGCACAAATTGCTGAACATTTTTTTTTGGTAATTGAATTTGAGCCTAAATCTATTTTTGATGCTTTAAATGATGATTGTTGGTTGAAAGCTATGCAGGAAGAGATCAACCAGATTGAAAAGAACAAAACTTGGGAACTAGTCCCAAGACCTGATGATAAAAATGTTATTGGTGGCAAATGGGTTTTTAGAAACAAGTTGGATGAATGTGGAAAAATAGTGAGAAACAAAGCACGTTTTGTGTGCAAAAGGTATGCACAATAGGAAGGTATAGACTTTGGTGAAACTTATGCACCGGTTGCTCGTATTGAATCTATTAGAATTTTCTTAGCATACTCTTGTTTCAAGAATTTTAAGGTTTACCAAATGGATGTCAAAACTGCATTCTTGAATGGTTATCTTGATGAGGAGGTATATATGGAGCAACCAAAAAGATTTGTTGCAAAAGATAAATCTGATCATGTGTACAGATTGAAAAAGGCCTTGTATGGTCTTAAACAAGATCCTAGAGCTTGGTATTCTAGATTTTATGCACACTTAACAACAAATGGATTCAAAAGAGGTGGTGTGGACAACAATCTTTATGTCAAACAGGAAGGTAATGATATTCTAGTTGTTGAGGTATATGTAGATGACATAATCTTTGGCTGCAACAATGATGCCTTATCTAAAAAGTTTTCAAAGATTATGGAATCATAATTTGAAATGTCAATGTTAGGTGAACTAACATTCTTTCTTGGCCTCCAAGTTTTACAGCTTGAACATGGAATATTTTTGTCACAAACAAAATATGCCAAAGAGATGTTGAAAAAGTTTCAAATGGATGACTACCATCCAGTGAGCACACCTATGGTGATTGGTTGTAAGTTGTCTAAAACTGACGATTCTCCTAATGTTGATCAATATGAGTATAGATCAATGATTGGCAACTTGTTATACTTAACTACCTCCAGACCTGATTTAATGCAAGCTATTTGTGTGGTATCTAGATTCCAATCTACACCAAAACAGTCCCATCTTACTGTTGTAAAAAGAATATTCAAGTATATCTAGGGTACTCTTGATTTTGGTTTTTGGTATCCTAGGAATAATGACTTTACATTAATGGATTTTACTAATGTTGATTGGGCTAGTTGTCTAGATGACATAAAAAGCACAAGTGGTGTAGCATTTTATCTTGGTGATTATCTTGTTGCTTGGCATAGCAAAAATCAAGATTCAGTTTCATTATCAACAACAAAGGCTGAATATATTGCAGCTACATATTGCTATACTCAACTTCTTTGGATGGATCACACAGTATCAAACATGGGTATTGATTTTGCTAACCTGTTTCTATCTTTTGTGATAACATAAGTGCAATTAATTTGTCTAAGAATCTTGTTATGCACTCAAGGACTAAACATATTGCAATTAAGTTTTATTTTCTGAGGGAAAAAGTTTTGGCTAATGAGGTAACAATGCAGTATGTCTCCACACAAGCACAAGTGGCAAACATTTTCACTAAGCCCTTGGCTAAAGAAATATTTGAAAGACTTCGGTCTCGGTTGGGAGTTGTCTCTCAATCATTGTTTTTTTTTAAAAAGTTCCATCATTGGTTGATGGGGAGCTTTTCAGCTCTCTAAGAAGCTTCTTGCTGCTTCAAATGGTTTTTATTTGATGCTTCATGCTATATCTATAGCTGTTTAGTTCAATTTTCTTGGCATTACCCAGATTTCCCTTTGTCCTTGTGACAAAAAGGGGGAGAAACATGAGATTTCTGGTGTTCTTAGGTTCATTTTTGGCACTTTGTTTTAGATGTCTCAGTTTTTTTGCCATCAAGGACAAAGGGGGAGTTTGTTGAACTTCTCTTTTGATATTTGTCCTTGATGTCAAAACTATGATTTGGTTTGGCATCTTGGTGATTGATATTGACATATGACATTGGAATTATTGTTTGGAACTCTTGGTTTTGGCATTCAGTATCACTTTCAAATTTGCAGCATTGTGATGTTTGTTTACATTTAAATTTGATATCTTGTGGTACTGATGTTTGGAGCTTCATGTGCAAACAACAGTTTCACTTGGTTCTATGGTGAATTTAGTTCTGACATGGCACATACAGGTTATGACATTGCAGTAGGAAGGTATATCTTGTTTCAGTTTATATGTTTTCATTTTGACACTACAAGTGTATACATTCTTGGTATCCTTCACATGGCATTCAATTTAGTTTCATAGTACATTGGGTTCATGGCATAGCACATTGTGTTAAAAAAAAAGTGCATTCACTTTGCACTCAAGCTGTCTATAGTGTTTATTATCGGGCTCTTATCATTTCATTTGGTTGTCGACTTTCACATTTCATTGACAGTCAAATGTTATCATTTAATTTGAAGACTTTAGTCTTCACCATGCATATGATAGTCGACATACTCATTAGAGTTTATTTGTTCTGTCATTGCATTCTAAAGAAGGCTTATCGGGTTTTAGAAAAGTCTTTGGTAGCGACACTATGATGACTTGGACAAATATGATAACTCACGTGGATGTGAGTTGGCAGTGACTTGAATTTCATTAATTCATTATTTTGTCAGTGGTAAATGGATTTGAAAATGATTGTGTTTGGGTTTACAGATTTCAAATGTTATGCATTATGTTTTGAGGTTTGATGTAAAGGAAGATAGGGCAAAACAAAGAACAAATGTTTCATTTCACAGTAATGATTGAATCCTAGTGCCGCCATGATGAAATTATAGTTACTGGTTGAGCAATCTCACCGTGGTATTCTAACTTGGTTTTTCAGTTATGTTGGTCCTTGATGAGTGGCAAGAAGGATGGTGGTCTTCACTTGAGCTGGAAGCGGAGGTTTAGGCAAATTTCATGAAGATCTTTAGGGATTTTCTTTGTAGGTTAAACCCACCATGACAGAGGTAATATCTATACGTTGTGCTTGGTGTTTTTCGAAGATAAAAGGGTAAAAGGAAAAGTAAAAAGAAAGGTATACTTTGTTCCAGTTTTGAACAAATCATATTACAAATTTCTTTTACTTTGTTTGCTTAGAAAAAGGATGAAATTGCAAGCGGTAAAAGTGAAGAAGTTTAACTCTTTAGTGAGTTTCATTTTTTTTAAATGGAAATAATGGAAATGATTTAGGAGAAGTTATAGCTGTCGTTTATTTTCAAAAAGGAAAAAGAAAGCTGTTATTTTCTACAACTCTATTTTGGTAGTTTCTGGTTTGAAACCCTAACTCGAGAGTTTGATCTTTTGACTCGGGTGTTCATTGTTTAGTACAAGGGTTTAACATTTTTGGCTCTATATGTTTGTGGCTTCAAGTCATTATTCAAATTCGAATGTGAGAAAAAGAGACAGAGCATTTTGTTGAAGGTTTTATTGAGTTATATCTATAAATTTTTGAAAAGAGAAAAAAGAGGTTTTTGTAGTATCTCTGGTTCTTACAACAGAGAACATTCATTCGATTTTGAGAGATTTTGTGGTACTATTATATACAATACATATTGTAATTGGAAACATTGAAAATCATATATGTTTTATGTATTCACTAGTGTTTTTGGGACTGCATATTTGATGTTGTTGTAAGATCAGTATTGACTACAAACCTAGACAGTGATTTTGTAAATTGAGGGGTTGGTGCTTCTATGAAGTTGATGCTTCAGAAAAGGTGTTGAGTTGTTTCTCCACCATTGTTACAGAGTTGGTGCTCTTTGATTATTGAAAATGAAATTTTAACAAGTGGTTTTTAATACCCCATGAGGGTTTTTCCACTTAGGAAATCTTTGTGTTATGTGATGTTTTTTGTCTTTCATTTTGCTTCAAGTTAATGTGTTCATTTAGTCAATGCTCTGATACTTTTTAGTTTGTTCAAAAAGGTTCATATTTCAAAATGTTCAAGTCTGTCATGTAGAGTAGAATTGTTCAAAAATGTTTTTAAAAAGTCTTTCATAAAGCGAATTAAATCTGCATTGTGCAAAGTTGAAGTTCTGTTTCAAAAGCATAAACAAGATTGTTCACACATTAATGGAACAATGTTACATGATGCTTTTAATATGAGTTATTAATGTTAATTCTCTTGCATATCTTTCTGCAAAGTTCAAATGTTTACTTGCATAATCAAATCTCCCACATTGGTTCAAGTTCAAAAAATTTAATTGTGCATTCAAGTCAAAAAGTTAAAAATTATATCACTCTGATTCACCCCTCTCTCAGAGTGAATCCACTTCCAACAAAGCCAACCTTCTCAAATAGACCCCACAACTCCAAATTATTTTGTAGAGAATCATATTGATGTGGCTCCATCCTCTTTCTGGGGACTCCCATGGTGTTATCCTTGCTAGAGTAATTCTTAGGAAGGAGAAGAAACTTGTCTTTTTGTCTTTCTTCGTTCACGATTGTGGAAACCAGTAATTCAAAAATATCAATGTTGATGGAGATTTTTCATTTGGGAAGATAATGGCTCAAATATTTTGGTAGGTTGTTTAAAATAATCACTCTTGAAACAAAGTCGATTTTCACCTTTTTGAGCCCCTTCATTATAAAATCTGACAACTCTACCACCTTTATTAGTCATGATTATTCTTATTTTATTACTCTCCTTCCCGTCAACATTAACACATGTCAAAGTTTCATTTCCAAAATCAAACTCAATTTTTTTAACAGTGCGAATGGTGCTCCCAATATCCTCATTAAAAACTTTATTTTTGAAGCACGAGGTTACCCAAATGATCTGTCCTTTCCATCTCATCCTTTTAATATATTTGGGATTTGGCATATCTTTGTGCACATACCACCCAATCCATCTTGTCAACTCACCCAGTTTCCACCTAGGAGAAATCCACTTGATAGTAGGACGATCAAACAAGCCTTTTCTTTTAATTATTGCTATTTTTTCCATGATTACTCCAATCTTCCAATCTATCCATCACTCCCAATCTATCCTTAGCCATTATTTCTTTTATTTGGATAGATAGATTAGAGAAATCTCAGTATTTTAATACCTCCTATCTAAGGCCAAAGTTCGCCATAGCATCAGTGGATCTATTGCCCTCCCTAAAAGTGTGGTAAATCTTGTAGTTTTGGAAAGACTATAGCATATTTTTATAGTAATCCAACAAGTCTTTTATTTCCCAAGGTGCCTGAGCTAAATTGTTTAAATAATCAATAATAAGCTTGGAGTCGTCTTCCACAATAACCTTCATGTACCCTTTATCTTTGAGATAACTGTTGGATGTTGTGGTTGTGTTGCTAATATGTGGTTGTCATTGATGTCAACAATATTAGCATTGATGATTTCGAAGGTTGTATATGTTGAGGATATTGAGAAAATTAGAATAAATATGTTGCAGGCAGTCTGTGAAGCTGTGTTGATCAGAATGGTGGAAAGTTATGTAAGTTGGTAATCAGAAGTCGCGTATCAAAGGGTTTGTTTCTGAGCCTATCTAGTATGATTTTGGGAAGTTTCAGTGGTACACATCAAGATTGGAGAGAGTTATGAGTTTTTGAATTCCTACTATTATTCTGTTACTGTAGCAGGTGTTTCTGGAAGAAGAGAATGCAATTCTAGTAAATTGAGTTGTTGCCTATGATCCTATGATTTTTAGTGATGTTTCTAGATTGTGCTCTATCATTGTGGTACGTCAGTGTTGATTGGTGTGCTCGTGATCAAATATTTTTCCTTTGTGTGTTCAAGTTTTCATGTTCTTGGCCGACATGATGGTGGTAGTGTGTTGTGGATCCTTATGGATTAATTTCTTATTGTTTGGTGTGTTCAAGGATGTTGATTTAGGTCTTCATTATGTTGTGACTGAATCAAGTTGGTGCGAATTGAGATTTATTCATGAATTGGGCCAACAGTTTATAATTCATCTATTCTTTATTTGTGGCCAACAAAGTTGTTAGAATTGGCTATGGCTGCCAAGATCTTGAGACCAAATGGAAGGCACAAGAAGAGAGAATATGATTGTGACAAGAATAAATTGTATTCTCATCAATATGATTCAATGATATGAAGTGATTTTTTTTGTACATAGGAGACCCCTTGGTTATATAGTCAAGGTGCGAACATAGAAGGGCATAAGATTATGACAAGTGTTGTAATCTTATGACATGAGACAACTTTGAAAAGCTATCACTCCACATAAAGTGGAAAAGTGATAATGTGATAATCACCACAAATGGTGGATCACCCACAAAAGGTGGAGAGGTAATCACATGATATGTCCATGAAAGGTGGAAGAGATAAATTAATAACATGATAAGTCCACCAAAGGTGGAAAAGCTCCAACTACCTCCTATGTGGTCCCTAAGTAAACTTAACTAAGGTGTAATCATGACCTAGGACAAGGTAATAGATCCTTATGGCTTAATTTATTATTGTTTGGTGTGTTCAAGGATGTTGATTTAGGTCTTCATTATGTTGTGGCTGACTCGGGTTGGTGCTCATTGAGATTTATGCATGAATTGGGCTGACAATTTGTAATTCATCTATTCTTTATTTGTGGCTGACAAAGTTGTTGTAAATTCATGTAGCAGATATATAAGAGAGATTGTTTCTTCATTTTGAAGTGTGTGGTGTATGATTGGTGAATGTATGTGAAGTGTATGTGCGAATAAAAATTAGATCATTTGATTTCAAAGCAGAGTGTGAAGAAGATTGAGCGAAGTGTGAAGAAGTGTTTCTGTGCCTAATCGGAACTGTCATCAGGCTTTTGTAGAAGCTAATTTATCAGTTCAACCTCATCAGATGGATTTAATATGATTGTTTTATATAAGGTAGTGAGCCTTCCCTTTGAGCAGTGAGCTCTAGGTAGTGTGCCTGAATGCATGTGAATTCCCTATTCATTTTTCATTATACTTCTAATAGGGTATAATCTTGTGGACTAACATCCACAGTGGTTTTCCCCTAACAGGGTTTCCACATATAAAATCTTGGTGTTCATGTGTTTTTGATGTGTTGTTGACTCATGTTTTCACTGTTAATTATCATATCTGAGATTAAAGGTTGATAAAGGTTAAATAAGTTTAAATTTTGTAACAACTGATTCACCCCCCCTCTTAGTTGTCTATCCTTGTTTTTCCAACAATAACTTATTCATGCCCAAACAACAAAAGATTCAACAAAATTATTAGTTGTTGTTCCCAGGCCCTTGTTGTATCAAGCCACATAGATACCGCAATCATCTCTAACCACACCACTTGCTCCTGCCAGTCCCATATTTCCTTTTGATCATCATCAAAATTGCATTTAACCCATCCTAGATCTAGGGGAATCCAGACAGTGTTGTTTCTAATAATCTGTTTAGCCCAATTGACATTGTTAAGGTCATGGGAAATCCCCCACTGTTACTTAATTCTCAATTCTTGATAGGAAGGCCCTTTCCTTGACTGGGTGTACTTGCAGCTTTCAATGTTTTCTTGAATTTATTTCCTTATAACCATACATAGCTCCTTACTACTTTTAGCAACATCCCTAAAGATCCTATTATTTTTCTCTTTCCACAATCCCCAAGTGAGGAATGGGGGAACTTATCTCTAGAGTTCAAGAATTATTTTATGAGAGTAAGGATATAAGCTCCAACCTTCAACAAATTTTTTGACCGAAGTAGGGAAAACCACTCCACCATAAGGTTTTTTAGACAAAAGGCCCAAAATTCTTGAGCATAGGGGCATTGAAAGAGAAAATTCATAATAGTTTCTTCTTCATTACAAAGATAACATTTATTGACTAAATGCCAACCTCTTTTCTTAAGATTGTCAATTGTCAGAATCTTACCATGTATCACAACCCACCAAAATAAATTAATCTTGGGGATTAAGTTTTTACTCCACACCATGTTCTAGTCAAAGACTCCAAGGTTAAGAGGTTGAAATTCCATAGTCTCGTAGGCTGATTTAACAAAGAACCTCCTTGAACCATTTTTTTTTCATATCCATTCCCAATTAGTCTCAACAAAGAGTCCAAAGCAGCATCCTAATTTGGTTGTCTGCCACCCCTGAGAACAACATTATTCAAATAGTTCTTGAATTCAACCCATTTTGGTCTCAATCCATCCCAATTTAAATAATTAGAGACCTTATTGATAATGCTTCTTTTTAGTTTGATTCTTAATTTAAATAATTAGAGACCTTCTTGACAATGCTTCTTTTTAGTTTGATTCTTATTTATTGAAGGTTGTCCCTAGCTGATAAAGGAGCACCAGTGGACCAAACATCCTCCCAAAAATCAGTTCTAAGCCCATTTCCAATTCTCAATTTTGCTCCTTTAGTTAGGGTTCCTCTAACTTTTAGCAAGTTATTCCAAAAGACAGAACCATAAGGAAGCTCTTTTTTCCTAAGAAAACAACAAGCATCCTTATTATTTAGGTATTTAGCCCACAAGATCTGTACCCAATCCTTTTCACCTTCCAAAAGAAACCAACCCATTTTTTCCACAAGAGCCTTGTTAAATTTTTTTATTCTTCTGATTCCCAAAACTCCTTCCCTCTTTGGAGTGCAAACAATTTCCCATTTAATGAGTGTCATTATTTTCCTTTCCTCCACACCTGACCATAAGAATCTCCTTTGAATCGTTTCAATTTTCTCAGCAATAAAAGTAGGGATGTTGAATAGAGATAGGTAATAGACAAGTATATTTTGTAGGGAAGCCTTTAAAAGTTGAACCTTCCCAACAAAGCTCAACAATTTGCCCTTCCACCCAACCAGTTTCTTCTGGATCTTTTCCATAATGTAACTCCAGTAGTTACTGTTGGGATTTCTGGAAATTAAAGGTAAGCCCAAATAAGTAGCTAGCAAGTTTGCCTCCTAGCATCCTAAAATATTTATAACTTTGTCCTTAACAATCTAGATAGTATTGAAAAATAGATTTTACTTTTTTGATAATTGATGAATTAGCTAGATACTTTAGCATATTGGTCAAGGATAAATTTCTATTTTTTTGCTTCTAAAATAGATTCCTCCCCCATGAGGATAGTGTCATTAGTGAACTATTGGTGTGAAGCAGGGGGAAGGGAGGAAACAACACAAAAACCTTTTAAAGATTTTTTTATAAGCTATTTCTGGATATTACGGCCTAAAGCTTCAACAATAATGACAAACAAGTAAGGTGACAATGGTTCCCCCTATCTCATACCACGACCTGAAGAGAAGAATACATTAGGAACCTCATTAATTAGGACTGAGTACTTCAGAGTAGTGACACAAGATCTGATAAGATTGAGGAATTTACCATTGAAACCAATTTTTTCAAGAACAACAAATAGAAAATTCCAAGAAACCAGATCATATGCTTTAGAGATATCCAGTTTCAATGTCATACCCTATTTTTTGTTATGGTCCATAGAATGTAACACCTCATGGGTGTAAATAGTTGAATCCAATATTTGTCTTCCTTGGACAAATCCATTCTGATTGACGATAATCATTTTATTCAAGACTAATTTCAACCTATTAACCATAATTTTAGAACAAATCTTATAGGTGGCGTTGCACAAATTGATAGGTCTATAGTCATTCATAGAAATAACATAATTAGTCTTGGGGATTAGAGCTATAAAAGTAGTATTCATCTAATTTAAAAGCCTTCCCAATCTGAAGAAATCCCTGACCGCATTGAACAAGTCAAGAGAGACCATATCCCAATAGACTTGGAAAAAACTTGGGGGAAATCCATCTGGTCTAGGCACTTTAAAAGCACCAAAGGAGAAAACGGCCTCCTTCACCCCATTCATTGAAACAAATTTAGATAGTTCTTTTAAATTCTGCTATGTGATAACATGGGGAATGACTTGCAAAAAATCATCCAATTCAGAATTGTCAACCTTTGGTAGTTCAAGAAAGTTTGAAATAAAGGAGACAACCTCCCTAGCAATGTCCTCTTCCTTATCAAGTCTTGTCCCAATAGAAGTAGTTAGAAATATGATCATGTTTCTTCCTCTGTGTTTCAAGTTGGATTGGTGGAAAAACTTTTTATTTCCATCTACTTCCCTTAACGATTGGATTCTTGATTTTTGTTTCCAGAAAATTTCTTCCTTTTTGTTTATTTTATACCATTGAGATCTCAGCTCCCTTTCTTTATTATAGGTCTCATCATCCATAATTCCCAACTCCATAAGGTCTTGAATGTTAGAAATCTTGAATAAGATTAATAACCAGGAACACCTGCAAAAACAATGATAAATCTTTCACAAGAGGATATGCAAGAATGAGCTTGCTTGATATTAAGACCTCTCAAATGATGAGGTAAAAAGGATGTTTCAAATGATATAAAAACCCTCCTTATATAGGAAAGGGTGAGATACAAGATGCATTAAGATGTTGCCATGTGTCTTGATTTGACAACATGTAACAACAAGAAAACCCTAACAACATTATTAAGAGATTAAATGCAACCTAGGGTTAAAATGACCTAAGTTAACTTATGCTAGTGTAATAAATAAATAATTACACTAACACCCCCCCATAAGTGCAACTTAGGGAGGAAATGAAAATGCAATGATTATGCATGATGATGATGGGTCCCGGCTGATTGCCATATTAGGTACCCATGTACATAGGATGAAAATGCAACTAATCTCCCACTAAATGGAGAAAAGGGGAAAACCTAGTGGGAAGAAAACCCCTCTTCGAAAAAAGGAGATGAAATGCAGAAAGGGGATGATTGGAGGACTCAACATCATCCCCCCAAGGACAACAGTCATCACATGGATACAATACAATCAATGGCCCCCCCCATAGGAGGGAAATAGAGAGACAATATAGCCCCCCCAAAATATGTGATCACCTGCAAAAATGGTAAGTGTATGTAGACAAAACATGATCCAATGTCGACAAACAACTTGTCTCCCTTTCGGAAGAAACAAAATTAGGTGCAAGTGTAGAGATGCTTCCCATTCTGGATGGGAATTGAAGGAAGGATGGATGTATATGAATGTTGATGATGTCTCTGAAAGCTGCTCATGTGTCTCCTTGCCTAGTGAAGATGAAGATGCCACAACCCACTCAGGTACATACCCAACCAATGTAGACAGTGACAAATCAAGACGATGCGGAAATAGATGCTGAACAAAATCCAAAGACTGTGATGATTTGACAATAGGAGTGCAATGACTGTCATCAAATAGGAGAGATATCCCCTCAAATATGTCCTCCAAATCTAAAATGTGAGACTCCACAAACAAGGATGCAATGTTTGATAGATAGGAATCCCAATCAGGAAGACAAAGTGATACTGATTGTAATGAATCACTGGACATGCTCAATGAATCACTACCATGAGAATGTTCACGTTGAATAGGAATGATAGGAGCCTCAATCAATGACTTTGCACATGAAATCACTGAAGGTGAAGGTACATCAACTGTCTCTGATGGAGAAGCAGGAGCATCGAAAGAAACCTCTTCATCCTCATCCTCATCTGAAGATTCAAAGTATTGCAAATATTCAAACTCCTGCATAGTATCTACATCATAGGGTATCCTGTCGAAAAGATGAAGAGGCACAAGACAATCTAAAATAGGATCATCTGGGAATGGCTGAATGTCATGATCTCCATGTATCTCCCAAATTTTAGTCCAAAGAGTATGAGGGTAATCACAATGATCAACACTTTTCAAGGTGGAAACATCAATATGCATTGCAATGACTCCTAAGACATGATCCCTTTTGCAATTCCAAGAAAATTTCTTACTGTCAGTACCAGGAGGGGGAACAAGATTATACAAATTTGGCAACAAATTTAGCCATTAGAGATGTGTGATAATACCATTTCTCCATTGTGTGTAGTTTCCCCATTTCAACATGATCAAAGCAGGATGAAATGAGAACCCCATAATGAACTATGATGCATAAAATCATGTTTCTAAAAGAGAATATGTGCTAATAAGAGTCAACACATTGAACCCCCCATTTTCACTCAATCAAAGAACCCCCCTCAAGAAAATATGATTTGGCACTTTATATTAGTGCATTTACAACTTCCACCAGCAAGAAATACTAAGTGGTCTTGATTTCAATGCATTACAAAACCCTCACAAATAGGGTGTAAACTGAAACTATAGTATTGGAACTTAGACAAGTAAAACTAACAACACCATTGCAATCTACTTGAAAAAACATGCACTTTCAAAAATAGAATCACCTCGATACGAGGTCGTATGAGAAAGTTATGCTTCTTCGAAGTTCCCAAAACGAGAACCATGCAATGTCACGACTGAGAATCTGCAATTTTTGAAAAATTTCTATATCATAACCAAAAAAAATCTGCACTAGTGCATAGAGCACAAAAAATAATCCAAATTCAAAAAAAAAATCGTGAGAAATGGAGTTCGTATGAGCAAGAACAGAGCATTGGAAAACTGCCTTCAAATCTACAACTACCAACAGAGAGGGGTACGGCTGAAGCTTTCTGAGTTCATTTCTGCAAAATATATTGACTGCATGCAAAATCTAAAAAGTACCTAGATGGTTTTTTGATGCGGTGAACAAAACTCAGATGGCGTTTTTTCTTGTAGATGTACAGAAGATGTAGATCTAGTGTAAAATAGATGCCTCTAGCAACAAAAAACGACCCCAACAACCAAAAAATGACATGCAAAGGTTGAATCAGCTACCTAAAACATGAAAAGGCATGCTGGAACCTGCAATGTTGATTAAAAATGTAAAATATGCAAGTCGGTTGTCAAATTTGAACTTGAAACCCCGGTTCCGCAATTGTGTATCACAATCTCTGTTTCGGTGAAGCAAAAGCCAGATTTGACTTTCTTGATAGCCCTGGACTTGGATATGAGCTCAGATTTCCTGCAACATGCACCAAAAGTGACCTTCCAAGAAAACCTTAATATGGAGACAACCTCAAAGAAGATCTTACAGCCATAGCTCAATCCTCAGATTTGGGAAGAGTCTTGCAAGAAGGGCTCTGATACCATGTTAGAAATCTTGAATAAGATTAATAACTAGGAACACCTGCAAAAACAATGATAAATCTTCCACAAGAGGATATGCAAGAATGAGCTTGCTTGATATTAAGACCTCTCAATTGATGAGGTAAAAAGGATGTTTCAAATGATATAAAAACCCTCCTTATATAGGAAAGGGTGAGATACAAGATGCATTAAGATGTTGCCATGTGTCTTGATCTAACAACATGTAACAACAAGAAAACCCTAACAACATTATTAAGAGATTAAATGCAACCTAGGGTTAAAATGACCTAAGTTAACTTATGCTAGTGTAATAAATAAATAATTACACTAACATTGAATCTCTTAAATTTTTGAGTTTAAATCTTTCTTAGTGGAAAAATGTTCCCAAATGAATACTTGTTCCACCCCTTGACCTTTTCTTTGACTCTTTTCAAGTTTTGAGCTAATCTATACACAGGAGTGCCATCACAAGGTAAATTCCACCATTCATCAACCAAAGATTTGAAGTTCGGATGAAGTGACCACATTATTTCATATCTAAAAGGGAAAGGCCTTTTAGTCATTTTATCTTCCCATTCCAGGAGGAGGGTACTATGGTTTGAACCTATTCTTGGGAAAGTGGTAAAAGAGAGATTTTGTAATATGTTCCAATTGGAGGAAACATGAAATCTATCCAATTTGACCTAGATAAGATGACTGCCCTGTCACCTATTGGACCAAGTAAATAGAGATCCATTCAAAGGAATGTCTATTAACCCTACTGAGTTAAGGAAACCTAATAGGTCCATCATACTATCATAAAATTCACTAAGACCTCCACTTTCTTTTAGGGGTATAATGGGGAGTTAACCCCCCCCCCCCTCCAAGCATTCAGAACTCATCTTTCCTATTGGCAATGATTCCTTCTATCATGTTCCATAAGTCAAGCCTGTCCAATCTTGAGTTGGGATTGTAAATATTGACCATATTCCATTTGACCGAGGTAACACTATCTTCCATACTGACTAAGATACTATTTTTATTATTGAAATTCAATATTCTAGCAAGCCTAGAAGGGTTCCAACAAGTTGCAATCCCTCTAGAGGCTCCCTTAGCATCACTGACTTCAAAACCATCCCCAGGCCAAATCCATTTTAGCACTTTCTCAAAGCTTTCTTTTCTCATTTTAGTTTCTTGAATCAATAAGACATCTAGTTTCACATCAGCCAAACAAGATTTTAACAAATGTTGTTTATAGGGGCCATTAAGTCCCCTTACATCCCAAGACAACAAACACATGAGAGAAAAACAAGAAAATTCGTATCACTTGATACTACTCAAGGTGGGAGAATAACTTCCCTTCTTTCTGGATTTGCTCCCTGCCAAAGTCAAGAGTTCTTTGCTTACCCACAACCACATCTCTTGTTGTTTATTTGATCCTTGACTATTTTAATTAAGGTTTGCCTACTTTATTATTTCCTCCCACATCCAATTTCTTCTTTTTCTTTGATTTTGTGTTTACCCAATCTTCATCTACCAAACCCTCTTTTTGGGGAGAACAAGAGTTTATCTGACTTTCACTGGTTCCATATTTACCTTCCTTCCCATTTTTATCTTCTGGCATGTGATTCTGCCCCAAATTTAGGTCTATTGTTGGGAGCTCAGGAGAGGAAGTCAGAAGTTTTTCCATATGAATGACAATCTCACCCTCCTCAAAGAGCTCACAATGCTTATCACCACCCACCAGATCTTGAGATAAGTTTTCCATGATGTCCACCTTACCATTTTGTGATTCAAGATATTTTTCTAAGGAAGGCGGGGAGGTGAGCCCATTAGTAGCTTCCTCTGAAAAGGTCCCAACCACATTTTCCTTTGAAACACCCTCATTCAAGGTCAGACCTTCCACATTCTACACCTTTAGAAGAGGTGTCCTTACCTTATCTGATAGCATCAACGCCTTAATAGGAGTAGGGGTATCGGGCTCCTTTATCAGGTTCATAGGAACCACATTTTTCAAAGGAGAACTCTGTTGGGTTTCAATCTATGGACTCTTAAGTTCCAAAGTGACTTTGTTGTAGACATCCTGGAGATGCCCAAACTTATTACATCCTTGAAAAAAAACCATAGCTTTTTCATACTCCAATGGTTGAATCCATCTTCCTATATCAAAGATTTTGGTATCCACTTAGGGTCTCTAACACTTCTAGGGTTTTTCACCTAAGAGGATAAAGAGGGATACCAAAATGCATATGCTTACATTCAAAGATAAGGGATTAGGGGCTTAAAGTGATGTGTGTGATTGTGTTTAACTATGATGTCTAAATGAAGTGATCAAAGTGCATTAAACTGAAAGTAAGTTGATTTATTAATGCTAAACTTAAGGAATGCAACTATGTTGGAAAACACATTATGATATGCAAATGAACTAAGAAATGTAAACAAACTGTAACAGAAATGAGGGGAAAGGAAGATGTGCACCTAGAGGCTAAAGAGGGATGGCATGCAGATCTATAAACCTGAAGAATCTGATGTAGAGGTCCACTAGGATATTTACGCCATTTTGGGTGACCTAGTCCTCTTTCTATGAAAATTTACCAGAACTCGTTTCTGTCAAAAGGGTACTCAGATCTACAGAAACACCAAAAATGTATGTATGGTGGGACTAGGTCACCATATGGTGGGACTGGTCACCACTAATGGTGACCTAGTCCCTTTCAACCTTTCAGGAAGTCTGAAAGTGGAATCTGGAGGTCTCGATTTGCACTTTCTACTTCTTGAGGTACTCAGATCTAAAACTTTGATCCTTGGCCTAGAAGAGACTTTTAATGGATGTTTTTCCCTAGACAACAAGAGGGTGTATTACCTAAATCTGCAAACACACAAAGAGAGAGAAGGAAATGTTGGATGTTAGAGAATGGGGGCTTGCCTTGGTCAAGCCCCTTTTAGATAATTAATCAAATGATGAAACAAGATAAGAAATCATGAAATGTAAAGTAATGGAATTGTTACCTTGCCATGATGATTGATCTTGTGTTGCAACAATGGAGGATTTAGCCCTTGAGTGCTTCAACAAGATGTCTTGTTGACTTTAGAATGTAGAAACCCTAGCTTGCTTGAGAAGAGTAGTGGATGAGGGGTGGAGAGTGAATGAGAGAGGTGTGAATAATGATGAATTAGGGTGAAAAAGATGAGAAAAACCCTTATTTATACAAGTTATGCCCTAATTTTCTTGAAAATACCTCACAGGCCGAACTTAGGGTTTGAGAGACAAAATCCTGAAAGAAATTGAGTTAAATTTGAATTTTAAGCCACATGGGACTAGGTCGCCCAAGGTGGTGACCTAGTCCACCTGGGAAAATTTTAGTGGTTTTCGGGGATTAAGATATGATTAATGGTGCTTGTCAGGATTGTCTCACAAAAAACACTAAAATTGGACCTGTAAGAGCATTAAGGGGTCATTTTTAGCATAAGAAAGGGTTGATTTAGTGATGACAAGCCTAGGAAAGTGTGAACATGTTTTACAAAACCTTACAACACTTTGGCACAAGGCTTGGAAAGGGGGAAAAAGAGGTCCAAAATCCATAGGCAAGGGCCCAAATGAGTGAAAAGTGTCAAGGCTACACTTTTTGGCGACACACTTCCAAATTTTGATTTTAAAGTCATAGAGGTGGGTAGAACTGTGTTGACAACAATGTTCACACACATTCTAGCATAAACCAATCAAGACTTAAGAAGGGTTACTTTATCCACCGTAACCAAGCTTCCAAAAGAATCAACGATCCCTTTAAAGACATTTTGGTGCCAAAATTCAAGTGGCAAACTAGTGAGCCTTACCCAGGTATGGGAAACTTTCCCCAAGTTAGCAAAGGCATCAAACACTGGTTTCCACTTGCACAAAGACAAAATATTCTTAAAATTTCTATCAAAAGCCCATGGGCCACCCGTAAGAACCTTTATCATATCCTTAGGGATAAAAAAGGTAAACAAAAAAAGGCCTTTAGGCATAGCACATATAGAAACACTACCCTTGAGATTCCAAGTGTCAGTGGCCCACTTGCGTACCTAGTCAATATTAGGATGGACAACAAAGAACTTTCCAACCAAGGTCAGCTTTAGGCCCTCCAAAGCATCATTCAAGATTACATCTGGGACGTCTACCTCATCCCCCACAATAGTACACAAAGAAGACAAAGAGTCATGAGGCACCTTTGTTGAAGTCTTTCCTCCAATGAGCTTTTCCACATAAGATGTAGAGTTTTCACCAGTTAAAAAATGTCCTTACCTCCAAGAGTAGAAACAACCTCATCAACCCCTCAAGCAAAGGAACATGTGAAGCACTAGGTGTAATTTTAGTTCCCCCAGAAGGTGAAGGCACACCATTCTGGGTAGGAGCAGAGTACATAGGTGGGGGAGCCTTGATGGGGCCCCATCTAGTCTGATTCATCAAGCTACAAAAAATTAAAAATTTGAAAAAAAGGAGCACATGCAGAGCTATGTTTCCATAGTTGTTTAATGCGTTTCTTCTTTCTATAATTGTTAAAATATTAAAATTTGCACAAAAAAATCCTCAAAATATTAGTGTAGGAAGTGTTTTTGTTTACCTTGCTTCCTTTCATCTCATATTGTCAACTAATCTCCTATCAATTTACCAAATCACAACTTTAAACAAGTAGGTTGAGTTCACTCCTAATTTAATAGTTGTAGTGGGAGAACATATAATCAATCTCAACTTTATCTCTTTTATTTCCTTGTTCTTAATTCTCCTTTGACTATTTCACTCACTCATTTTGATGAAGTAAGTTATGTCCTGAGTGGTTTGGCTATCTTAACTACTACTACTTACAACACTTTAGATAGTAGAGAATCATTATAGGGTTTCCTTCAATTCACTTTTTTTATAGTATTTTCCAAGGTTGCATCCTTGTTACAAATACCAATGAGAATTTTGACAAAGAAAAGGCATGGAGTGAGCTTCATAGATACTAGAGTTAGTCAAAATTGATTTGCCTAGTCTATTTCTACATCCTCCCTTTAGGAAGATCAAATATTTTTTAACATTTATTGATGAATTTTCTAGTATAATTAAGTGTACTTTATCAAACAAAAGTCTAATGTCTTTGAGAAATTTTAGGACTTCAAAACTTTTGTAGAGAAATAGCCATGGAAATCCATCATGGTTAAGTATACAAATAAAGGTTAGAAGTATGTCGACCATAATCTTGAGTAGTTTTGTATTATAGAGGGGATTGATTTACAATGCACAATTTTATATAGTTCTTAGAAAAATAGTGTGATAAAATAAAATAATAGATCTTTGAAGGAAATGGTAGACTAAATAGTACACTCTACATATCTTGTACCCTAATATTGGGTAGAGGCCATAAAATATGCTTGTTATATCTAGAACTATGTTCCTCATTGAAACCTAAAGAGAATTACTCCTTTTGAAGCTTGGAGCAATACAAAACCAATTGTTAAGCATTTCATATTTTTTGGCTCTCCCACATGGGACCATATTCTTGCAAAGAAACATAAGGCTATGTATCCACCAAGCACACCTTGCATATTTTTTGGTTATCTTGATGGTGTTAAGTTTTATTGGTTGCTCCGACATACTAGACATAATTTTTTCATTAGAGGAGAGTTCACTTTTAGGGGGGCTCTTCGATTTCTACTCTTGACACCTCTCATCCTCATTCTACATTCACATTGGAGCCACTTGGCCTAGATGATAGTTCTTTCTAGGATTCAAATCCACCTAGGAAAATTATTGATGATTAGTCTTATTCCTCCACTATATATTCCTAGAGTGATAATAAGGATTTGCCTCCTTCCTCTCCTAATCATCATTTAGAGGTTAATTATTCTCCTCCTAATTCTCCAACTTTAGGCCCAGTTTTGCCTCAATAAACACTACAAGTTGTAGGAAATTAGTTTGGGGATCCATTAGACACTAGGAAAAAATGTTCATAGTTTAAAGATCCCCTACACATTTTCATTACTATTTCCTTTGATCCACAATATTTTTAGGAAGCATTTAGCATTCCTAAATGTGATGCTACTATGCAGGAGGAGTATAGTTCCTTGATTAGGAACCACACTTGGGATATTGTCCCCTTTCCTAAGGGAAGAAAAATCGTTTGATACAATTGGATCCCATACAAAATTGGTAGAAAATTGGTTATGAATAAATATAAGGTACAATTATTTTCAAAGTGTTTTTATTAGATTCCTAGTGTTGATTACTTTGACATCTTCACGCACATTGAAAAGATGAATTCTATTCAACTCACTCTTTCTATCATTATAGCACACCATTGGGAGGTTAATAGATGAACATGAAGAGTGATATTCATTATAGAGACATTGAGGATGAGATATACATGGAGTAGCCACAAGGTTTTCAATAAGATTCTTCATTGGTTTTTAGACTTTAGGAAATCTATCTATGACTTGAAATAAGCCCCTCAAGCTTGGCATTCTAAGATGGATCCCTTCCTTCTCAAATTTGGGTTCTCTCAATATCATTTAGATCTAATTATATATTATATAATAGAATGATTCTCTCCTCTTTCTTGTTCTCTATGTTGATGACATATTCTATAATAGAAAGTTCATCGGAATTTCGACGCCCTTTCATTGAAGGAATTTCGTCAAAATTTTGACGAAATTTGAAACGTCGAAATTCCAACGAAATTCCTCCGACAAAAGTTCGTCAAAATTTTGACAACCTTTCGTCGTAAATTGAGTCAAAATGTATCAGTGCAGGGAGTTCATCTATTAAATGATAGTGAAAATTACCCTATACTATAGGTTTTTGATGGTTGAATTAAGTTTGTTGCTTTAATTTTTTAGGATTGAGATATCTCAATTTTCTTCTGAGATCACCATGGCACAATCCAAGTATCACCTATACTTTCTCTCAGGGTTTCACATGGATAACTACAATCCTACTACAACTCCCTTCCTTTCTAGAGTAAAACTTGAGGTTCAATGTTCTTCACCTTTGATTGATGGTACTTTGTATTGATAGCTTGTTGGGAGCCTTACTTATTTGACTCACAGGAGGCCCAATATTTCATATTTTTTGGGCATGTTGTCTCAATTTAGGTAAGAGCCCCATGAGGTACACTAAAAGGTAGCCAAGAGGATTCTCCATTTTATTTAGGGTACTCACAATTTTGGGATTCATTAAGTAGTACACATTGATATAGACTTGGCAGGATATATAAATTTAGATTGGATAGCTAATTCTTAGAATTGTAAGTCCACATCATGTTACAATATATCTCTTGGTTTAGGTTCTATATTTTGGTCAAGTAAGAAGCAGTTTTCTATTGATTTATCTTCTATTCAAGTTAAGTATCAAGGGGCTAGGTTAATGGTGCCATTGAAGCCATTTGGTTTGGTTTCAACATAGTGTCACTAAGTTTAATGTCTAGTTTAGACATCCATCAATCATAGTTTATGACAACTATAATTCCATATAAATTTCATGGATCCTAGTCTACCATCAACAAACCAAGCGCATAGAGGTTCACATGCACTAAATTTGGAAGTGTATCTATGGATATGTCATTGATCTAGATGCTACTAACCAAAATTTGAGAAAGTTGTTGATATTTTCACTAAAACCTTCACAAAAAGAAAGTATCTTCATCTATGAGCATTGCTAGGGGTGCAAGAAGATTCACCTTGTGAGAGGCTACCTATTCCTTCCTTTCTCTCTCTGTTTTAAGGGGGATATTTTATCTTTCTATTTGGGGGATCCTATTTTCTCTTAGGAACATTCTTCTCTTTGAGGGGGGTCTCTATGTACATGGGTACTCATCTTTTCACCCACCTAAGTTGCACTTAAGGGGGGTGTTAGTATATGTTCTTACTTTTATTTAAGCTTTCTTAAGTTAATAACACCGATATTAATATGAGTGGAGTAAGATTTTATCATCTTCCATGAGAGTTACACTTTCCTATTTTTGGACTCTTTTGTTGTATTATCCTTATTGGGTGTATTTTCCACCTCCTCCCTCTCACATAGTTTATATATACTTACTCTCCTAGCTTATATTTTTATTCATGTAGATTCATGCTTTTGATATCTCTTAATGTTATTTTGCCTTTTGGAACATTTGCATTTCTCTCATTGGATTCTAACTCAATAATTTTATTTTGATCTTTGACCATTTGTAATTACATTTAGAAGGTTTTAATTCTTACACTAGTTTATGAGTTTTCATTTTTTTTAACATATTCTAATAGATTTGTCATCCTAAACAATAAGAGGGATATGAGGAAGTTTCACCTAAACAAGGATTACATTGAGTAAATTTTCGACTAGATTAAAATCTATAAAGGAATAATTCAAATACAACCCTATTACTACCATAAACTATGGACCACTTAAAAAAATCATATCTTTGTCCTTTTATAGCTCAAAGAAGAAATCATAGAATTCTATTCCACAAAACCAAAATCTTATTCTACTCTTCAATAAGGGTTTCTAATGGAGATTGATTCAATCATATGTGGTTTTAGATCTAAGCCCAAGATCCATAAACTTTCCAACTAAAGCTTTTTTTTAAAATCTAGTGTTTTTTTCCATGGAGAATCATGATTAAATAAAACTTTGGGCACCATATTAAACTTTTTTTACAACACAAGAATGCGAGAGTTCAATTGTGGCCCCACCAATAGCTATTACTATTAATATTTCAAAATCATGAAGCTCAAAATAGAAAATAGAAGAAATAGCTTTTGAAAAACCAAGGGCATATCAATACCGCCAACCTCTAGATCGATAGCATCAATGGTTGTTGCCATGACCATTGTTGACAATGCCCAGCCACAATGATCCCTCTAACACATTTTCTTCTTGTTTATTATTTTTACTATTACAAAAATAATAAAAAATAATTTCAAATATTTTAAAATCAAGATTTGTGAAAAATTTGAACATATCTTTTTATCTAAAACTAAATACTTTATTTTCATATATATATATTTTAATTTAATATTTAATGTTATATTTTTTTCACATTCATTACCACAACTCTTATTTATTTATCAAAATTAATTATCACTTATAAATACATTGTATTAAATTAACATCAATTAAATATCAGTTACAACTAATTATTTAGAGTGAATTTCCATCTAATAAATAAACAATAACATCTACCTAGGAAAAGGTTTCGCTTAGTTTGTAGTGTAGAGTTATAATATGGTAGGCATGATTAAAGGAACAAAGACATGCAACGTGCAAAAAGGTTAACGCCTTCCACGACGTCCCTTTAATACTTTACTCGTGAATAACACGTGTCCCAAATGCCACTTGTCCTTTATAAGCAACATGTTAAAACTTTTCACAATAATTTTAAAATATATATGTGGAGTGTATTTCATAACAACTACTTTTTCTACCAACTTCAACTAACTATTTTTTAAAGTTTGTGTAGAGAAAATTTCAACCTAGAAAGGTTTGTTGAAATAGTTTTGCAAAAAAATAATTTAAAAATTAATAAAAAATTAAACATTTATATATTGCTCATAATTTTTATATTTAATTATGTAAAATAAGTATTTAATATTTAATTGTGTTTGGTGGATACTTATTCTCTTAGGGTTGAGATTGGAGGAAAAGTTTTTGAAGTTTGTTATTACAAGTTTAGGAGCTCAACTACTCTCCATGAAAGATGAAGACTCCTTTCTTATTCTTTAGATCTTAATGTAAAATTTAGACATATGGTATTTTTTTATTAATTTGTGTTTTTGGTTAGTTGGTTTGTTCTTTTAAATTAAATGAGTTTGTTTCAATAGAATTAAGGGTGGTTGTCAACCTATTTTGAGGGAGGGAGACATTCTTATGGAATAGTTAAGAATTATTTTATGTGGATTTTAAGATATTTTTATTTTAAATGTTTATTTCATATATATGTTTGTGGGTGTGATATATTTTAAGATATATGATTTTTTAATGAATAAGTGATTTTATTATGAGTTATAAAATATTATTATATGTATTTATTAAAAAAGTGGGTGGAAGAAGTTACATCTTAAAGTTTAAATGAGGATAAAATCTAAAACAAAATGTAATAAAGGTCATGACACAATAAGAGTTGAAGTACTAGTAGGAGGAGGGGGTCTCAATCATCCAAACTATCCCATACATTAGTGAGGTCAAAAGTATACACATGAGGTTCCCAACCATCATTAATGTTGTGCCTTTGCACTCACGCCCCATTTTATATTATTAAAATAGGGACCCCCTCCCTTCCTCTTTGGGTGTTTTTTTACTTTGCCCTTTTCTCTATTTCTTGTTTGCTTGCTTGGCTTTCTTTGTCATTGGTTGTTTTTTGGGCTTTCAAAGTTTCCCATGTTATCGAGATAATGGCATCGACCTCGATCTTCAACGCACGTGTTTTGTTAGAGTAATTGGACATTTACTTTATTAATTAAACAATATTTGTTTAATTACGTAAAGTTCCCTTTTACCTCTTTTTCACTTAAGCTAACATTAGGTACATAATAATTAATTACTTAATTAATTATTATTGTGCAAGCCTAGGGTTTTCCTTTTTTAAGGTTTTCATCTATATATGGTTGAAAACTATCTTTTGTATCATTATTCATTTTACATTTTTAGGTGAATACATTGCTCCACATTCTTGAGCATTTCCTTTGTTGCTTCTCTTTGCTTCTCCTTGTAACAAGTTATTTGCTTGCAAAGATCTTTTGTGCTTCTATGGTGTTGTATCTTCTCAACTCCAACATGGTATCAGAGCTTCAGATTTGCAGCTGCTTGTTCTTGTTTTGAGATTTTTGCATTGGAAGCAAATCTAGGGTTCTAAGGTTTCTTCTTGTGGAATCAGCATACTCTGAATTTTAGGTTCACTTTGGGCTCAAATGGACTGTGCCATTCGATTCGTAACACCCAAAAACCCCTAAATCGACTGTCAAATCGTTGATTTTGGTTACAGTCACTTTGGAAGGCAAAAGATTTTTTGCCCTATACGTATACAAAAAAAAAAAAAAACAAAGGTTTTTTGATTTAATTTTTGTGCTGCGCGCATACTTTGGTTGCAGCACCGCTTCGCTGCCCAGCGGCCACCGCTCGACCACCCTCACACCGCCCGCGCTTGGCCGCCTCTCGCCCAGCACCCCTATCAGTCGCCGACTCCCTGCCGACCACCGTTCGAGCTCCCCCGAGCTCGCCCCGCCGACATCGCCACCTCCCCATTGTCCGGGCTTCGCCGAGCTCGCCTCGTCGACACCGCCAGCTCCCCGCTGACACCTAGCTCGCCCGCGGGCTTGCCAACCTGAGTCGACTCTTCAGCCCCCACGGGCTTCAAACAAACCCCCGCCTGGTCATATGGTGACCAAGGGCTCCACTAGCTTCAACCCCCTGGTTCGCCCACGCGACCAGGGGCCCTTTTTTTAGCTCCCGGGTGCTAGAGGAGTCTAATAGGGCATTTTTTTTGCTCTCTCACGAAATTGACATAACTCAGGCGTTTTAGCTCCATTTTTCGAACAGGAAGAAGTGTTAGAAAGCTGGTTTCAACACCGATTTGATGGTGTAGGTAATTTTAAATTTTTTTTACCAGTCTGGATATTTTTTACCAGTCAAAGTGAGGTCTTCTTTCTTCACTTCCGGGGTCATAGAAGATGCAAACGGACTCCGTTTTTCAAACTTGAATAGGCATTAGAAAGCTCTCAACATGCTCTATTCAATGATGTGATCTATTTTATTAGAATTTTCACCAGGTACATGAGAATTTGTTTTGAAGTATTTTTTGCTTATGCATTGCTTCCTTCTTCTTAGTTTGTACTAGGGTTTGGGTTTATCTTTTGTGGGGGGTGTTTTTCTCTTGCTTTTTGTCATTTATATCAGAAAACTAAAACACCAAAACTCTCAAAAATACAAACCCTTCTGCATCTTCTGTCTATTCTGAAAGATCACATAATAATAAAAAACACAAGCAGGTACAGATACAAGGTTTCATGGCAGACTCTTTAGTTAAGCTACTCACATCACATAACTATCACACTTGGAAGTCTCGCATGATGAGGATCCTTAGGTCATGAGGGTTATGGTCTTGTTTAGATGAGGTTCAACCTCAGTTGTAGCGTTCTTTTGAGATTATGCAGCACAGGAACAAGATGGATGAGGCTATGGGTTTGTTATGCATGCATGTTTCAGACAGTCTTTTGTTTCACCTTGATGCTTTGCTTACTCCTTGAGCCATGTGGCTGAAGTTTGAGACACTTTTTGTGGCCGTTAATGAGTTTTGCGCATTACAGATTGAGGCAGAGCTGACTTCATTGTTACCTGATTCGTTTCCCACTATTGAGGATTTTTTGAACAAGTTCAAAACTATCCGCACTATTTTACAGGGTTGTGGAAAGAACAAGATAGACACAAAGTGCATTTACTTGATTCTTTCGAAGCTTTGTGGTCCATTTCAGATATTTGCTTCCTCCTTCTACTCCACCATGATGGTTTGGGTGCCAATTTTACCATGTCTACTTTTGATTTGTTTTGTGAGCGTTTGTCTCGGGAACAGTCTCACCTTTCTCAGATGGATATGCTCTTAGGTTCAAAGAGAAAAGTATTGGTTGCTCAGTCACCGAAGGGGAAACAGAAGCAGAAATCGAGGCCCAAGAAATATTTTGCAGGTAGTGAGCATTCCTCCAAACCGCCTCCTAACTCTGATTCTAAATTACCATTTAATTCAAAACATGGGAAATCTTCGAAGTCTGGTGAGTCTTCCTCCAAGACTAAGGAGAAATCAGGAGACACTTGCAGTTTTTGTGGCAAGCAAGGTCATCAAGTTTCCAGGTGTTGGAAATGATTAGAGGCTTTAGAGGATGCCATGCAGCAGCAACATATCTCCTCACCTCAGTCTTCTTCTTCCAGCATAGGGAAGGGTCATGCTCTCACTACACGAGCATCGACCAATGGGTCCACTTGGATTTTAGACTCTGGTGATTCTCACCATATGACTCACACTCAGTAGTTGGTCACTTCTCTTGCCTCTTGTGGTACTTCATAGATTGCAGTGGGTGACTCTTCACAACTTTACGTCTTGGGTTCAACTTCTGTCTCTTTGGATGGGGGCACTCTACAGAATGTTTTGGTTGTTCCTAACATTTCGATGAACCTCTTGTCCATTTATCAGATTTGCCACACTGGCTCTGGTAAGACAATCGAGTTCTCACCACATGATGTGGTTATTCGGGACCTCCATGATTCTGATTTGGTTGTGGCTACTGGTAGTGTTGATACTGCATCTCGTCTTTACAGATTTGATGGATTTGCGCCTTCTAAGGGTACAGGTTCATCTCTTATAGTACATGCAGATTTGGTGAGTCAGTTTTGGCATGAGCATTTGGGCCATGTCAATTACAGATATCTTCAGCAGATGAGTACACAGTCACTTGTTCTTGGTCTTCCACAAATCTCCTGCACTGACGGTGTTTGTCATGGTTGTGTGCTTGGCAAGCATCACAGGGATCCCTTTCCGAAGGGAAGTACCACTCGTGCTTTGGCACCCTTAGAGTTGATTCATAGTGACCTCATTTCATTTCCCACTCCTTTTTTAGGGGCCAAGTATGTACTCACATTCATTGATGACTTCTCTAGACACACATGGTTGTACTTTCTTAAGTACAAGTTTGATGTCTTTGATTCCTTTCGTGTCTTGAAGACATTTGTAGAGAAGCAGTCTGGTCTTTCCATCCGGCGGATACGTACAGATAATGGAGGGGAGTATGTGAATCAGGCTTTTAGAGATTTTTGCACTGAGCATGGTTTGCAGCATCAGTTTTCTTTCAGAGATTTTTGCACTGAGCATGGTTTGTAGCATCAGTTTTCTGTTCCCTACACCCCTCAGCAGAATGGTATCATTGAGTGAAAGAAAAAAACTTTACGGGAGATGGCTAATTGTATGATTCAGTCTAGGTCCATGGATTCGTCTTTTTGGGCTGAGGCAGTCAATTGTGCCAACTATATTCAGAGTCAGATGCCTCACAAGGCGATTCGACATATGACTCCTGAAGAGGCTTGGTCTCATGACAAGCCTGATATTTCATCATTTCGAGTATTTGGTAGTGAGGCATGGGCTTTTATTCCTGATGCTCAGAGGAAAGCTATGGAGCAGAAGAGTCGACCCCTCATTTTTTTCGGTTACTGTGAGGATGTTAAGGTGTATAGGTTGTTTGATAATGATTCCAGAGAGGTCTTATTTTGATGGGATGTTCAGTTTGATGAGCGCCTTCCTGTAGTTGATACCTTGTCTCCAGTGTCCACTTCACTACCTACTCCACCCACTACAGCTCTTCAGGATTATTTTGAGGATGATTCTGATGAGGATATTGATGATCCCCCATCTCCACCTCCACTTGCTCCACCTCAGAGGCCCAAATGGGCTCGCTTTACTATTGAGGAAGCAGGATCTATGGCCGGTGATCCTTCAGACACTCGTCGCACCTGTTCTCATACTGCGGGTTCTAGTCTTTTGACTCATGCTCTTCAGAGGATCCTTAGAGATTTTCAGAGGCGATAGGTCACCCTGAGTGGGATAGTGCCATGGAGGAGGAGTATTCTTCTTTGATGAGGAATCATACATGGGATCTCTGTCCTCTTCCTAAGGGCAAAAAGATGGTTCAGTGTCGATGGTTGTATCGCACCAAGTATGCCGCTGATGGTTCTATTGATAAGTACAAAGCACATCTTGTTGCGAAGGGTTTCTCACAGGTTGAGGGTATTGATTACTCTGAGACATTTGCCCCTGTCGCCAAGATGAATTCTATTCGCTTTGTACTATCACTTGCAACTTCTAGAGGATGGCTCATTTTTTAGATGGATGTGAAGTGTGCCTTCTTACATGGTGACCTACAGGAGGAGATCTATATGGAGCAGCCTCAGGGATTTGTTCATGATGCTTCCTTGGTTTGTAGACTTCAGCGTTCATTATATGGTCTCAAACAGGCCCCTCGGGCTTGGTATGAGAAGATGGACTCTTTTTTGCTCTCCACTGGTTTCACTCATTGTCATTCTGATCACACGGTCTATATTCAACATCTTGAGGGTGAGATCCTGATTCTTGTGCTATATGTTGATGATCTTCTCATCATAGGTAGCTCATCCTCTATGATTAAGAATTCTCTCAACTCCAATATGTTTCCCTCCCCAAACTTTGGTCATTTATCAAGATGCTAGTGTTTTGCTTGGTTGCATGGCAGAAGGAGAAATACTAACGCCTAATGCCCAATGTGGGAGAAGTCTTGTCATCCTACCTACTATTGGGTGTTGCATTAATGGAATTTTTTGGTGCACATTTGTTTGAGGTTTTTTATTGGCAATTGGATCATTTATTGGGTCACCTTGCTATTATGTTCGAGCTCTTGTGTTCCTTGCTTCCTCAACTCATTGTTTTATTGTGTGCTCATGCTTGTCTGTCTATGTGTTTGTACTCATGCATTCAAAGTGTTGTGTGTTTCTGCACCTATGCTTAGGTTTTCATATTGTTATGGTGTCTATGTTCTCATTTTTTGGCTTGGTGTCATTCCTTCCTTGTTGCTACTACATAAGGTTTCTTCTTGCTCCTATGTTTTGTGATGTTTTAGAAAGGTGCCTACTATTCTTCATTTTGGTGTTTTCTTTGGTGCTTGCATGTGATTGGTGGTGTGTTTGTTTTTTTCTTTTCCTTTTGGATTTGACCTTGTCTTTTGTTTTTTCATTTGGATTTTTCTATTTTTTTCCATTTTAGTGTTGTGCCCTAGCATCAAATCCATTTTCGCTTTGATACAACTTTCAAATCTTTTTGTGACATTGTCGCCATGTCTTGTTTGCTTATTTTTCCATTTAATGATTCCATGCCATATTGAGACAAGGTCAAAGTCCTTCCCAATCCTGGATCTTTAACCCCCCTTTTCCAAAATGACTAAGACATTCAGGATTGGCGATTGAGTTTCCCTCATACCTTCTTCTAAAGTTGGTACAAGATAAAGGTCACCCTTGATCATTGATCCCCAACATACGATACTTTACTTTGATAAGAAGATTGGGCATCTATGGTTAGGTTTACCTCATTTTGGTTGATCTTTGAGCACAAATGGGGATGTTACCTTGATGATCAATTCTTCGATTTGCAAAGAATTATTACTTACAAGATCAAGTCATTGGAGTTTGTTATATTGATTTATTTTTCCCACATAATTTTTTTTTTTCTTGAAGCTTGATTCTTGATGGATTCTAAATCCCTGAGTTGATTCACCTTTCTAGAATGCACCGATCCTTCAATACTTATTTTCTCCTGGTAAGGTGCAAGACATAAACCTAAAGCCTGACCCCCGATGATCCACATTATGCATACTCTCATGAGATCAATTCCTTAGAGATATCTTTACTCAATTGCTTTAATTTTATGAGACATTCGGTAAGCCTGATACTTGATACTAAATTCAACACTTCAAGGTTGAGTTGTCAATGTTTGTTAAGAGCATTTGTTTCAATGATATAATCTACAAGGAAAACTAGATACCCTATCTATGTTAAATATTAATAAATTTTTTGTATGATCAGGGTATTAGGGTGTCTCTCACTCGCCTACCTTTTTGGAATTTGTCAAGGAGTATGCCCCAAATCCAAAGCTCAACTGAGTGATTTTTTCCATCCAAAGTATGATTTTAAGGCATTCCACACTAATCAACATGGATTATTAGAGAACCTTGAAGCCCAATAAGAGAGTCCATGAGAATTTTGACTAAGTTTTGACTTTAGAAGGAGTTTTATATGATTTTTTAAGGTTTTCTCCAATGATTCCTAACCATGATATTTATTTGAATTTTGTCAAATTATGTAAGGAGAGAAAGAAAATATGAAATATGAATTTAAGGGTTATCATCCCTCTTCCAAGATCTTTTCTCCTTACAATGAAATTAGTGATACAAACCTTGGGCATGTCGATGTTGAAAAGTTCTTTAGGAGGGTACATAATGAAGATGACATAACCAACTTGGAATTGAAATGGTGAAAAAGTGAAACCCTAGGACTTTGCTCTTAAGATTTGAAACTTTTTCAAATGTGTTTCATTTAGAATTGAGGTAGTGGGGGTTTGATGAATTTGGATAAGATATAGGATTGAATTACAACCTGGAAGGTGAGTCAATCTGCTCTTGATCAAATTTGAAATGAACTTAAGGATGAAATGCAATGATTCAACAAGTCTAATTATGAAAATTATTGTTCTAATGCAAATACAACGAACACAAAAAGTCATAGACAAATTCAGACTACACAAATGGATAGAGCAAGACATTGTGCACTTGTGATATGAATGAGGTAGATTTTTGAGGACTAGGTCACCTTGGGGGACTGTGTCCCAATATAGGAGTCTTGGATCTAATTTCATAGTCCTCTGAGGCCATATTAGAGCCTTTTGTTTCCACTTGTCACACAGTCAGATCATTGCCAAAAAATTCTATAACTGAGTTTCTGTTTGTTGCTAAGGTGTAGGGTTTGATTGCGAAAATGGATAATTAATCTTAAATTTTTTTCCAATCTTCCTCAGATTTGAAACCCACACATTCAAAGAGAGATGAAGGGTTGTGGCATTTAGGGGCTTTCCTTAGTCAAGCCTCATGTTAGTGTTTCCACTTCCACAATGGTAATGTCAATGAAAGATAACCTATCCTTTTGAGGGATAGGGATAAATTGATAAAAAGGGAATGATGAATCAACAATGGACTACAACTCACCACCCTACAATGAATTCATCGAAGGAATGAAGTCATACAAATCTCCTCAAGGCTTGATTCTTTCTTGTTTGATTTTCTTGAAGACCTACAAGGGTTAGATATCACAAACAATATAAAAACATGAACATGAACAAGCTCACATACACTTTGACATGATTCTTGGATATTGAATTACTACAATAAATATCTAAAAGTTTTCTCTTGACTTGCTTGATAGTGTTCTTGATTGATAATAATTTCCAGATGTCTTTCAAATTATGCAATAACTAGGTATTTATATGCAATTATTGTAATTTCTTAAAAATTAAATCCTAGAAGTTGACATTGGACATTTAAAATTCAAATAATAAAATGTTGACACTAACATATGTTGAATGCACAAGATAACTGAGGGGGGGGGGATGAATCAGTTGTACTTTAAAACTTCAAAACCCTCATACACATTCAGATCCACATTTATTCAATAAACCCTTAAATTTTTTATGATGAATTAGCATGAAGAGAAAATAACATAAAATGTAACAAATTAACACCATATACAAGAGAATACTAGATTTACGTGGAAAACCCAAGAAGGGAAAACAAAAGTGAGGATTAGCTCACAATATAAAGTAATATCAAAACCGAATACAATAGGGCTCACTACCGGAGGTCTCACTACCCAAAGAAAGAAATGATCACTGCCAAAATAGAAAAGAATATAGAGAAGAAGTGTTACACAAAGAAAAGAACCTCAATACAACATATAATCCACCACAATGTCATCAACACCTTCCCAATCTGATTGAAGAATAGTAGCCACCTTTTGCTCACAGTATCAAATAGACTAACACATGAAAGGTCAAACTACACTTCTCAATTTTTCACTCTATAACTCTACACTTCATATCATTCACATCTCTCAAATCTATCTTAACATCTCTCAACAAATAAACTCGTACTTATACCGTCTTCAACCTTGAAACCCTTCTCCAAGGTCAGCTATGCACATCAACCATACAAATTTAAATTAGGTCGATGCCAAATTTTTTTTGTGGTGGATAGAAGTGAAAGTGGACCACATCATTTATTTTCTGGGACCCAAACCTATAACACCACACAACTACACGCTTCTACAAATAATAATTATCCATCACAAGTAGTGTAAACAATAGGTCAACTGTTACTCATGTAAACACCATTAAAATTTTAAGTACATGCTTCATCAATTCCAAAGATGACTTGAAAACCACACACCATTCTTGAACATGATCTAGAATATTCCTCAATCACCCCAAAATCCAATAAAATCCTTCGTAACAACTTTCACCTGAAGAATGTACACACCCAATACACTCAGACAACTCTACCATACATTATTACTTGAACTGACTTTCTTAGCTCCAAATCACAAACCACCTTGACTAAAACAAATATATAAACACAATAAACACACCGATAGATCCAAAAGACCTAAAACCACTCTATGGAGAAACGTGGAGCAAAGACATTTCTCCCAGACACCTCTGCAATGCACAATTCACACACTGGTGAACACATCTTCTTCTGTACAATGATCCAACACACAAAATCTTGAATATAACAACTTTTAAAATCTCTAACCAACATATTTGAATTGCACAAACAAATCTTCAACCTAGAAGAAATGAAGAGCAACACAAGAACACACATTTGCAACCCAGAACACCATTGCAACACATTGTTTCCTCTTTTTATCATTTTTTCTCAAAAGGACTTGGAAACCAGGCACCAAAGACACATCCTCATCATCTTTAGTACTTCCTCAACCATAGAAATAAGCTTATAAAAACAACACTAGAGGTTGAAACCAATAGCTTTACTAATGAAAACATAATGCAACTAATCAAAGCATGGATGACATCAAATGCTCACACTCTTGCAACAATATCACCCAACAATAGACAGCAATGACAAAATAGGCTTGTCGACATCAATGAAAATATTGACTGCTCATACTTGCAACAATATCCCCCTTTGTCATTGATGGAAACACATGATGCGAAAAAACATCAAAGACACAACAACTTTGGATACCAACATACTACAATTCTTCAAATTATTTCTCCCCCTTACTCAACTAGCCATCTTCAATACTTCCTCAACCATAGACAAAAGCTTATAAAAAAATCACTAGAGGTTGACACCAGTAGCTTTACTAATGACAACATAATGCAACTAATCAAAGCATGGATAACATCAACTGCTCACACTCTTGCAATAATATCACCCAACAATAGACATCAATGACAAAACAGGCTTGTTGACATCAATGAAAACATTGACTGCTCATACTTGCAACAATCTCCCCCTTTGTCATTGATGGAAACACATGATGTGAAAAACCATCAAAGACACAAAATTTTTGGATACCAGCATATTGCAACTCTTCACATTATTTCTCCCCCTTACTCAACTATCTTATTAGTTTCTCTCCCTTATCTTTCCATATGATTCTCTCCCCCTATGTACATGAATTTCTCTCCCAGATAAGTTCTTCTTTTTCACATGACTCTCTCTCCTCCTTTGACATCGATTGCGAAGGACCAAAAAGTTTAGATTGTTTATTCTCTCCCTTTGACATTAATCAACTTGCTTACTATTGCTTTGAATCTTATGTCCTTTACTACTTTATATACTCCACCTTAGGAGCACACACCAAACTACACCAAATCAGCTACCACTGCATAATGACAACACAAACGTTTGTGACTACAACAACCAACAATGCTACTACCTACTCCCCCTAAGAGGTAGCCAACAACATTAGTCTAGAATAAAGAATGAATCTTGAGATACAATTGATTGATGCATCTAGTTCAAAGAAGGAGGGGCAATAACCCCCAACTTCTCTTGGAGATACTCAAAATTATTCTTAGGAAGATCCTTAGTGAATATATCAAAAATATGATGCTTTGTAGGCACATATTTAAGCTTCACTTCATTCTCCACAACCTTCTCTCTCAGAAAGTGATATTTGATTGAAATATGTTTTTTCCTTGAATGCATTACCAAATTCTTTGAAATATTGATTGCACTTATATTATCATAGAAGATAGAAATTGGTACATCACACACTACTCTGATATCCTTCAAAGTTTGCCTCATCCATGACACTTACGTGCAACAAGATGCTGTTGCAATTTACTTAGCCTCTACAGTAGATAAATATAATAAATCTTGTTTATTTCTTAACCATGATACCAATCTAAATCCAAGAAAGAATTCACCACCACTTGTACTTTTCCTATCATCTACATATCCAACCCAATCTACATCTGTGTAAGCACTCAAAGTGAAGTTAGTATCCTTTGGATACCATAAGCCATGATCTGAAGTTCCCTTTAAGTATTTGAATATCCTCTTTACTACTACAACATGTGACTCTCTAGGGTCTTCTTGAAATCTAGCCATAAGACAAATTTCATGCATGATATCTAGTCTAGTAGCAATTAGATATAACAATCCACCAATCATTTATCTATACTTGCTCTGATTAGCCTTAAGAGATTCATCATTCTTACTCAATTTGCAACTAGTAACCATAGGAGTACATACCGATTTAGAGTCTTCCATTCCAAACTTCTTCAACATTTCTTTGACATACTTTGATTATGAAATGAATATACATTTGTTTGTTTAATTGATTTTTAGCCCAAGGAAGAAATTCATGTCCCCAAACGTAGACATCTCAAACTCTTTCTACATCTCTTCTGTAAACTTCTTACACATCTCTTCATTACCTCCAAAAATTATGTCATCAACACACACAACCACAATCAAGATTTGATCTTTTTCAACTTTAAAGTAAAGATTACTATCTGTGATACCTTTATTGAATCCTTGTTGTATCAAATATTTATCCAACCTTGCATGCCAAGCTCTGGGAGATTTCTTAAATCCATATAATGCCTTCTTCCATTTGCAGACCATGTTTGGTTTGTCTGATAACTAAAATCCTTCTAGTTGTTCCATGTATACTTATTCTTCCAATTCTCCATTCAAGAAAGCATACTTCACATCCATTTGATAAAATTTAAAGTCCTTATGTGTTGTAAAAGCCAAAAACATCATGATATCTTCCATTCTTGCCATTGGACCAAATGTTTCCTCAAAATCTATTCGTTTAACTTGTGAGTAGCCCTTACACACAAGCCCTTCCTTATTTTTTACCACTTCTCCATTCTCATTCAGTTTGTTTCTGAACACCCACTTAGTTCCAATTATGTTTTTGTTTATAGGCCTTGGGACAAGTTCCCAAGTTTTATTTTTCTCAATCTATAGTATCTTCTTCCATAGCCTTTATCCAATATTAATATTTGCATGCCTCAATCACTATTTTAGGTTCAAATTTAGAAATTAAACACAAATTTACCTTTTCTTTAGTAGTTTTCCTTCTTGTTAGTATGCCTTTTCTTTTGTCTCCAATGATATGTTCTTTAGAATGATTCCTCTGCACATACTTAGGAGTTTTAGGGGTCTTTTCCAGAGCTTCTTCCTCTTCAATTTGTACTTCCTTTTCCTTAGCTTTTTCTTTTTCTCTACAATCAGGCTCATTTGATTCATATCCATCTATCACCACTAAGTTTTGAAAATCTTCATCAAATTTGACACTTGCACTCTCAACAATATTTCTTAGTGTTTTGTTGTAACACTGGTAGGCTTTGATTTTAGTAGAATATCTAAGGAATATACCTTCATCAGACCTTGCATCAAACTTTACCAAGTTTTCTTCATCTTTTCTAATATAACACTTTCTCCCAAACACCCTGAAGTACTTGACAATCAGGATATTTCCATACCATAACTCATAGGGAGTCTTTTTGTTGTTTCCTTTTTCTTGAACTTTGTTTAGTATATAAACAATAGTATGAATTTATTCTCTCCAGTAGAATTTCGGTAGATCATCTTCTTTTGTCATAGTCTGTTGGCCTTGCCATTGCACCAAAAGATCGACCTGTCAATGCCCAATACAAGCGTCAATTAAGATCCACAAGAGGTGGTTAAACCATGTCACGAATCCGAAGGGAGATGCTAGTGGTTAGTCCAACAATCCCCTCCTCAGCATCACTTGAGGGGTTTGAACCCATGATCGGCTCTGATACCAATTGTTGGCCTTACCATTGCACCAAAAGATTGATCTATCAATGTCCGATACAAGCGTCAGTTAAGATCCACGGGAGGCAGTTAAACCATGTTGCGAACCCAAAGGGAGATGCTGGTGGTTAGTCCAACATAGTCCTTGTAGCTTCTTGATCAATCCTGTTTTTCCTTTCAACCACTCTATTTTGCTGATGACTCCTAGGGGCAAAAAAGTGCCTCTATGCCATGATTCTCACAAAACATGTTAAATTCATTAGAGGTGAACTCTCTACCTTTGTTAGACCTCAAACATTTTATTTTCATGTCCATTTCATTCTCAACCATAACTTTAAATTCTTTGAACCTATCTAGGGCTTTAAAATTTTCTTTAATTAAAGTAACCCATGTCATTTAGAATAATCATCAATAAAAAGCATGAAATACCTAACACCTTGAAGACTTCTTATTCATGTAGGACCACAAAGATCTGTATGAAATAATTCCAACAATCCGATAACATATTATTCTTTTCCTTTGAAACTTCTTCATGTTTGCTTCCCAATCTAACAATCCTTGCAAACAACATTGATATGATTTGTAATCTTTGGCAGATCTCTTATTGCTTGAACTGAACTGATTCTTACTAGATTATCAAAATTAATGCGACACATCCTCTCGTTCCAAAACCAACTTTCATTAATATGAGCCATAAAACAAGGACCATCAACACCCTTAAACAGATAAACATTTCCATTTTTCCTTCTTCCAACAATAATCACAGTTCCAAACTCTTTTTTGATCTCACACCCATCATCTTGAAACATAAGATTTTATACTTTGCTACACATTTGTCCAACACTCAAGAGTTTATGCCTTAAACCCTTGACATAGTAGACATCATCAATATTATGCTTTCCATAAAAAATGATTGAACCTATTCCACATATCTTAGCACCTGAATCATCACCAAATCTAACAAGTCCTCCATCATAATTTTCAAGATTAACAAAATTACTCTTGTCTTTGGTCATATGGTTAGAGCATCCACTATCAATGATCCAATAAATTATCTTGTATAGCATGAAAGGTAGATACCAAAGTACCTTATCCTTTCTCTCTAAAGGGCATTCCTTCACACATCTTTTAGAGTTAGTAAAAAGAGATTCATCTTTTAAAGCCATGAATAATAATTCATCATCATCATCATCTCCATAATGAAATTCATCATCAGAAATACTTGCATCTTCTCTAACATAATAGATTTTATTAATCATTTCACCTTTGTTCTTATTTTTGTCATTCACAACTCTATTTGGACATCTTGAAGCATAGTGACCTATCTTTTCACAACCAAAAATTTTGAAAGGAAAATTACCCTTGTACTTACCAATACCCTTTTTTATCCTTCTCACAAAGTTAGCTTCCACATCATCAAGATCCTCCTGATCTAATTCTTCAGTCTTCTATGATTTTCCAGCCTTAAAATCAATCTCAACTTTTGCACACTATTAGTACCAAATTCACTCATTTCAAATGCAGTTAGGGAACCATACAGTTGATCTTTATAATACTGATCTAGATTTGCAAATTCCTCAATAGCGGAAACTTTATGACTGTAAGCTTTAGGTAGGTTTCTAAGAATTTTCTTTACCACCTTTGATTCTTTGACTTTTCCACCAAGACCTTTGATGGAGCTGACCACTTCATCGACCCTCTATATGTAGCTTATAATATTTTCATCTTCATATATTTGCAAGTTCTTAAATGTGATCTTTAGATTCTGCATGCTAGCTTGTTTAATCTTATCATCTCCTTCATAACTACTTTCCAACTTTTTCCTAATTTCTCCAACAGTTTTCAAATTCATAACTTCTACTAATTTAAAATTTGCGAGACTACTTAAGAGAGCATACCTTACCTTACTATTGCTTTCATAGGCTTTGATTTTAGCTTCAGTGCTCGGACCATTTGTAGCTATAGTATATCCATCTTGATTTGATTTCCATACATCATATCCTTGATAACTTAGAAAGCATTCCATTCTTGTTTTCCAAAATGCATAGTATGTTTCATCAAACATAGGGATGTCCTTCTTGTGTGCCATCCCAGATCTTCCTTAAGTGGTTAAGCTTTTCTCCAAGAAACCTTGCTCTGATACGAATTTTTAAATGCACAAGACAACTGAGAGGGGGGAGGGGGTGAATGAGTTGTACTTTAAAACTTTAAAACCCTCATACACATTTAGATCCACATTTATTCATTAAAACCTTAAATTTATTATGATGAATCAAGATGAAAAGTAAATAAAAAAACTATAATAACTTAACATCATACACAAGAGAACGCCATATTTACATGGAAAAACCACACTGAGGATTAGCTCACAATATAAAGTAATATCAACATTGAATACAATAGGGCTCACTACAAGAGGGCTCATTACCCAAAGAAAGAAAAGCTCAGAAGAAGATAGAGAAGAAGCGTTATAAAAAGAAAAGAAGCTCAATGCAACATAGAATCCACCACAATGTCATCAACACCTTCATAGTCTAATTGATGAATTGTAGCCACCTTCTACTCATTGTATCTAGTAGACTAACACATGAAAGCTCACACTACACTTATCAATTTTGCACTCTATAACTCTACACTTCACATCATTCACATCTCTCACATCTCTCAACAATTGAACTCTTACTTATACCATCTTCAACCTTGAAACCCTTCTCCAAGGTCATCTATGTACATCAACCATGCAAATTCAAATTAGGTCAGTGCCAAAATACTTTTGTGGTAGATAAAAGTGAAAGATGACCGCATCATTTCTTATTTGGGATACAAACCTATAACACTACATAACCACACACTTCTACAAATAATACTTATCCATCACAAGTAGTGTAAACACTAGGTTGATCGTTACTCGTGCAAACACCATTAAAATTTTAAATACACACTTCCTCAACTCCAAAGATGACTGGAAAACCACAAACAATGCTTGAAAATGATCTAGAATATTCCTCAAACACCTTAAAATCCAACAAAATTCTTCACAACAACTTTCACTTGAAGAATGTACACACCCAAAGCAATCAAAAAACTCTACTTGAGAAACTAACTTCCTAACCACCAAACCAAAAACCACCTTGACTAAACAAATGTATCAACACAATAAACACACCCTCAAATCCACAAGACTTGAAACCACTTTGCGGAGAAACATGAAGCAAAGACATTTCTCCCAGACACTTGTACAATGCATAGTTCACACACTAGTGAACACATATTCTTCTGTAAAATAATCCAACACACCAAATCTTGAATATAACACTTTTGAACACCTCTAACCAACATATCTGAATTTCATAAATAGATCTTCAACCTAGAAGAAATGCGGAGAAAAATAAGAAAACAACTCTGCAACCGAGAACACCACTGCAACACACTGTTTCCTCTTTTTATCAAATTTTCTCAAAAACACTTGGAAACCAAGCACTAGATACAAATCCTCATCATCTTCAATACTTCCTCAATCATAGAAAAAATCTTATCAAATCAATACTAGAGGTTGACACCAATAGCTTTACTAATGACAACATAATGACACTAATCAAAGCATGGATAACATCAAATTCTCACACTCTTGCAACAATATCACCCAACAATAGACATCAATGACAAAACAGGCTTGTTGAAATCAATGACAACACTGAATACTCATAATTGCAACAACATATTCAAATTTGGATCCAAAATAGGGGGACTAAGTCACCCTAGGAGACTGTGTCCCAATCCTATTTTTCAAGAATTAAGGTGTCGGGGACAAAGTATTAAATGAATGCATTTGTTTTCTACTGAAAGTTTGTCAGTAAACACTAAAATGGGCCAAAAATTGCATAATTTAGGAAATTAGGTGTTCAATTAGATCCAATTACTTAAGGGGAGCAAAACAATGTGAAATTGTCATGGGTGAAAATTTATGATGCTACATTTAGCCCCCACTTTAGTGAGAATGTGAACTTAAGCTCAGACTCACACTACAGTAGAAAAATATATCAAGAGGTGTTTGGTTGTCTAGATGTTGAAGAGATAGGATGACTATGAATAAATGGGTGTTGGAAGCTCGAGTTGTTTGTGAGTTGTTTGGGTGTTGTCATCGATTTCAACCCCTTGTATGAAGAGAGTGTTGGAATGCTATCGATGTTGATGATGTCAACCCCTATCATTGGAGCTGTTGGAAGTTTGGATTTGTTGGTATTGATGTCAGCAAAATGTTACTGGTGTTGTCATTGATTTATTACTTTAGTATAGTTGCAAAAGTTATGTTTGGAGAGATAGTTGGATGTGCTATAGTTAAAGAGAGGTGTTGCAGATGTGTTGCAGAGATGTTACTAGTGTTTTTGATGCATTTGGTTCACCTGATTTCCAAGTGCTTTTGAGAAAATTTAAATGAAAGAGAGTTTAGTGTGATAAAGTGGTGTTTTGTGTTCTGCTTCGTATTTCTTCATGGTTGAAGATATGCCTACATGGTTTAGATATGATGATTAGAGCTGTTTAGAGGTTATATATCTAGAGTTTGTGGTTTTGGATCATACTACATTGGAAGATGTGTTTGATAGTATGTTTGACTGGTGAAATAGGGTGTCTGGGAGAAATGAGATTGTTCCACATTTCTCTACAGTAAAGGATCTTGACTTATGGATCTGGGAACGTAATTATATTTTTTTCTATCTACCTTCCCTTGAAGTTTCAAGCTTTGAGGTGTTCCAAAAGGTTGTTTGGTATGTTGGATGTCTGTGCTAATGTGCCTGGTTGCATAGAATAAAGGTGTTCTTAAGTTTTAGGTGGTTGTAGTAGTGGCGAATATTCTGAGATATTTCTAGACCTAGAGAGGTGTGTTTGTGGTTTCTTGTTAGTGTTAGTGTAGGTTTTGCTGACCTGACATGCTAGTGCTAATTGTAGAGGATGATTATTGTTTGTGAAAGTGTTGAGAAGCATGTCGATGTAGATTTGGGTCACAGTTAAGTTGTGGCATGGTCTTCCTTCACTTCTTTACATTGTGGAAGTGTTTGGTGCCAACCTATTTGATTTTGCACGATTGAGGTGCATATGTTTCCTTAAGGCCGACCTAATTAAGATTGTTTTAGGTCACAAATGGTATAAATGCAAGGAGAGTTATTGTGTGGATCAAGTGTGAAGTGTGATGCATGAAATATACAAAATTGATCAAGCGTGGTGATCTGAGAGAGAGATTTAATGCCTATGAATCCTAGATGTAGTGAATAGAAGGTGTCCAGATTTTAGTCTATTGAATGAGTTGTTTGTGCTTTAGTGGAAGTATACCTTTGACATAAGAGAGATGCATTTTTAGCAGTTCAAATTGGTAGTGATCCACACATTCTTCTATCTTCTTTCTTTTAGATAGTGAGCCCTTCTTTATTTTGGGAAGTGAACCCTCCGACAATGAGCCTATTGTATTTGGTGTTGCTATTCCTTTATATTGTGAAATAATCCTCATCATGGTTTTTTTCTTCTTAGGATTTCCATGTAAATCATATGTTCTATTGTGCATGGTGTTTTGATGTGTTTTTTCACTTCTTTACTTTCATGCTATATCTGATTAATGGTTTAAGGGCTAATAAAGATCTGAATGTTAATGAGGGTTTTGATGTTTTAATGTACAATTGATTCACCCCCCTCTCTCAATTGTCCTATGCATCTAACAATTGGTATTAGAGAAAGGTTCCTTGGAAGAATCTTAAGAGATTGAGGTAGATCCAGATGGCACAAAAGAAGGAGGCTCCCTTATTTGATGGGACAAATTATGCATTTTGGAAAACTAAGATGGAAGGTTTCCTTGTTTTCCTAGGGTTTGGAGTTTGGAAGTCAATTGAAGATAGATATAACATTCCCATTAATGTTTCGTCAAAGAATGATGAGATAAATGAATATGAGAAAAATAGAAAAGAAATGGATTCTCTTTTCAGTGGTCTTATTGATTCAGAATTTGTGAAGGTTATGAGCTACAAATTTGGTAAAGAAATATGGAAGAAGTTAGAAAGTATCTATGAAGGAGATGATAAGGTCAAACAAGAAAAGATGTAGAATTTGAAGACTAAGTTTGCAACCCTAAGGATGTCAAAAGATGAAGATATTGCAAGCTACATGCATAGAGTGGATGAAGTTGTCAATCTTGTCAATGGCCTTAGTAGAAAATTGGAAGAAAATGAGATGGTAAATAAGCTATTAAGAACTCTTCCTAAATCCCATAGTCCTAAAGTTTTTGCTATTGAAGAAGTTCAAAATTTAGATCATTATTCTAGAGAACAATTTTTTGGTGCTTTAACTACTTTTTAAATGAGAGAGTTTTATCAAAATGATTCAAGAAAAGAGACTGCTTTTAAAGCTAAAAAAATAGAGAAGGATGATGGATCAAATCTGGATGATCTTGATGAAATAGAAGAATTTTTTTTAAGAAGATTGGAAAAGAGAATTGGAAAATATAGAGGTAAGTTACCTTTCAAATATTTTAATTATGGAAAGATAGGTCATTATGCTTCAAGATGTCCAACCAAAGTTTCAAATGACAAATATAAGGATAATAAAGGTAAGCCTAGCAAGAGAAGTTATTATGTTAAAGAAGATTATTGCATATCTGATGATGAATCTGACTACTCGGATGATGAAAATGATGAATGGTTATTCATGGCTCTAAATTTTGAAAATGATTCTACTGGCTTTGAAAGATGTATGAATGAAATTGCTCTAAAAATAGGCCACAACATCAAAGGGACTATGGTGGCTGCTTTTCATGCTAGAGAGGAGAAAAATCATTGGATAATTGATAGTTGATGCTTAAATAATATGACAAGTGATAAGAATAAGTTTGTAATTATATTTCTTCTAGCTTTGATTGTGTGTAAGTTTTTTCCTTAGTTCTCTATAGTGATGATGGATCACATAGTTTGATCTGAAATGTTGATGAAAAACGTACACACAATCAAAGCCAAAAGTAATATAATTAAATTCAAAATGGATTATGGAAATATCATATCACTAAGAGTAAGTTTTCTAATATTGAGAAGTTTGAAGGTGGTCTTGTCAAGTTTGGTGATGATACATCTGCTAAGATATGTGGAAAAGGTTCAATTAGTTTTGATGGAAATCATAATACAGATGATGTTCTTTATGTCAAGGGTCTCTGAAATAATCTTCTGAGTGTAGGGAAAATGTGTAGAAAATGATACAATCTTGTATTTTAGGATGGTGGTTGTGAAATTAGAAAAGGAAGATTTAGAACTCTAGTTGCTACAGGAGCAAGGATAGATCGGAATTTTTATCAGCTCAAAGGTGCTAATGGTAAGTGGTTTATGAATCAAATAAATTAAAGTTGGCTATGACATAAAAGAATGTGTCACATCAATTTTGATAGCCTAGTGAGGATCATCTCTACTCAAGTTGTGAGAGATCAACCAAGAATTACAAAGCCTATCAATGTACTTTGCAAGGAATGCTAGGTTGGGAAGAAAACAAGAAAGAGGTTCAATATCAAAGAATATTCTATTGCAAGAACTTTGGAGTTAGTGCATAAAAGCCTATGTGGACCTACAAGAACAAGAATCTTTGAAGGTGACAGTTAATTGATGATTACTCTAGAATGACTTAAGTAACTTTTCTCAAAGAAAATTTAGAAGCTCTAGACAAGTTTAAATAATTTAAAGCTATGGTTGAGAATGAAATGGATATGAAAATCAAGTGCTTAAGGTCTGATAGAGGTGGATATTTCACCTCCAATGATTTTAACAATTTTTATGAAGATCATGGAATAAAGAGGAATTTTATAGCCCCTAAAACTCCTCAACACAATGAAGTTGTGGAAAGAAAGAATAGGACAATTCAAGAAGAAACAAGGACAATGATGAAGGAATAAAATCTACCAGATGTCTATTGGAGAGAAGCTATTCATACTACAGTATACATACTCAACAAAGTACAAGAAAGAGTAAACAATTCAAAAACTCCCTATGAACTATGGTATAGAAGAACTCCTATTGTCAAATGTTTTAGAGTGTTTGGAAGAACATGTTATATCAGGAGAGATGAAGAAATCTTGGGAAATTTTGATGCAAGGTTAGATGAAGGAATATTTCTTGGATATTCTATAAGAAGCAAGGCTTATCGGTGCTACAAAAAGAGGCTAAAGAAGATAGTTAAAAGTGCAAGTGTCAAATTAGATGAATAACCACATAAAAGCTCAATACTGATAGAAGGATATGAATCTAATGAGTCTTCTCGCAGAGAAGAAGAAAAGAAGAAGAAAAAGGAAAGGAGATGTAGGTTAAAGAGGAAGAAGCTTTAGAAAGGATTTCTAAGACTCCTAAGTATGTGTAAAATAATTTTGAAGATCATATCATTGGCGATAAGAGCAAAGGTGTGTTGACAAGAAGAAAAGATGCTATCATAGAAGAATAGGTAAATTTATGTCTACTTTAAAAAGTAGAACATAAGACAATGATTGGGGCATGTAAGGATGAGAATTGCACCAAAGCCATGGAAGGAGAATTGATGTAGATTGAGAAGAACCAGACTTCGGAATTAGTCCCAAGACTAGAAAACACGAATGTAATAAGAACTAAATGGGTATTCCAGAACAAGTTGAATGATAATGGAGAATTTATCAGGAATAAGGCTAGAATTTTGTGTAAGGGATACTCACAAGTGTAAGGAATAGATTTTGAGGATAAATTTTCTCTAGTGGCAAGAATGGAGGTCATCAATATGTTTTTGGCCTTTGTAGCACATAAGGACTTCATGGTTTATTAGATGGATGTGAAGTCTACATTCTTGAATGGTGAGTTGGAAGTCTTATCTCCTAATAGTGCACCCTTGCTGAGTAAACTCAACCTATTGGTGAAACATTGGAAAGCCTCCCTAATTGTGGGCTCAGATAATGGAAGCTAACCTCCATAGTAAGTTGGATCTTATGGTGTTCACCTAAAAACTAACTAAAATAATGCATTTTTTGGGGAAAGGGTAAGAAGGAAACATGAAAATGAAACTATTTGCTAAGGTAATGCACCAAAATGATTATCTAAAACTTTCACAACTGATTTTACACACACTTTAATCAACAAAAAAGATTTCACATACATAACTCAAGGGTTCATATGATTTTCCTTTCTTCAAATGTATAGTTTACATCTTGTATTGCATTGAATATGTTATTCCCACAGCTTGTGTGGGACACCATAAATTTGTAATTATGAATAAAAGACATTTTATGCAAAGCTTGTGCAATATTTTCTCTTGTAAACACTTGCACAATAAAATGTAATTCATTTGATAATAATTATGTGCATATAAATGGAAATTTAGCAAAAATTAATGTGTACCTCTTATCTTTAGTTGCAAATGCTCTTCTAGCTCTACCTGATTGAGTTGAAAGAAAAATTAGGTAACATTTTTTGCGACATCTGCTAAATGATTGCCTGCTAAGCATCTTAGACTAGTTGCCTGAACTTATCCATTGGGCACAAAGTCAAAAGGAACTTGAAAAGACTTAAAAAATAGTCTCGCATACTGTTGTAACTCATGCAAAATAGTGCATAACACCTCCAAAACTTATTCAACCTACCAAAAGACTCAAAACAAACTGACTAATTGACCGTCCTAAACTACCTAAAACTAACCATGAAAGAGGCTACCTAAACAAAACCATTGACTGGTTCATGAAAATAGTTGCCCTTAGCATCTTGGGATGCTTTTCATGCTTGTGAGTCAACCAAAAGAGATGGAGAAAGATCAAATATCAAACAAACTGTTGCAACACCTTTCCAAGAAAGAAAATGTAGTCACTTACCCACCTATCTTGATTGGAGAACCAACTGTGATCAAGTGAGTAAGTGGATTGGTTGTGCTTAACTTGATACTTCTTTGATGCTCTAGATCAGTGTTGCCATGGGGCTGCTTTTTATTTTTGACTTCCAACCAAGCTAGATTCATAATTGAGCATCCTCTTGAAATGCCAAAATTTGAACTGCCCTCGTTGGCTTGTCGTTCATGGATAGATACTTCATCTTGCTAATTGAAAAGACTTGAATCCCATGACTAATTGTGAATCATGGATGCCTCACTTTCTTGTTGTTTCTCATGAATATCCTCTTTGGAATGTGTTGATTTGATGTCCAAGTTTAAGAAAAAATATTCCAACTCATCCCAAAATGTGTCTTCAATTTATTGCTTTCCTGAATAGAGGGACTAATTATGTTATCTTCATCAAGAGTTAAGATTTCAGACTCAAGATTTCCTTTACAAACCAAAAGCTCACTAAGAGCTCCAACCTCTTCATGTTTCTTCAAAACTTCCTCTTTGTCAACAAAACAAGGCATTTGTTCAAACAAGCAAACCAATTATTCCCCCTCATTACCATCCACTTGCTTTACACACTATTGTCCCAACTGATCATGCTCATCATCCTCTTACAAGAAGTCTGATTTTTCCTCTTCTAGCTCACATAACAGTTCTTGAACAACAGTTAGTTCCTCTTTTGCTTCAAAAAAATCTTTCTCTTGTCTATTAAATTGTTGTCCAAGCTGATCATGCTCATTATCTTCTTGCAACAAGTCTAATTTTTCTAATTTAATGTCATAAAATGGGCTGCAAATACTTATTCCTTCATCATCTTCACTTGGAATATTCTCCTCTTCACCTACATAGCCTTCATTTTCTCTCCAAATAATAGGTCCTTCTTTGAAAAGGGAGATGGTGGGAGGGAAAAAGGGTTCAGCTGATGGAGTGAGGTTAACATGTTCATTACTAAGATGAAAATGAGGTACTATGGGCTGCTCTTGGTTAGGAATCAACTGTTGGTTTGAAGAAAAAAATTTGAAACTTGGAATTTTAATTGGCTTACATTCTACAACCTTTTCCTCTTCCTCATTTTGGATTGGTATGAGAGGAAAGGCCTCAACAATATTTGGAATTTTGAAACTAGGAATGCAAGGGGCTAATTGGGTTTCATAGCTCTATACTTGTACAAGCAAGTGTTTTATTTGTTCTTCTTTGGCTACAACTTGTCTAGCAAGAAACTCATCTTCATACCTTTGTGCCTCCACTTCCTTTTGATGAATATGAGCTTGATGAGCAAGCTCTTCCTGCTACATATTATACTCGTTCTCTTTTGTGATAGCCTCTAATTTCCTTTGCAAGTCTAATGCTATCTCCCTAATACTTATGTTAGCTTCTTGAGGCTGATTCAAAGAGTAGTCATGTTGGTTATGAGAAAAATGATCTTCTTGTAAATTATTATAGGCATGGATAGGTTTCTAGGAAGGTTGACAAGGGGTGGGAGGATGGCAATCATGATAAGAGTGCATATATCTTGATGTGATAGAGTTATTTGGGATAAAACCAATAGGGTTCTCAATCTAATATGGCTGGTAAGAAGGTATACAAACTTCTGTTTGGAAAAATAAAGGAGAATAAACATAGTCTCCATGGTAGTGGGTCATGCTAGATCATTCAAATGAGCTAGAAAATCATGGAATATTCTTTGAAAATAAGAAAACCAAGTCTAATTCAAAAATTATGCACATACCAATAGGGGCTTTGATAATCTTTTAAGAACTTGGTCTACATAAACCAACATATTTGTGATTAGAGTCGCCATGGTGTTGCTTGTATTGCCTCAAAAGGTTGATAATACTGAGAAAAACACCAAATCTCTCAGTATTTTGATGAGAAGTTCATCATACTTGTCCTACAAGGTGTGCCAAAAATTGTTATCTCCTAATAGTGCACCCTTGCTGAGTAAATTCAGCCTATTAGTGAAACATTGGAAAGCATCCTTGATTGTGGTCTCAGATAATGGAAGCTAACCTATAGAGTAAGCTAGCTCTTATGGTGTTCACCTAAAAAATAATTAAACTAATGCATTTGTTGGGGAAAGGGTAAGAAGGAAACATGAAAATGAAACTACTTCCTAAGATGGTGCACCAAAATGATTATCTAAAACTTGCACAACTGATTTTACACAGTTTAATCAACAACAAAGCTTTCACATACACAACTTAGGGGTTCATATGATTTTGCTTTATTCAAATGTATAGTTTACATATTGTATTGCATTGAATCAGTTATTGCCATGGCTTGTGTGGGACACCGTACATTTGTAATTATGAATAAAAGACAACATTTTATGCAAAGCTTGTGCAATATTTTCTCTTGTAAACACTTGCACAATAATCTCTAATTCATTTGATAATAATTATGTGCATATAAATGGAACTTTAGTAGAAATTAATGTGTACCTCTTATCTTTAGTTGCAAATTCTCTTCTAGCTCTACCTAATTGAGCCGGAAGAAAAATTAGGTAATAGGAAGAATAGGTATACATTGAATAACCGAAAGGATTTAAGTTATCAAATAATCCTAATATAGTTTAGAGATTGAAGAAGACATTATATAGACTCAAGAAAGCTCCCAAATCTTGGTATGAAATATTGGATAGATAATTATTGTAGTAGGGATTCAATAAAGGTATCACAAATATCAATCTTTACTTTAAAGTTGACAAGGATCAAATCTTAATTATGGGTGTGGATGTTGATGATATAATCTTTGGAGAAAATGAGGTGATGTGTAAGAAGTTTGTAAAAGAGATGTAAAAGGAATTTGAGATGTCAACATTTGGGGAGATGAATTTTTTCCTTGGGCTAAAAATCAATTAAATAGTAAAAGAAATATTCATTTCATAGTCAAAATATGTCAAGGAAATGTTGAAGAAGTTTAGAATGAAAGGCTCTAAACCAGTATGTACTCCTATAGTTACTGGTTGCAAGTTGAGAAAGAATGATGAATCTCCTAATACTGATAAAAGAAAGTATAGATTAATGATTTGTGGATTGCTATATCTAATGGTTACGAGGCCAGATATCATGCATGTAGTTTTCCTTGTGGCCAGATTTCAAGAACATTCTAGAGAATCACATGGGGCAGCAGTAAAGAGGATATTTAGATATTTGCAGGGAACTCCAAACTGTGGTATATGGTATCGAAATGATACTAATTTTTATTTAAGTGCCTATACTGATGCAAATTGGGAAGGTTGTGTGAATGAAAATAGAAGTACTAGTGGAGGTGCTTTCTTTCTTGGAAGTAGGTTGGTTTCTTGGCTAAGCAAAAAGCAAGATTCAATATCTTTATCTACTACAAAGGAAAAGTATACTGCTAGAGAATCTTGCTGCACACAAGTGTTGTGGATGAAGAAAACCTTGAAGGATATCATAATATCATATAATGAACCTATTTATATCTTGTGTGATAATACAAGTGCTATCAATATATCAAAGAATCTAGTGATGCATTTAAGGAAAAATCATATCTCAATTTGGTATCACTTTCTAAGAGAGAAGGTTGCAGAAAATGAGGTAAAGTTAGAGTATGTGCCTACAAAGGATCAAGTTGCAGATATTTTCATGAAGGCTCTTCCTAAAGATACATTTGAGTATCTCTAATAGAACTTATGGGTTATTGCCTCTCCCTCTTTCAACTAGATATGTAAGTGTGTGCATCAGTTTGGTGGAGAAATTCAAGATTTATTCTTTTGTTCCGGACTAATGAAGGCTACCTCTCAGGGGTAGTAGTATTATTGGTTGGTGAAGTCAAATGAAGCATATTTTGTGCCCCAAAGGGGGAGAGTGCAGAAAAGTAACTATAGTGAAGTGCAGTGTAGTTGCTTATTGGTGTTGCAAGTGGTGTATGCATATGTCAAAAGAGAAAATAGAAAAGACAATCCTATGTAGATGATGTGTGAAAGGTACAAGTGTTTCCCTTTGTATGTTTTCAAAAGGGGGAGAAACAGAGTATAATTTAGGAAAGAGATTTGGATGAGTCCATAGCCCCTTGCCATTGATGTCAAAGGGGGAGAGAGAATCTTAAAAACATGGAGAGAGTTACCGCAGTGTATGGAAAAGTATTGTCTAAACAAAGGGGGAGAGAGAGTTGGTGTTGCAGGAGAAGAAGTTTGTAAAGAGAGAGTATGAAGAGTAAAGATTTTTCCCAGTCAAGGGGAGTACTGCCTATTGCAGAGTTGTTGTTGGTTACTTTGGTTATTGATGGTTTTGTAGAAAGATAGTGCTTCCATCAATGACAAAGGGTGAGATTATTGGAAGCTTGAGTTTTTTGTGAGTTGTTTGGGTGTTTTCATTGATGTCAACCCCTTTTATGAAGAGAGTGTTGGAATTCTATCAGTGTTGATGATGTCAACCCCTAGCATTGGAGTTGTTGGAAGCCTAGAGTTGTTGGTGTTGTCATTGATGTCTTACTTCAATATAGTTGCAAAAAATTTATTTGGAGAGACAATTAGATGTTCTATAGTTGAAGAGAGGTGTTGCAGAGATGTTTGTAGTGTTATTGATGCAGTTGGTTCACTTGATTTCTAAGTGTTTTGAGAAAATTAGAATAAAAGAGAGTTAAGTGTGATACTGTGGTGTTTAGTGTCCTGCTCTATATTTCTTCATGGTTGAATATATGCATGTCTAGTTTAGATATGATTATTAGAGGTTTTCAGAGGTTCTATATCCAAAGTTTCAAGTTCTAGATCTTACTATAGTGGAAGATGTGTTTGACAATATGTATGTTTGGTGATACAGGGTGTTTGGGAGAAATGAGATTGCTCCACATTTATTTGCAGTGAAGTTTCTTGTCATATGGATCTGAGAATGTTCTTATATTTTTTGTATCTACCTTCCCTTGAAATTTCGAGCTTTGAGGTATTCTGCAAGGTTGTTTGGTGTGTTGGATGTCTATGCTAGTGTGTCTGGTTGAACAAAATAAAAGTGTTATTAAGTTTTAGGTGGTTGCAGTAGTAGTGGAAAATATTTGGATGATGTGGAATACTCAAAGATATTTTAGAAATTTGTTATGTGGTCTATGAGATGTTTCCAGACCTGGATAGGCATGTTTGTGATCGCTTGTTAGTGTTGGTGCAAGTTTTTCCGACCTGGTGTGTTAGTGATAATTGAAAAAGGATTGATGTTTGTGGAAGTGTTGAGAAGCATTTTGGTGTAGATTTGGGTCCCAGTTAAGTTGTGGTGTGGTCCACATTCACTTATTTACACCATGGAAGTATTTGGTTCCAACCTATTTGATGTTGCATGGTTGAGGTGCATATGTTTCCTTAAGACTGACCTAATTGAGATTGTTTTATGCCATATATGATATAAATGTAAGGAGAGTTTTTATGTGGATCAAGTGCAAAATATGGAAGTAATCAAGTGTAGTGATTTGAGTGCGAGCTTTAATGCCTATGACTCCCAAATGCAGTGAGTAGAAGGTGTCTATATTTTAGTCTATTGAATGAGTTGTTTGTGCTTCAATGGAGTTGTAACTTTGGCATAAGAGAGATGCATTGTTAGCAATTAAAATTGGCAGTGAGGCACCCCTTCTTCTATCTTCTTTCTTTTGGATAGTGATTCCTTTGGTAGTGAGCCCTTCGATAGTGAGCCTATTGTATTCGGTGTTGCTATTACTTTATATTGTGAGCTAATCCTCACTGTGGGTTTTCCACGTAAGTCTGGTGTTCTATTGTGCATGGTGTTTTGATGTGTTGTTGTTTCACTTGTTTAATTTCATGCTAAATTTGATTAAGGGTTTAAGGGCTAATATAGATTTGAATGTTAATGAGGGTTTTGATGTTTTAATGTACAATTGATTCACCCCCCTCTTAGTTTTCCTCTACATCTAACAAGGGGGAGTGCATAATCCCCCAAGATTTAAGATCACATGGAAAACCAACATAAATAGAAAGGGACAAAAATGTGTGTAATGTAGCAAGACAACATACACAAAAATACATGACAAGAACACAAAACGAAACACTACATAATACACAACATGGTATCAACGTAATATGAGCATAATATGAAAATAAGAAACACAAACAAAAAAAAAAACACATGGTTAGTACTAAAGGGATTCAAGTCGGTAAGGTCAAGAAACCCCAATCTTAAATTTGTCTCAAATACCAAACACTATCCATTGAATAAATGTTAGATAAGAGAATTATCTCATGAGAAATATAGAAATTTGTGTTATGCCAAATCACTCATGAGCCACATGGATCTACTGGCTAGCAAGCTATGTTATGCTAGGTGTCCATGCAATATGATGGGTTCCGCAAGGCTAGCAAGTTACATTATGCTATACACTCATGAAACACATAGCTCTACTATCAAGCAAGTTGTGTTATGCTCGACGACCATGTTAAAAGGGGAGTTCAAGTTCATGACCCAAAAATCTTTGTTATGTTGAATCCATGAACTATCTTGCCAAAGCCTCACCTAAGAAGGTGCATAAAGATCTAAGAAGATGATGAAAAACTTGCCTAAAAAGTTGCATAAAAGTCTAAGAAGAGGATGACAAACTTGCCTAAGAAGGCACATACACATCTAAGAAGACAATGAGAAAATCAATACATTTGAGCACAAATATCTAGGACTATGTCACATAGGGCAACCGTGTCTGACTAGGATTTTTATAAAATTCAAATTTTGATAATGTGTTATACTATCTAAGGTTCTTAGATCTATGTGCATACATGTATGACAATGAATTATTTTCCAAATTTTATCCAATTTATTGTTGGCAACTTGTAGCCATTTAAAGACAATTTACACATAACCCAAAAGAGAAATCTATGCAACAAAGTATTCAAAATCCACATGCAAGATAATAGACAACATACCCATGAAAATATGACACAAGGTATACTTTGGGAAAACCCTCAAGAGGGAAACAACTGTTAGGAAAAATTTGATTGTGGAACAAACTTTTCCTAATGTCAAAACTAAGAGGAGGAAGAGATATGCCTTTTAAACTTTGCAATTACAGTTCACTAAGATGCATACAAAATAAATAATAGAATTGAGAAATAAACACATAACACAATTGACACCATATTTACGTGGGAAAACCCTTACGGGAGAAAAACCCACCACACCAAAGAAAGATCACTTGTATTTCAGTAAAAAAATTACATACAAGTTACATAATCTTCTTTTCAGATGACAATTATATATCAACAACATTTCCCTGATCAACCTTGTATCGAATCTCACTATTACAATGCTTCCATTTAGCATACAATGAAGTTCACACAATTTTGATCACTCATCTATCAAACTCTCCAACCAGACCCTCGACCGAATTGTTCATCCCTGCTCAAGCGGTCTATTTGTTTCCCACAAGAGAATGGTCACAACAGTTCAACTGCCAATCGGTTCCCATTCTGCTTCTCTCCTTGGTCCAAGATATAACACGTAGGACATAGAATTGGTCAAAAAACTTCAACTATATTTCTCATCAGCGAGACAACAGATCATGTCTCATCAATACCATAATGCCCACAGACCATCGCACACTATACCGACTTCTACTAGTCTATCACTCAGACATTGGAGAAGTCTCCCCGATCTTAGGACCATCGGCAAGACCAATGCTATCGGCAAAAATATGGAAGGTCACACCGATGATTCAAGTCTCCCTGATATCCCAAAGAACATCAAGACCGCATATCGGCGAGAGTCTCACTGATCATTCACCACGAGCAGATCCATTGGCAAGACCAACACTATCAGCAAGAGATTAGGATGCCCCATCGACAACTCAAGTCTCCCCGATGCGTCCATCACCAAGAGTCTCCCCAATGATATTCATCGCCTAGAAATCTGCCTTCGGAATGAGTTAGTAATGGCACTTCGACTGTTCTGGTCACACCCATATCGCCAAGACAAGCACAGGGTCACACCGACATCGCCAAGACTTCTGTTGTCAAAATGAGTTTGGAAACTCACTCCGACCGATCATGTCACGCCAATGAATTCCGTCGGTAAGATAGGGCTAAGGTCATAGCGATCTGATCCCTCCAAGATAGATGCTCATTGGCAAGACATTCCAAGGGTCTCAGTGATACTGTTCTTTCAAGAGTTCCATGTCAGTAAGCATTGAGGCACTTTTTTCCAACAATCTCCCACTTGACAGAGATCTTACTGACATCTCCAGAGCACAACAAAACTACTGAAATTCATGGGCACCAAGGCCCGTCAAACTTGCACACCACCTGCACTTGTTTATTCTCACTGGTTTCATCAATGCATCTGCAAAATTTTCTAGAGTATCCACCTTTTCTAAAGAGAACTTTCCATCCTTCACCATATCTCGTACAAAGTGATACTGCACATCAATATGTTTTGTCTTGGCATGGAAAGTTGGATTTTTCACCAAAAAAATTGCACTCTGACTATCACAATAAATGGTAATTTTCCCTGCATCAAACCCAGTGTTAGAACACAAACATTTTAACCAGATTGCTTCTTTACAGGCATGAGTTGCTGCCATGTACTCAGCCTCCATAGTGGACAAAGCGACTATAGCTTTTCGCTTGCTCATCCAACTAATTGCACCACCATTCAACATGAAAGTATATCCACTGGTGGACCTTCTACTATCAATGTCCCCTACCCAATCAGAATACACATATCCACGAATGCTGAGAGTCCTCTGGATCCAACCAAATTGCCATGGTAACACATAGCATATTCTGAAGTGCCCCTCAAATATCTAAACACTCTTTTCATAGCATCCTAATGTGTCCTTCCTGGATTTTCCATAAATAGACTAAGAAATCCCACTACTTGGGCAATGTTTGGCCTTGTACAGACCATTGCATACATTAAACTGCCAACTACACTAGCATAAGGCACTCTCTTCATGGTGTAGGAGCACCTTAAGGTCTTTGGAAAGATCTTTACAAATTTTGGCTTGTAGGTGGTTCTAGCCAACCACCAAGGGAATAAGGACTATGATGTAAAGTCCCAAGAGTGTTTTTGATGAGTGAATTGGAAATAGTTTTGTTAGGGGCTTGAGGTTTGGGTAAGTCTTGGACACTGTGAGCATTTTGAGCAATGTTGCCTTGGCTATTTGTCCAAAACTTGGAAAATAGCATTAATGATGCTCTAAGCCCAACCCAAGGGTCATAACACATGGGAGAAAGGTATATAAGGTCAGAAAAACCCTAATACTTGAGTGGGAGTATTGTTTTCATGAATTGAGACTTGGAGAGCACATTGTGTGATTGAAAAAGAGCAAATTTCATTGAATTTCTGTGTTTGAACCTTCATCTAGTCAAGAATCGATTGAAAGGACTGAACTAATGCATTGAAGCTTTAACTTGTGACCTGTAATTACTTTTTGTGACATTAGTTTAGTTGTTTGGCATGACTAGTTAATAGTTTTGTAAGTTTTTTGGTGTTCTTGGTCTCATTGCCGATTCAGGCCAGTTTTGGGAATAATGAGTCCCACTTGACTTCCCATGGCTTTCCTCTCATGGAAACTTGGAATCAAGTTGGGGACTATGTACATAGTGTAAATACAGTTTTTGGGGTCTTTGTGTGCAGGGAAGGTGATGAAATCATCAAGCACTAAGCGAGTGCAAGTGCATTCTGGCTAGTAGCTAAGAGAGGACATCAACAAGGAGAGTTGCTAAATGTTTTGGTTTGTGCCAATTCGAGGTGTGGGGGTGTAGGGGCATGTGTCCTAGACATGTTTGTGCAAGGAGGAGAGTAGAGGATGCCATTAGAGCCCTCAATTAAATTCAAGAAACCAAATTGTGACACTTGCCCTAGAAACCCTTGAAAATAGGGGTTTGGTGGTAGACCTGTGTACAGATGCCAAGGGGATCTAAGACCTAGGAAATATTGAAGCCTAGGAGGTCTATAGAGAGAATCCCTAAGGATTTTTGGGTTTTGTTAAGGGAGTTTAGGCGTTATCCCAAGAACACCGGGTTGTGGAGGCCTAATTGGGGCAAAAGGCTACAAGGCCTAAAACAAGGTTTTAAAGAATCCGGTAGGAAGATGAAGAAAGAATCCTGTAAGAAGGATCAGAGTGGAGTAGGAACACCCAAGGAATAGTTGGAGGACCTATTCCTAGTCCCAAGAAGGGCTTGGGAAACGTTGAGGCAAGCTGAGCTCAAAGGTGGTTGGTAGGGGTGTGAGAGTGAAGGTGAGAATTTGAAATTGGTGGAGAGTTCTATAAGGAGATAGGGGTCCTAGGAGTGACCTCTGAGTAGGGTAGAGAAGATTACCCTAGCAAGACCAAAGATTAGGTCTTAGAAAGAGAAAAAGTTCTCTTGAGAGATAGCACTCCCCATCAAATTGGTATCAGAGCCATACAAAGGCTTAGGAATTGAGAACTGTATGTCAGAGAGTGGTGAATCCATAGGAGAAAGCACCATGGTGACTAATGTAGAGCTAGAAAGAGATTTGACAGAGCAATAAGAAAAGAATCAATGACTTGAAGAAGTTGTGGAGGAGATGAAGCAAAAAATAGAAGAGGTAGCAAAGACTATAAGCAAGATGAAAGTGCAGTTAGCAGTGATTAGAGACAAGGGTAAGGACCAAGTTGAGGAAGACATAGAACCAGAACTTGACCCTCCATTAAAAGAGGAACCCTTCCTCAAAGCATTGAAGGCATTAAGTGGCAAGGCACTAGAAGGCATCCCCATTTTCATAGGAAGAATGGATGCAGAGTTAGTTATGGAATGGATTGAGGGAATGGAGAATCACTTTGAGTGTGATGGTTTTACTGAGGCACAAAAGGTGAAAATAGCCAAATCAAGGCTAAGAGGACAAGCACTAACTTGGTGGAAGTTTTTGCAAGAAGAAAGAGAGAATGAAGGCAAGAAACCCATAGGAAGTTGGAAAACTATGGTGGCTAAAGTGAAGGAGAACTATCTACTCGAGGACTATGAGATCCAATTGCACAAGAAGAGGCAAAATCTCAGACAAAGAAACCTAGATGTAGCTGCCTACGCAGAAGAGTTCCAAAAGCTAAGCCTTAGGTCTAGAGTGCAAGAAATTGAAAGCATTAAGGTTGCTAGGTATCTGAATAGCCTTAGGTGGAACATACAAGAGGAGTTGAGTCTCTTTACACTTACTAACCTCCATAGCTCCTATCAAATGGCTATCAAAGTGGAAGAGAAACTGAAAAAGAAACAAGATTCTAATACCAGGGGTAAAGGAAGAGGTAGAGACCCTAGAGGTGGACATAGAGGAGGTTATGGTGGAAGGAGCAATGAGAATATAAGTCAAGGAGATGCTAAGGTTGGTGAACAATCCCATGAGTCAAATAGTAGAGGAGGATATAGAGGTAGAAGCTCTAACAATGGTGGAAGAGGCAGATCAGGAGGATTTGGGAGAAGTTCTCATTTTGCTTCCATGAAGTGCTACAATTGTGGATAGTTGGGTCATCCGTCTTATAGGTGTCCTGACAAGCCAACATATTCACAAGGTGAGAGGAAGATTACTTATGTCCAAGAAGAGGACTGTTCTAAACATTCATTTGTGAGTTTAGATTCAGAGAAAGGAGAGAGTCTCATGTTGAGAAGGATCTTGATCAAAGCACCTACCAAGGATGAACACAAATAGAGGAGAGCTCTTTTTAGAGTCAAGTGAAAGATAGTAGGTAAGGTTTGCAAGGTCATTATTGACTCGGGATCTACTGATAATCTCATATTAGAGGAGGCAGTACAGAAGTTGAATCTCATCAAGATACCCCATGTGTGTCCTCACAAGGTTACTTGGTTGAATAAGGGGCATAATATATTAGTCAATGAACAAGTATGGGTTGAGTTTGCTATAGGAAAGTATCAAGAAAAGATACTATGTGATGTGTTACCAATGGATGCATGCCATTTTTTGCTTGGAAGACCATGGCAATATGCCAGAGAGGCAGTACACCATAGGAAGGAGAACAAGTATTCATTCAAGAAGAATGGAGTGACTTATAAAATACAGTCTTTAATAGAAGAAGGCACAGTGGAGAAGGAAAAATCCAATGTACTTTTGATGAGTGGAAAGGAATTCCTAAAAGATATGAAGGAGGAAGAAGGAGTTGTCTATGCAATTATGTTGAAGCCAAAGGAGGAGGAGTCACCTAGTCAGCTACCTATGACAACAGAAGTGAAGCAACTGTTGGATCAGTTCAGGGATATCATTTGTGAAGACACACCAGCTACACTACCACCTAAGAGGGCAATCAATCATCAAATAGACTTTGTGCTAGGAGCAATATTGCCTAACAAGGTTGCATACAAGATGACACCGGAGCAGGACAAGGAGATAACAAGGCAAGTTCAAGAACTTTTGGACCAAGGGCTGATAAAAAATAGCATAAGCCCATGTGTTGTTCCAGTGGTGTTGGCACCTAAGAAGGGAGGTAAGTGGAGAATGTGTACTGATTCTAGGGCAATAAATAGGATAACCATTAGATATAGGTTTCCTATTCCTAGGATAGAAGACTTAATGGATTGTTTAGGGGGTGCTAAGTACTACTCCAAAATTGATTTGAAAAGTGGCTACTATTAGTTTAGGATGAAAGAGGGAGATGAATGGAAGTCAACTTTTAAAACCACAGAGGGGTTATATGAGTGGTTAGTAATTCCATTTGGGCTTACAAATGCACCTAGCACTTTTATGAGGGTGATGAATGAGGTCTTGAAGGACTATATAGGAGTCTTTGTGGTAGTCTACTTAGATGATATCCTCATCTTTAGCAAAACAAAAGAAGAACATATGAAGCACCTAGAACTTGTGTTGAAGAAACTTCAAGAGGAGAAGCTCACCATAAATCTTGAGAAGAGTGAGTTTATGAAGCAAGAGTTAGTCTACCTAGGATTTGTAGTATCTCAAGGGAACTTGAAGATGGACAAGAGCAAGGTTGAGGCCATTCTCGGTTGGACTATTCCCAAGACAGGGACTGAAGTTAGGAGTTTCCATGGATTAGCTCAATTCTATAGGAAGTTTATTAGAAGGTTTAGTGAAATTTGTGCATTGGTCCTTGACACCATCAAAGGAGGACTGAAAACAAAGTTTGTGTGGACCAATGAAGCCAATGAAGTATTTGAGAGATTGAAAAAGGAAGTAGCTACCCAACCAATACTGGTTTTACCAAGTTTTGACAAACTATTCATAGTGGAACGTGATGCAAGCAACATAGCAGTGGGTGCAATCCTAAGCCAAGAAGGCATGCCGATGGCATTCTTTAGTGAAAGGTTAAATGAAGCAAAGTCTAGGTACTCATCCTATGACTTAGAGTTGTATGCTTTAGTACAAGCTCTTAAAAAGTGGAGGCACTACCTATTGCCCAAAGAATTTGTGGTATACACTGACAATCAGGCCTTAAGCTACATCAACACTCAAGAGAAGCTTAGTTTGAGGCATATCAAATGGATGGATTTTTTGCAGTCATACACCTTTACCATCAAGCATAAGATGGGGGTTAACAACAAGGTTGCTGATGCTCTTAGTAGGAGGTTGCTTACTATCCAAGAGATACAACTACAAAGCACAGGGGTTGAAGGATTCAAAGATCTATATGAAGGAGATTCTGATTTCTCAGTGATCTACAAGGTATGTACTGATTTTGAGAACCATTTTCACAGTGAATATGGATATTACACCTTGCAGAATGGTCTATTGTTTAGGGGGAAGCAATTATGTGTTCCTAGAGGTTCCATGAGGGAGAATCTTATCCAGGAAAAGCATACTGGCAGTTTGAGTGGTCACTTTGGTTTGAACAAGACACTAGACTTAGCGGAGAGGTTCTATTGGTGGCATAAGATGCAAAGCGATGTAATAAGGTATGTGGGGCAATGTGGAGTGTGTCAAAAGAAAAAGGGAACATCAACAAATGCAGGTCTTTATCAGCCATTACCCATCCCAAATAGACCATGGGAATGCATAAGCATGGAATTCATAGTAGGGCTACCTAGGACACCAACTGGTTTTGACAGTGTGTTTGTGGTAGTGGAAAGGTTCAACAAGATGAGCCATTTCATCCCATGCAAAACAACACATGATGCAAGTCAGATTGCACACCTATTCTTCAAGGAGGTAGTAAGGATACATGGGTTGCCAAAGAGCATAGTTGCAGAGAAAGATGTGAAATTTATGGGACACTTTTGGAAAACTCTTTGGAGGAGGTTAGGAACCAACTTGTCTCATAGCTCAGCATATCATCCTCAAATGGATGGACAGACAGAGGTGATAAATAGGGTACTTGGTAACTTGTTGAGATGCTTAACTAAGGATTATGGACAAGGATGGGAACAAGTGATTCCACAAGTAGAATTTGCTTACAATGATAGCACAAATAAGACTATGGGTAAGAGTCCATTTGAGATAGTATATGGCTTACATCCAAGAGGTGTACTTGAGCTTAGAGACCTAAAAGGTTATGAATAAATTAGTGGTCATGCTGATGATTTTGCTCAGTCAATGAGAGAGGTTCATGAGCAAGTCAAGAAAACATTAATGGAGGCTAACCAAAAGTTGAAGGCTAAAAGAGATGAAGGGAAGAGAGATCTACAATTTGAAATAGGTGATTTGGTGATAGTATACTTGAAAAAGGAAAGACTACAGAAAGGAATACCAAGTAAGCTGTAGATGAAGAGGATAGGGCCATGTAAAGTGTTGACTAAGTATGGATCAAATGCATACAAGGTGCAGTTACCCAAGGAGATGTCTATTTCGCCTATCTTCAATGTGAAGGACTTGGTGAAGTATAAAGGACCAGAAATGAATGAGGAAAAATATAGTGCTGAGGTGAGTAAGGATGTGGAAGGACTCAAGGTACCTAATCAGATCAGACCACAGGTTGACAAGATTCTGGATTCAAGGGTGAAGAAGAAGACTAGGCACAAGACATACATGGAGCACCTAGTGAATTGGAGACACCAACCAGAGTCAGAGGCTACTTGGATAGTAGAGAGTGACTTCAAGAAGCATGGAATTAGTGAGAAGGTCCTAACACCACAGGTTCCTTAACTTCTTTTTTGCAGGGGGAGAATGGTGCAGGAGCACCTTAAGGTCTTTGGAAAGATCTTTACAAATTTTGGCTTGTAGGTGGTTCTAGCCAACCACCAAGGGAATAAGGACTATGATGTAAAGTACCAAGAGTGTTTTTGATGAGTGAATTGGAAATAGGTTTATTAGGGGCTTGATGTTTGGGTAAGTCTTGGACACTGTGAGCAATTTGAGCAATGTTGCCTTGGCTATTTGTCCAAAAGTTGGAAAATGGCATTAATGATGCTCTAAGCCCAAAAAAAGGGTCCTAGAACATGGGAGAAAGGTTTATAAGGTCAGAAAAACCCTAATACCTGAGTGGGAGTATTGTTTTCACGAATTGAGACTTGGAGAGCACATTATGTGATTGAAAAAGAGCAAATTTCATTGAATTTCTGTGTTTGAACCTTCATCTAGTCAAGAATGGATTGAAAGGACTGAAATAATTCATTGAAGCTTTAACTTGTGACCTGTAATTACTTTGTGTGGCATTAGTTTAGTTTTTTGGCATGACTGGTTAACCGTTTTGTAAGTTTTTTGGTGTTCTTGGTCTCATTGCCGGTTCAGGCCAGTTTTGGGAACAATGAGTCCCACTTGACTTCCCGTGGCTTTCCTCTCATGGAAACTTGGAATCAAGTTGGGGACTATGTACATAGTGTAAATACAGTTTTTGGGGTCTTTGTGTGTAGGGAAGGTGATGAAATCATCAAGCATTAGGCGAGTGCAAGTGCATTCTGGCTAGTAGTTTGGAGAGGACAACAGCAAGGAGAGTTGCTAAATGGATTGGTTTGTGCCAATTCAAGGTGTGGGGGTGTAGGTGCATGTGTCCTAGACATGTGTGTGGAAGTAGGAGAGTAGAGGATGCCATTAGATCCCTCAATTAAACTAAAGAAACCAGACTGTGACACTTGCGCTAGAAACCCTTGAAAATAGGGGTTTGGTGGTAGACCTATGTATGGATGCCAAGGGGATCTAAGACCTAGGAAATATTGAAGCCTAGGAGGTCTATAGAGAGAATACCTAAGGATTTTGGGGGTTTTTTAAGGTAGTTTAGGCGTTATGCCAAGAACACTGAGTTTTGGAGGCCTAATTGGGGCAAAAGGCTACAAGGCCTAAAACAAGGTTTTAAAGAATTGGGTAGGAAGATGAAGAAAGAGTCTTGCAAGAAGGATCAGAGTGGAGTAGGAACACCCAAGGAATATTTGGAGGACCTATTCCTAGTACCAAGAAGGGATTGGGAAATGTTGAGGAAAGCTGAGCTCAAAGGTGGTTGGTAGGGGTGTGAGAGTGAAGGTGAGAATTTGAAATTGGTGGAGAGTTCTATAAGGAGATAGGGCTCCTAGGAGTGACCTGTGTGTAGGGTAGAGAAGAGTACCCTAGCAAGACCAAATATTAGGTCTTAGAAAGAGAAAAATTTCTCTTGAGAGATAACACTCCCCATCACTTCATGTCCTCCATCTCAGTAGGATATTTTGGACAATCTTCAACAGATAGCTTCATCCCCTGCAAAAATGGAACAACTAGCTACTTGCAATCATTCATACCAAATCTCTCCAAAAAAATACTAATATAATTACTCTGGCTAAGCCAAATATTTTTGCCCTTTCTATCCCTGGTTATTTCCATCCCCAAAATATACCTAGCTGCACCAAGATCTTTCATTTTGAACTTTGTAGACAACTGAGATTTTAGATAAGAAATCATTAACTTACTATTTCCTATGAAAAACATATCATCAACATAAAGGACAATAATAAGAATCCGATCATTTTCAGTCTTATAGTACACACAATGATCTGATTTTGATGTTACAAATCTCAATGACAAAATAAAAGTGTCAAATTTATGGTACCACATTCTAGGAGATTATTTTAATCCATACAGAGATTTTTTCAACTTGCAAACCAAATTTTCTCTACCTTTTCTCACAAAGTGCCCATGTTGGGACATATAGATTTCTTCTTCAAGATCACCATGAAGAAATGTTGTCTTCACATCCATCTGTTCAACCTCTAAGTTATACGTTGCTGCAAGTGACAAAAGAAATCTGATAGATGTCAACTTAGCTACAGGAGAATAATTTCTCCATAATCAATTCCCTCTACCTGGGAATAACCCTTCACAACCAATCTCACTTTATACTTCTCAAAACTACCATCTAGACCAATTTTCTTTTTAAACACCCATTTGCAGCCCACAGGCTTTCTACCTTTAGGCAATGGGACCAGATCCCAAGTATCATTTTTCTTTAATGATGCCATTTCTTCATTCATGGCTTCCAACCAGGAATCTGAATTAGACATTTCAACTACCTCTTTTACAGTCCTTGGCTCATTAATATTAGTAATCAAAGTGTAGACACAACTAGAATATATCATAGATAATCCATACCTATCCAGTTTTTTCTTTTCATGTGTAGACCTTATCATAGCTCAAGGCTAAGGTTGTGGTTCTTCTTCTTGTTCAGAACTCTTAGAGATACTCAAACTCTCCTCAGTTTTAGGTACACTTTCAATGTGTTGTTCCTATTTTTTTGGAGTTAGAGGTATCTCAACAACATCATTATCCTTTTTATCTTCTTCCATCCCCGACTGTAGATCCACTGAAGAAGGTTTCAGTTCCTAAAAGATTACACTTCTGTTGTACACTACCTTCTTAGTCACAGGGTTCCAAAGCTTGTATCCTTTTACACCAAGGCCATACCCAATGAAGATACATTTTTCAACTTTGTTATCCAATTTAGATCTTTTTACATCCAACACATAAACATATGCTTCACAGCCAAAGACACAAATATGTCTCAGAGAGGGCTTCTTACCGGACCAAACTTCCATAGGTGTTTTATCAACAAGTGTTGATGAAGGAGACTGATTTAACAAGTAACATGTTGTAGCCACAACCTCAACCAAAAAATTCTACTCCAGACTAGCATTTCTCAACATACTTCTTGCCTTCTCCATCAACGTCTTGTTCAACCTTTCAACAACTCCATTTTTCTATGGAGTGTAAGGTGTTGTTTTATGCCTTTTAATCCCATGGTCTTTGCAATACCTTTCAAACTCATCAGAAGAAAACTCACCACCATTTTCAGTCGTTAAATTTTTTATTTTTTTTCCAATCTGATTTTCCACAAGGTTTTTAAATTCCTTAAAACGACTGAACACTTTTGATTTACTTTTAAAAAAATACACAAATTCCCTTCTCAAATAATCATCAATGAAAGAAACATAATATTTAGACTTCGATAATGAAGGAACATCCACTGGACCACACACATCAAAATGAATATAATCCAGAACACCAGAAGATTTATGAGGACTAGAATAAAATGAAACACAATGATGTTTTCCATATATACAGTGTTCACAAAATTCAAATTCTAGGTTGCAATCATCAAGCCCCTCAACCAGATTTTTATTTTTCAAGGATTTCAAACCTTTTTCACCAATGTGATCGAGCCTTTGATGCCAGAGCATAGTATTTTCTGTTGGAAGTTTAACTTCCAAAGAATTTTCCCCAATAGGAACATTTTCATTCTTCTCTTTACGAACAACCTTCTGTGACTTTGCAGAGACACTATTGCATTGGACAACCAATGCGTCAAGCTTGTACAAAGTACCAATTTGGGAACCCCTAGCCAACACCATTGAGCCTCTAGTCATTTTACAACCATTTCCATAGAATGAGACTTGCACTCCAACATCATTCAACTTTCTTACATAAAGTAAATTTTGAGCCAGACCTGGTATATGCATTACGACATCAATTCCCTTAATTCTACCATAAGGAAACTGAATTCTAACTCTTCCACGACCAATTATCTCCAAAGATGAATCACTTGCCAAATACACTTTTCCACCATCATATTCTTCATACTCTGTAAACCAATCTCTGTGAGATGTTATGTGGAAAGATGCTCCAGAATCAATCAGCCAGACATCATCTGTTGCCTGAGTTGCCAAGGCTGCAATGAAGACATCTGCATCACTCTAAGAAGAATCATTGTTGGAAGAATTTTTCTTCTTCTTTTTCTCCTCTTTGTAATCCCTTCAGACATGACCAGGTTGCCCACAATTCCAACACTTCACCTTGGACTTCTTGCCAAGAGACTTTGATCTCCCTTCTGATTTCGATTTGGACTTCTTGTCCTTCTTCTTGCCTTTTTCTTTTGATCTACCTCGAATAGATAGAGCCTCCTTCACCATCTTAGAATAATTCCTTCTCATTTGTTTTGATAACAAATAAGCAACCACATCTTCCATCTTGAAAGTGGTTGTCATGCTCCCAATTACCATCACCAAGTGATCCCATGAATTCGACAAAGAACACAACAAGAGCATACAACGATCTTCCTCTTCAGTCTTCACACCTACAAATGTTAACTGAGCAATCAACATGTTAAAGGTATTCAAATGAACAACAATAGATGTTACTCCTTCCATTTTCAAAGATTACAACTTCTTCCTTAAGAACAACTTATTCACCAAAGACTTGCCCTGATAAATATCTCCCAATATTTTCCATAAAGAAGATGCAGTCTTCTCTTCATGAACATTTAGAAGAATCGAATCTGCCAAACAGAGCATTATCAGCCCCTTTGATTTTTGATTTGAAAGGTCCCAATATTCTTGCTTCATGCCTGTAGGTTTCGTTCCAGACACAACAACCCAAATATCATGGTCAACCGATAGATCTTCCACTTTGAGTTTCCATAACTCAAAATTTATGCCATTGAATTTCTCAATATCAATTCTTCCGAATGTACTTGTCAATGCCATCTCAATCTATAATTAGACAAATTCAAGACCTCTACAAACTCCCACTTAACAACAATTGACACAAAAATCCAACCTACCCATAAGGATAACACAACTGGCCAGGCTCTGATACCACTTGTTAGGAAAATTTTGATTGCGGAATAGACTTTTCCTAATGTCAAAACTAAGAGGAGGAAGAGATATGCCTTTTAAACTTTGCAATTATAGTTCACTAAGATGTATACAAAATAAATAATAGAATTGAGAAATAAACACATAACACAATTGACACCATATTTACTTGGGAAAACCCTTATGGGAGAAAAACCCACCACACCAAAGAAAGATCACTTGTATTACAGTAAACAAATTACATACAAGTTACATACTCTTCTTTTCAAATGACAATTCTATATCAACAACATTTCCCTCATCAACCTTGTATCGAATCTCACTATTACAATTCCTCCATTCAACATATAATGAAGTTCACACAATTCTACTCACTCATATGTTGAACTCTCCAACCAGACCCTCGACCGAACTATTCATCCCTACTCAAGTGGTCTATTCATTTCCCACAAGAGAACAGTCACAATAGTTCAACTGCCAATTGGTTCCCATTTTGCTTCTCCCATTGGTCCAAGACAGAACACGTAGGACATACACTTGGTCAAGATACTTCAACTATATCGCTCATCGTCGAGACAATAGACTGTGTCTCATTAATACCAAAATTCCCATAGACCATCGCACACTGTACCAGCTTCTATTGGTCTATCGCTCAGACATTGGAGAAGTCTCCCAGATCTCAGGACCATTGGAAAGACCATCGCTATCGGGAACAAAATGGAAGGTCACACTGATGGTTCAAGTCTCCCTAATATCCCAAAGAACATCAAGACCGCATATCGACAAGAGTCTCACCGATCATTCACGAGGAGCAGATCCATCGGCAAGACCAACGCTATCAGAAAGAGATAAGAAATTCCCATCAACAACTCAAGTCTCCCTGATGCATCCATCTCCAAGAGTCTCCTCGATGATCTTCATCACCCAAACATCTGCCATCAGAATGAGTTAGTAATGTCACTCTGACTGTTATGTTCACGCCGATATCGCCAAGACAACTGCAGGGTCACACCGACGTCGCCAAGACTTTTGCTGTCAGAATGAGGTTGGAAACTCACTTCGACCAATCATGTCACGTTGATGAATTTCATCAGAAGGATAGGGCCAAGGTCATAGTGATCTAATCCCTCCAAGATAGATGCTCATCAGTAAGACATTCCAAGGGTCTCAACGGTACTGTTCTTTCAGGAGTTCCATGTTTGTAAGCATTGAGGCACTCTTTCCAACAAAAACCCAACCTCCAAAATAATCCATCTCTCATGTATTATTCAATAATAAAGATTACAATACATATTAGAGTCTCCATGAACACCATTGAAGCAACAATCCCTCTCCATGCAATCCATTTGAACAAGCGTGCAACAACACATCCCATGCCATGCTTTAAATCTCCACAAATGCTAACTAGAGCTAACCTGCCAACTGATCAACCTAAAATACCCTTGTGGTTGCTTTTATAGACACTAGCTCCCACAAAACCACCAATTGGTATTACACAAAACCATGTCCCCACATTTAATATTGGGTACTTTATTTAATTATTTTTCCCCAATATTAAATAATTACATTTTTACAACTTTATCATTTGTCCCAATGTTACATACAACATAAAGTGGCCCCAAGAATAACTACATTAAATACATTATGCAAGGTGTACAACACACCTTTTCCTAACATTCTCCCACTTGTTGTATGCATTGCATAAAGGGAACAAGTAACCTCAAAACATGAATCAAATGAACAATCCATATAGCCACATATACCATCATGAAATCAATGTGATCCATGTGCTCCATCAAGATACCTACAACAAGAATCAAAGTGACCACCATCCCAAGCATGAATTCTCTCATTCTCCATCATGCCAATGCACAAAGATAAAAATCCATCCAATAGATAAGCCACACAATCTGTCACAATGAAGCATAAGTCCTGCTCAACTGATTGCCCAAACAAAAACACTCAATCCAAAGGTATCAATATGCACTAGTAGCTGACAAGATACACAAACCCATAGCTGAAATAGCACCCACAACAAGTGCCAACACATCCAAATATCCATACCTCCAAGGTATACAAAACATAGTAAACTCATGCCATCAACATATACACCCATAAATTGCATTCATAAACTCCATGTGCAAAACATGTCAAAGAATGACATACACATCCAAGAGCTCCCACTACATGGGTAATGAAAATCTAAAAATGATCAAGGCATACCAAGTCTACCAATAAAATTATATATAAAGTGTAAAAAACATCATGTAATACCAAGGAATCATCCATAATGATATGCAAAACTTGTAAATCAATAACCTATAAGAACAACTCTCACCATAAGTCTCCATAGCTCTCCCAAGTTCTCCACACCCAAAAAAGGAAAGAGATAATGGAACCTCCATGTCATCACCAAAGAACATAAGTGAAAACACATGACCACAAGCTAGTGATCACAATAGATCCAGCCAAATCTCAAACCAATGTAATGTGAAACCAAACATATAGGAAGATAACCAAGAACAAATAGAGAAACTCTGCACATCATATACCTGTATAAAATCCTTCTACATACACCTCTAAATTCCAACTGTGTCAAGTATGATCTCTTCCACAAAATCCCAAAAGAAAAGCCATAACAACACCCAACCGTTCAATCAGAAAGATCGAACATAACATATATATCATGTAATCAACATGGATGCAAGCCTCTCATAACCAAAGAAGATCAAACTAAATCCATTCTCAATGAAGGAAATAAGCCCACTACATCTCCTAAACTCAACATCAATGAAATTAATCATAATGCATAAGGAGATAAACATGCCAACACTCCTCAAATGAACCATCCAAAACCATATATCCATATCTCAAGATCCATATACATGAGAGGATAAAGCATAAACATAATACACCTGAAAGAAACAATGGGTAATAGCTCTCAAGTGAAACCGCCGAGTAGACCAAGAGTGGGGAATGAGAATGCCTTTCCAAGACATCCAAGTCATCATGACTCATCCAAGAACACTCTCCTGATAGGTCCATGTTGAACTCACATCCAACCAAGGTGTAGGCTCCTCAGACTTCCTGCTGAAATCTCATCAAGAGTAACCATCTCAATACATGTCTCTAACTATAAGATAACTCAAGCCTCACCTATGTCTCCAAGTATCCATGAGTACCTGTAACCAACCAATTCATGAAAAACTCCAAATGCAACATAGCACCATCATGAAGTAATCAAGCAAATGATCAATGTACCCTATACAAAGAGAACTATTGCGATCAATGTCAAAGATCCAATCATGAATCAGGAACATAAACATGAAATCCATGATCTAACCATATCCTCCATGGAGATCACATGCACCATAACATACATATATACATCCTAGTCTTAATATAACATATACCATGCTACAAATCTAAGATAACATCAAGAGTAAACCATGACACAATAAAACACTCTAAACCAAGAAACATCACTAATCAATATGAATATAACCATCCCTTGTCAATGAAACCGAATATGTCAATGAACCCTTACTGCATAGAAGTAGAAACCAAGAGTCTATCCATGACACCAACAAACACTGCAAAAGATCATTCACCATCCAATGGTGAATCCACATCACTGCCAACAACCCCCATTGAGCTATGATACCGAGTCACACATGACATTGTGACAAACCATACTCTCCATGAAGATCATCTAGGTATACACACACAACTACAATGTCAGTAACATAACAAGTAGAACCAAAATATCCAAGCCAAGAAGATACCTATAACCGCCAACAAACCATCATAAACATATCCAACACTACCAATTCATCACTATCAAAAGCTCTCACTGAAAAGTGTAATCAAACTATCCATGGAATCATGATAACAATCTCCTCATGAAGATCAACCAAAGGCCCTCACACAATCAAAGAAATCAAATGTAACAAGAGCTCCCAAAAGTAAAAGTAAAATCATGATCCTCATACCAAGAAGATACACCGCCACAACCATAATCAGGAACTAATCCAACACCGCCAAAAATGCACTTGCATAAAACCATCATGACATGCCAAAGTCTCTAAAGAACAAGAAACATCCATGACACCATGATCACCACCAAATGTACCAACAACTCAACCCACCGTGTCCACATATCTACATAATCATAGTCAACTACATAGGTCCCATATCATGACTGCACCTAGTAATACCATCTCACCTCCTCAATATGACAACAAAACCAACAAACCAAGTGACTAAACCAAGCCACCAAACTGAAAAATACATCAACATTGAAATATCAATGGGCAAAGAGAACCCATGTCCAAGTCATAAATGCAACATGTAAGTATAGACCGCCTACAACATTGCACAACTTGTAGATACAACAATACAACATAAAAATCCAACCAAATACTGATAACCATGTCAAAAAAGAGAATAATCTGATATGTACAACTGAGCATACAATGAATCCAACACCAAATCTCCAACATCCGATCATCCATAAAATCATAGTATCACCATAGTCAAAGTGACCCATAAACATATCAGATAAGTAAAGCAGCAAATAAACCATGCCAAAAGAACTCCAAACCTGATCCACTATGTAGTTCTCTGAACAAGCTTTCCGTCAACTATTCGAAGTCCAAAATCCGACTCCGTATGCACCCGATATCATTACTCGAAGCTCAAAAAGAACTCTTGACTTCTAGTAAGACAAACGCTCTCCAAACTCTAAAATTTCAGAAAATCACTAGCACCACAACATAGAGCACTGAGTCAGCTTTCCAACGAGTCCAAGAAGAGCAAAAAAGGATACCCTCGGCAAAAGTTATGCCCTTTGGAAAAAAGTTGCACAATTTTGGTATTAAATACAATCAGAGGTGGTCCTCAAACGGAGCCATGGGTTCCGGCGGTGCCTCAGGCGGCACACCGGTGGTAGACCTGAAATCATTTTAAATCTTAATTTAATTTTCATGTACTTCAATTTTCATCAGGGCCTTTTTACAAAATTATCGGCGGAAATATGAAATGGTGAAAAATTTAAAAAATTAAATGTTTTAAAAAAGCTTCTGGTAGTACTTAGTACCAGTCCAGCCTTGCCGGTGGCAATAACTGCCATAGGCAGTTTGCAACATAGGGTACGACGGGGTTGGGGGGGGCGACCCACCCCTCTCCATATAATATAATTTTTTAAATATTTTTTCAATTTAAAAAACTTTTAGCCCTTTTCAACATGATTTTTATTTTTATTTTTTATCTTTGCAAGGATAATTTTTAGCCGGCAGGATTTTTAATTTTAGATTTTTTTTATAAAATTCTGCAAAAGAGTTGGAGGGCTGTACGACCATATTTGATATTTTTTTTTGCATTTTCTTTCGGCTGTAAGCAAAATAGGTCATGTTATAATCAAAATTCAAACCAATCCAGATCCAACTATGAGGTCCATTTTGATCCAGGAGGTCTTCTGTAAATTTTCGCCCACAAAACCCCCACTTGAATGCAAAACCAAGAAACCCATTTCACCCAAAATTTCTTACACTCCAAATCTATAAATAACCCATCAAAACAACAAACCCCAAACCCTCAGATCTGCAATAAACAACTTGCAAAACCTTCATATCTTGCCATGCCTTTCATTCTCTCATGCAATGCATAGATTCAAACTTAAACAAGATTTTTCTCAACCAAGGGTTATACATGCAGAACCATGGATCTGATACCAAATGTTGGAAACTTGCAGCCATTTAAAGAAAATTTTCACATAACCCAAAAGATAAATCTATGCAACAAATTATTCAGAATCCACATGCAAGAGAATAAACAACATACCCATGAAAATATGACACAAGGTATACCCTGGGAAAACCCTCAAGAGGGAAAAACCTAGCCTCCAAAAGCATCCATCTCTCATGTATTATTCAACAATAAAGATTACAATACATATTCAGAGTCTCCATGAACACCATTGAAGCAACAATCCCTCTCCATGCAATCCATGTGAACAAGCATGCAACCACACATCCCATGCCATGCTTCAAATCTCCACAAATGCTAACCAGAGCTAACTTGCCAACTGATCAACCTAAACAACTACCCTTGTGGTTGCTTTTATAGACACAAGCTCCCAAAAAACCACCAAGTGGTATTACACAAAACCATGTGACTAAAACCATGAGATTACAAAACCATGTCCCCACATTTAATATTGGGTACTTTATTTAATTATTTTTCCCCAATATTAAATAATTACATTTTTACAACTTTATCTTATGTTCCAATGTTACATACAACATAAAGTGGCCCCAAGAATAATTACATTAAATACATTATGCAAGGTGTACAACACACCTTTTCTTAACATTTATGATTATGAAATTCAAAATGCAAGTATGCAACAATTTGTAAAATGTTCCAGCAATAAATGATAATTCTAAATGAAATTTCCAGATCTAAGACACAACAATTAACTGATCCTAATATGCCTAAATCTGAAAATGATGAAATTGATACTTTTTTGGAAATAAAACAATGGAATTTTTTTACTTTTTGAGCTATATGCAAGATTCCTAAATGAATGCAATGAACTTTTTCAGATATTTTTTCAATTTTGAATGACCTAATGGAGATTTTGAAAAAGAGGGAAACAATTCGTTGTAATGCATGTATAGTTGAGATATTGAGGAAGTCTTGTGAGTACATGGAGCTATATTTATGTTGCAGTGTGTGGAGATGTGTTGGAATGGAGTAATGTGCTAAGATGGTGTCTCTGGTACTTGGCTTCCAAGTGCTTTTGATAAAAATTAATAAATAGAGAAAATATTGTTGTGCAAGTGTTCAGGATGTGCTCTAGGATGTGCTCCATGTTTCTTCTATGTTGATGGTATGCATGTGCATATCTGATATGTTGTTCAAGGTTGTCAGTAGTTTCTATATCCAGATTTTGAGTTTCTAGATTGTTGTGCAGAGTGAGATATGTTCACCAGTGTGTGAACTAGTTTTTCAGTGTTGTTTGTTATGGTCTGGGATAAATGAATTTGCTCCACATTTCTCCATAGTTTGGTTTCAAGTTGTGTGGATCTAGGAAGTTTCTCATGTTGTTTATATATTTCAAAATTCAATTTTGTTCTTTATTTGGTGCAATACAGTGTGTGTTTCATGTGTTTGTGTGCATATAAGGTTAACTGGATGTTCTGGATTGAAGTATTTCTATGATGCAAGTTTGGATGAATTCTTTGTTGAATCTTAGGTGGTTTGTCGATTTTCCTAGATCATGTACAAGATATTTGTGTGGTCCACATTTCGTCTTGATCAAGTGGAAAGCGTGTACTTAATAGTTTTATGGTGTTTATCATGGGTAATGATTGACCTAGTGTTAACACTACATGTGAAGCTGCTTCGAAGTTTGTGAAAGCATATTGAGGTGTGTTAGGAAAAAATTGGGTCCTAACTAAGGATTTATGTGGGTCACCCTCATTCCTATCCACTGCAAGAATGTTTGGATGCCAACCTAATTTGAAATTGTAAATTTAAAGAATGGTTTCCGACCTTGGAGAAGGTTTTCAAGGTTGAGGATGGTAGAAATAAGAGGGGTATTGTTGGAAGATCTCAAGATAGAGGTGAGTGATGAATGTAGTGCAAATTTTAGAAGTATAGATACAAATTTGAGAAGAGTAGTGCGAACTTCAAGTGTTGGACTTCTGAGGGCACTGAACTAAAGGCATTCACAATATTTCAAACAAGGCTACAAGAGTGTTGAAGTAATTGTGGTGGATTCCCTGTTGCATTGAGAAGTTTTTCTCTATGTAACATTTCTCTTCTATCTTATTTTCTTTTTATGGTGGTGATCCTTGACTATGAGCCTTATTGGATAGTGTGTCCTATTCTGGCAATGAGCCCTTGTACCAGTTTTGCAATTACTTATATTATGAGATAATGCTCACCATGGTTTTTCCCAAATTGGGTTTTCCATGTAAATATAGTGTTCTCTTGTGTATATGGTGTTGTTGTTTCAATTTTTGTTATCTACATATCATGTAATCACTATATCAGAATAAGGGTTTAATGAATGCTTGTGGACCTGATTATTGTTGAGGGTTTTTGATGTTTTAATTTGATATAACTGATTCAGCTCCCTCTCAGTCATCTTGTTCATTCAACAATTGGTATCAGAGCCAAGTTCTTTGGAGAAGAGCTTAACCACTTGAGCTAGATCCAGGATGGAAAACAAGTTAGATTTCCCTAAGTTTGATGGCACCGACTATGCATTCTAGAAGAAAAAGATGGAAGGATATCTGGCATCCTATGGGTATGAGATTGAAAGGAAATAAAGACTCAATATGTTGCACCTGTGAATGCTCCAAGCATAAGTAACGAGATCAAGGCCCATGAAATAAATTGTAAGAAAAGATTTATTCTTTTGAATAGTCTTTCACATTTTGAATTAGTAAAAGTTATGAATCTAAAGACTGCTAAAGAAGTTTGGGATAAGATAGAGATCATTTATGAAGGAGATGATAAGGTTAAATAGGAAAAGTTTTAGAATTTTAAGGCACAATTTGAGACCTTGCAAATGTCTAAAGATGAAACAATTACCATTTACATGCAACGAGTTGATGAGCTGGTAAGTGCAGTGAGAGGTCTTGGTGCACAATTCAAAGAAGCTAGATGTAACATGCTAACCCTTAATGTAGTAATTTTTTTTCAAAATTTACACCTTGCGAGTAAATAAATTAGGTAACAAGTCATTGCAATAATTTTTTTCTTTTTTTTATTGAAAATATACGAACAAGATGCTATATCATATTACAATAAAGATTCCATTTCATTATAATATTTTCACAAGTTACAACAATACAATAATACATACATTTACATACATAGCTCCAATGAGCTTTAGAACAAATAGTTTTAAGACGGTCCAAGATCCTTCCTTTCAAATCTTGGTTTTTCTATCACCTATTGTGGAGGAGAAGCATCACTCAAGCACTTTTATGCAAACTATGGAATGATAATGTGGTCCCCACACATCTATCATTTGATAGATGGCCCTTCCCTTTGACGAAGAGATTGGTAGAGTAACCAATAAAGACAACCAACTGAACATATCATTGTGTCCTACATAACTAGAACTTGTAATCCCATAATCTCTGTCTAGCATGCAATAGTGGATCACAGTGAATTGATAGTGTAGTCTTGGTAGTCACAAAATCTAGAGTGGAGTCTCAAACATTCACACTACTTTGGCCAAAGAGTTCTCATTCAGTACTTTGAATTAAGTCATCTATCACATGCACTACTCATGGCTGATTTGAATTAAGGCTATCTTAAGCTACACATAGGTATTTCCTTCAATAGATATTCCATCATCCCAAATAACCTATCACCATATTAATCTACTTGGAATATCCCTACTTACACACAAGTACAAAAACTCCCTCCCATACTGGATTATCTATCCTAGGAGTAAACACAAGATTTCCTAATTAAATATATAACTTAGCTAAGTGTACCATATGTGCCTTTCATGTTCAATCATACCTAGTATATAATACCTATGATAAACACTCATTTCCCATTATGGAGTACTTACAAGAACCATATGAAAACAACATATGAGATTCATTTTTCTTTTCAAGACACTCAAACATATCTAATACACATATTGGAAAAGACATTTCAATCATGCATGCAAGACACATCATTCAAGAATAAAATAACAAAGAAGAAGAGACCCCCATGCCTGTTATCGCTTATCCTATCAATGGCAACAATGCAGCCTTTTCCAACAACAAGAAGCTTAGTAAACAAAATTTCAAGAATGTCACTATAAAATCTATCTCTCAAGTTGATAGCTTACTTCTCTCAAAATCTAACTTCCTCAAAAACTAAAAGAATTCACTTCCTTTCTCTCTCAATGTAAAACAAAGTATGGCTGGTAAAATGTAGAAATAGGAATCACAAAAGATGTGAAATCTTGTGAAAGAATGTGTCTCTTCCAAATGAAATGGTTCAACTATTTATAGAGCAGTTTTATCACCTCATAGCCTATAGTTGAGGCATGTTAATGGAAAGAAAGCTCCATGTAAAGCAACACATGAAACATAGCAGAAAGATGGCAACTTCCTAGCTTAATACTCAACATAATCACCTACAAGTCGACTTGTTTAGTGACAAAAATCTAAAGACTTATTCAATCTGCATATGCTTAATTCGATTTGTCACAAAGAATAGACATCTAAAAAAACTTGGATTCAAAGGTGGCACCAAATATATTTCCTTACCTTCTTGTTTGGTGTATTTTAAATTCCCAAAGAAACAACCAACTACCATTTTATTATAACAAGTATCCACCGATCAGTTTAGAGGATGAATCGACCCAAGCTTTTAAAATAGGTGATAAAGGCAAGGTTGGTCTTAGTAATGGTGTCGATCAAGTCCAAGCTTATCATTGACAACAATATCAAATGCAATACAATGTCATATATCGCGTGTCATTCAAAATGATAACCGGTTTACATATACAATCATAAGCTATTTTATCAACCTCATAAAACATAGTCTATAGTGACTTATAATCGACCTCTATTATCATAGTCTTTATTAACTATAAACAACCTTTATAAATCAGATTTTATCAAAGTAAGATAGTCAATTTCAAAGCATAAAATACGTCCTTCCATAATGTAGTGATCTACTTGCATTTGACTAAGTCTTCTATGACTTAATGCGTTGGAAACACATTATGGCAACGACCTCTAAGTTTTTCATTCTATTCTATAAAACACATATATGTATATGTAATAGCCACATTCATATTACATCATGTGCTATATAACCAACACAATGTATTTTAGCAACATATAATATATGAATGAATATAGTCTATGCAAAATACATAGTGACTATGTTTCCATCAATCAATGTATACATCGAAAATATATAGATATGCAAATGAATACAAACAAGTTATCATTCCCATGATAACCCTATCAATTATATATATAGTCTTTTCCTCATTATATATCCATTCTATATATTCAAATGTATAACTCTTTTTATCATATTCCGTAAATAATAATACGTGTGTATATTCATACGCATATACTTATATATGTACACTTCTTTGATAAGCATTAATGCTTACGAGTGTATCAACGTATACATTATATAGCAATATGATAATCAAGTAATCCATTCAAATATAGAATGATTATGAATACAAGGTTTAACACACATATATTGGGCTACTCCATCTTAACGTTATAGGGTTATAAATATACACATTTATATATGCACCTATACATATGTATATGCATGTCAATAAATAGCATTTACGTTATCCCTCATATATATATGTACTAATATATATATTTATATCCCAAGTCAGTCAAGTATGTTCACATTCAGTATACAAATGAATAGTAACGGGTAAACATTTACGCACAATAATAATATATTATATATATAAATATATATGTATATATGCACTCGTCTATTAAGCTTTTACGCTTATGTGTGTATTTATACATATATATATATATATATATATATATATATATATATTATATAGCAATATGTTAGTCAAATGATCCATTCTAAATCCAAATGACCATGACCACATGATAATACTCTCACAAACATCATAACAAACATTTATATACATATATGCATATCTTATACATATGTCATCATACTCGTATGGATATCCCATTATATCCATCATACACGTATGTTGACATATGCATATGTATGCATAAATGCATATATCCCAATACTCGTTCACCCATACAGTCAAGCATAGTAAAATAAGGAAGGTCTCAAAAGCTCAAACAGATAAACATCACCCAATAATGCACTCAATAGTAAACAAGACCTTTACTAATGCAGATATTTCAAACTAGGGATGACTTACCAACTTCCCACTTCTATGTCTAGACTCGACCAAACTATTGTGGTGTGTGTATGCTCGGATAGTTTACGTTACCGGTTATTTGACCAAGATCTTCTCTTGAGTGATACTTCCCCTCCACCTGGAGGAATGAACATTTACCTGCAACCACTAACACATGCACACATCAACCAATTGTTCACAACATATGCAATATACATAAACATATCCAAAGTTAGAATAATAATTCAATAACCATCTATTGACATATATGTAGTATTTCCCCATGAAATAACATCAAATGAGATAGAATTCACATTGATAACATGGTACGAGCATAATTTATTCATCTCTAGAATTCACATTACATTCACATTTTACCCTACATAGTAATAGTAAATAGTAATTACACAATTGGGGTGTAACACTAGAGTGGTAAAGAAAGTTCTCATATCTCTTCTTGATTCTTACATTGAAAATTTATCTACTATTGAGGAATTTGCAAATTTTAATACTTACTCCAGAGATTAGTTGTTAGGTACATGAACTTCATTTGAAATGATGAAACTTGGTTTGAAAAATGGTACAAAAGTAGAGACTTCTTTCAAGGCTGGAAAATCAGAAAAGGTTGAAGATTTAGATGGAGAATATCTTGATGATGTGGAAGCTAACTTTGTAAGAAGGATGAAAAAGGGCACCGGTAAGTAAAAAGGTAAATGACCTTTCAAATGTTTTAGCTGTGGAAATATAGGTCGCTATTCTTCAAGTTGTCCAAACAAAGCTATGAACAATAAAAACAAGGAGAACAAAGGAAAAATGATTAAAAGAAGTTACTATTTTAGAGAAGATGGTATTTCTGATGATGAATCTGACTATGGAGATGCTGATGAAAATGAATTCTTGTTATTAGCTTTAAAAGATGAATTTAATTATGCTAACTCTGAAAGTTGTGTGAAAGAAAGTGTTTTAGAGAAGAAGGATAAGGTTGAAGGTACTTTAGTTTTTTCTTTTCATGTCAAATAGGATAAAAAATACTGGGTTGTTGACAATGGTTGCTCTAATCACATGACGAGAGACAAAAGTAAGTTTGTTAAACTTGAAAAGTATGATGGAGGATTAGTTAAATTTGGAGATCATTCAGGAGCTAATATTTGTGGAATAGGTTCAATCAGTTTTGATGGAAAGCATAATACTGAAGATGTTTACTATGTTAAAGGCTTAAGGCATAATATTTTGAGTGTTGGAAAAATTTGTAGCAAAGGATATAATCTTGTGTTTAAGGATAAAATATGTGAGATCAAAAAATGGTTTGGAACTATGATTGCTATTGGTAAGAGGACAGATGGAAACATCTATCAGCTCAAGGGTACTGATGGTCATTGCTTTATGTCTTAGATTAATGACAGTTGGCTATGGAATTGGAGGATGTGTCACATTAATTTTGACAATTTGGTTAGAATCAGTTCAGTTCATGCAATAAGAGACCTACCAAGAATTACAAAGCTTATCAATGTCATCTGCGAAAATTGTCAAATTGGAAAGAAAATAAGGAGTAGTTTCAAGGGAAAGGAACAATCTTCTATTAGACTACTCAAATTAATACATACAAATATATTTGGTCCTACAAGGGTAAGAAGTCTTCAAGGTGACAGGTATTTCATGATTTTTATTGATGATTACTCTAGAATGATATGGGTTACTTTTCTTAGAGAGCTGATGCTCTAGATAGATTGAAAGCATTTAAAGCTATGGTTCAGAATGAAATGGATTTGAAAATCAAAATTTTGAGGTCCGATAGAGGTGGAGAATTCACCTCCAATAAGTTTGACATGTTTTGTGAAGTTCATGGAATAAAGAGGCACTTGTATGTCCCTAGAACTCCTTAGTAGAATGGAGTGGTTGAAAGGAAAAACAAGATTGTTCAAGAAGCTACAAGGACTATGATGAAAGAAGCTAACCTACTAGAAGTCTACTGGAAAGAAGAAATTCATACTATTGTTTACATACTTAATAGAGTTCAAGCAAAAACTAACACAAAGACTCCCTATGAGTTGTGGTATGGAAGGATTCCTATTGTCAAGTACTTTAGAGTATTTGGAAGCAAATGTTATATCAAAAGAGATGAAGAAAACTTAGGAAAGTTTGTTGCAAGGTCTGATAAAGGTATCTTCCTTGGATATTCTACTAAAATCAAAGCTTACAAATATTAAAACAAAAGGCTAAGAAAGATTTTTGAAAGTGAAAATGTTAAGGTTGATGAAGATTTGAAAAATTCAATTGTTATAGATGGATATGTGTTAGATGAACTTGCTTGCGAAAAGGACAAAGAAAAAAAAGCTAAAGAAAAATAAGTGCAAAATGAAGAGGAATAAGCTTTAGAAAAGACCCCTAAGACCCCTAAGATGCCTAAGTATATCCAAATAAATCATTCTGAAGAATAAATCATTGGAGAGAAGAGGAAATGAGTATTGAAAAGAAGAAGAGCTACTGAAGCTAAGGTAAATCTATGTTTACTCTCTAAAGTTGAACCTAAAAAATGAGGGATGCATACAAAGATGAAAAATGGATGAAGGCAATGGAAGAAGAACTTATGTAGATTGAGAAAAATAAGACTTGGGAACTAGTCGCAAGATCAAAAAAACAAGAACATAATTGGAACTAAATGGGCATTCAAAAACAAATTGAATGAGAATGGAGAAGTAGTAATAAAAAAGGCAAGGCCTGTGTGTAAGGGTTACTCACAAGTGGAGCAATATAATTTGAAGAAACATTTTCTCCAGTGGCTAGGATGGAAGCAATCAAGATGTTTTTGGCATTTTCAACATATAAAGAATTTAAAGTTTATCATATGGATGTAAAGTATTCTTTTTTGAATGGTGAGTTGGAAGAAGAGGTTTACATGGAACAACCAGAAGTATTTCAATTATCAAATCAATTAGATATGGTTTGTAGATTGAAAAATAAATTGTATGGATTGAAGCAAGCTCCCAGAGCTTGGTATGCAGGATTGGATAGATATTTGATAAAACAAAGATTCAGTATAGGCACCACAAATAGTAGTCTTTACTTAAAGATTGAGGAAGAAAAAATCTTGATAGTGGTTTTGTATATGGATGGCATTATCTTTGGAAGAAATGAAGCTATGAGTAAGAAATTTGCAGAGGAGATGTAGAAAGAGTTTGAGATATCAATGTTTGGGGAGATGAATTTCTTCCTTGGGCTGCAAATCAATCAAATAGACAAAGGTATATTTATTTCACAGTCAAATTGTGTCAAATAGATGTTGAAGAAGTTTGGAATGGAAGACTCCAAACTAGTATGTACTCCTATGATGACTGGTTGCAAATTGAGCAAGGATGGTGAATCACCTAAGGCTGATAAGAGAAAATATAGATCTATGATTAGTGGATTGCTATATCTAACTACTACTAGACCGGATATCATGCATGCAATTTTTCTTGTGGCTAGATTTCAAGAAGATCCTAAAGAGACACATGTTGCGTTAGTAAGAGGATATTCAGATATTTAAATAATGGAACTCTGAATTATGGCTTGTGGTAACCTAAGGATACTGATTTCACATTAAGTGCATACACAAATGCAGTTTGGTTTGGTTGTGTTGATGATATGAAAAGTACAATTGGTGTTGCATTATTTCTTGGATGTAGATTGGTGTCATGGTTAAGTAAGAAAAAAGATTCAATTTCTTTATCCACTATAGAGGTTGAGTATATTGCAACACCATCTTGCCGCACAAAAATATTATGGATGAGATAAAAATTGAAGGATATTAGAGTAATGTATGAAGAGCCAATTTCTATCTTTTGTGATAATACAAGTGCAATTAACATTTCAAAGAATTTAGTGATGCATTCAAGGACAAAGCATATATCAATCAGGTATCACTTTCTAAGAGAGAAGGTTATGGAGAATGAGGTGAAGCTTGAATATGTACGGACAAAGGATTAGATTGTTGATATATTCACTAAAGATCTTCCAAAGGATACTTTTGAGTGTCTCCGGGAGAAGTTGGGGGTTACTGCCCCTCCTTCCTTGAACTAGATGCATATGGAGATGCATTAGTCTAGTGGATCTATGGATTCATATCTTGTTTGGAATGATGTTGGTGGATACCTCTCATGGAGAGTAGTTAGTGTCATGTGTTATCATTGTGCAGAGTTGTTGATTTGGTTGGGTGTACTCCTAAGGGGGAGTATTCAGAGCAATAAAAAGAAAATAATGTGGAGTTGCAAGCATCTTGGTTCAATGATAAAGGGGGAGAACAATATAAAACATTTTATCCTTTTCCATTGATGTCAAAGGGGGAGAGAGAATCATGTGAAATTTTTTTATCTACACAGGAGGAGAGAAAGTAAAAGAAATCATCATGAGAGAATGTGTTCAGAACTATTGTGTATTTGATGTTTTTTCACATCATGTGTTGCCATCAATGAAAAAGTGGGAGAATGTTGCAAGTATGAAGGTGTTGTCATTGATGCTAACAAATATCGTGTTGTCATTGATGTCAACTATGTGTTGAGGAAGGTTGTTAAATGATGAAGATGTCAAGAATATTGAGAAAATTGTGAAAAAGGAAATATTTTGTTGTAGTGCATGTATAGTTGAGATATTGATGAAGTGTTGTGAGTGCATGGAGTTATCTTTGTGAATGTTGAAAACTAAAAACTGAATGATTTAATCTATAAATTGAAATCAAAATTCTAGCATTACATCAATAAAGCCTTTCCAAATGAAAACACATGCAAAATGAAAATTGAACTATGCAAAAAGTAAAGCAAATGCCTTCAAAGAGAAAATCAGCTCCATTATTATCCTATCTACAATATCTTGTCTTTTCTCTCAATTTTTTGCAGCAAAAGCACAAGAGGCTATGTAGAATGGATTTGAGAATTATGAAATTGGAGTTTCACAATCAAAATGTGTATGCTTTTTGGGTGAGGAAAAGGGTTTTTATAGATGAATTCAAGTTGGGAGAGATGTGGGATTACAGATTGTAGTGGAGAAATGCATGTTGGAATTAATTGAAATTGATTAAAAATGAGAGAAAATGGATGAGTGGGTTTATGATATAATATAGGTTTAGAATTATACTTATATACGATTTGTGAATTTAAATGATTGATTCAAGGGAAATGGATTTAATGGAATATATGAATGGATAAAGATTAATGTGATATGAATGCAAATGATATTTTATTGATTAATGAAAATGGAAAAATAATCGATTAGTGATAAATGATTATGCAAATGGATAACGATTATGAATAAATGCTTATAAATGCTTATAATATTTAAATGGATTAATCAATATGGAGATATGGTTATGCAAATGATCAAAGGAAATGATAAATATTTGTGAAATGGATTAATGGATTATGAAATTGATAAATGTTTGGATATGCAAATGATTTAGGAGGAAAATATATTAATGAATTAATTAAATAGCTAATGGAACCTATTTAATTAATAGAAGAAATTACATTATTATAAGGACATTTTTATGTGTCTACATTTTTCCCCTCTTCGAGACAATGTAGCCTATCACGTTGTTTCAAAGAAAAAGATATGCTCCTAGTGTAAGGAAGAATGACAAGGAGGTAATGATTAATTTTATAATTTTTAGTTTTAATTTAGTTGTGGTTTTAGTTTTGGTTTTTAGTTTTAATTTAGATTAACTAATCAATTAATATGAGCTAATTTTGTTTTAGATTTAGATTTAATTTAGTTAATTTAGATTTTTTTAGTTTTAATAAATTTAGATTAATTTTTAATATAGATCAATTTTTTTAGTTTAGATTAAATTTTTTTAGTTTAGATTAGTTTTAATTTAAACTGATCTTAATTTAGATTTAGATTAGTTTTAATTTAGATTGGTTTTTTTATTTAGATTAGTTTTAAGGTTAATTTAGATTAGTTAATTAGAGTAATTTAGATTTTGATTGATTTAGGATTAGATCAATTTTTCTTATTATTTTTTACATTAATGCTTTTTTATGTTTTAGTTTCATTTTAATTTCAGGGCTAATTTGGTTAAGTTGGTTTCTCTTGCAGGTTTGCATGTTAGAGACTCGAAAGATGAAAATATAAACACATGTTTTTCGAAGACTTAAATTTGAAACTACTAATGACATTTGATGTAGGACGTTCATCGAAGACTTGATTTTGAAACCTATTTTCTTTTAGATTAGAAAAAAATTCAATTGGTGCTTAAAAAGAACAAATTTCTTTTTTCACATAGATTTAACTAGGGGATTAACAAATTTTTGTTTTTCATGCTTGTAAGATGGTAGGTATTATGCTCTCACCTTGTGCAAACTCGGTGATTAGAAAGCCAAACCCATATTTTTTTGTGTGTACCTCTTAGAGGGCTTGCCACCCCACTTTGAAAGGTGGGAACAACCCAAGTGGTAACGGGCTAAAGCCAAGTCCTTTCGAACTGCTATATAAATTTGTGATTGCAAGGAAAATTTGCAATCAACAAGAAGTGATACGTGATAGCTCTCCCCCAATATCTTTATGATGCGTAAATCCCTTGTTCTAAGGGTTGGGCGACCTCTTGAGGGAGATTATCATAGTACCCCCTAAATCAAATTACCTTACTAGACACCTCTTGTTTTAGAAGCCAAAATCCTTCTATTTGTTGGCGTAGGAGGTCGGACCTATGAAGTCATCCCACATTTTTGTGGTTCATTGTAGAGATGACAAACTTCTTGAGATCCTTGTGGTCTTAGGGAATTCAAAACTTGGTATGCCTGAGAAGTGAGTTTCGTGGAGGGGAGCTAGTGCTACCAAGTTCCTAAGTCATATGCTCTGAATAGGCGCAACTGGAGAAATCCAAGTGGGAACCTAGTGAATATTTTATCTGCCAACCTAGGATTTTTGCTTCTATTGCAACAATCAAACAAAATTCACAACCAAAAACAAACTCAAAAAAACATTCTATCTATTGTGTCTTGTGTGTGTGTTCAAAAAAAATCTCAAACAAACACCACACCTGAAACTTACGACATTCAAACCTTGATACAAACTAGGCCAACACATCCAAAACAAGCTTTAAATTTAAATCTATTTAGACCAAGGACTTGTTCACTTCATTCATCCATCACCTTGTTGTTTGGTGTTTCTACATGACAACAACTCAGAAAGAATAAAAGTTATCCTATCTCTCTTAAAAGGTCGATCTCTATAAACAGAGAGATAACCCCAAGGTATTCATGGGTGTCAAGTTATGATAATGTAGTGAACAAACTCAGTGATAAAATTTGAATATTCTGGTAATCACAAGGGGTTTTATGTACAAAGTTGGAAGCTCTAAACTCATCAGATTTTAAGATATGGTGATGCTCAAATTTCAAGTTCTAACCATTTAATAAAAGAAACAACAAAAGATGAATGTTTCAGAAGTTCTAATGTTAACACTACTCCTAAGATTAACCATGCAAATGATGAAATACTTGGAATGGACCAATCCCTTAAACTAGTTCCTGGTCGACTCAGGCTATACCTACAATCTTGCAAAGAACAGTGCAATCTTCTAAGGTGTTAAAGATTTCCAGACTGTGGGCATTCATTCAATAAGACTGAATGAATATCTACAGTTGAACTAAGCACATGAATATGAGGTACAGGTTGACCTTGCATAACATTCCCACAATCAAAAAGTTGTCCAAAGTATGAACCAGGGATTGCTACAACACTTTGAGTATTAAATCACAAACATTACAAACTAAATCTAAGCTACATCCAAACATTTCCAAGTGATTTGAAGGATAAAACAAGAAACATGCAAGATTATTCAATGAAAAGGAGGCACCATTTGTAACACAATGTCTACACTTTGTATTAAATCATCATGTTCACAACATTTCTGGTTTGTTACAACACTTGCTTGAAGTGTAAAACTAACTTCTAATCTTCTAACATGCTACTCTACTATTAAATCTACTGCTTAAACTCGATTGGTAACCAACTTAACCAGCTTGGCCAATTATTCCAACCAAACAAATAAGGTAGAGTGCCATACTTATAGGACAATAGGCCCACGTGAAACAAAGCTAGGGTTTCAAAGAAGCCTGACCACCAATCAAATCGGCCCCGACAACCAACAATAACTTTCCATCCAACAATGAATGTAGCAAGGACCCCCATCAGATCACTCTGGGATTGCACAAAGTCTGAGAACAGATCCTCGAGCCACACCCACCAAAAAGACTTCACCCACATGAACAACAACGTGCGTGAAAACACCACCTCCAACACAAGCCATCGATTGGATCCGAGCTGGGAAAATGAACGACCCAGATCGAACAAAACTAGGTTGAATCAACCAACCAAATATGCCCACCATTAATGGCCACCAACCAAATCGACCTTGCATGCGAGAATGGGTTTCGTGATAGCAGCCGTGAAGTGTACTTGACTGCACCCACAAATTGTGCCAAATCCTCAAAGTACATCCAACAATTCCAGCTCGATCCAACCTACATCCAAACGGGCCATCATTAATGCCCAATACATCATCAAAATCTAAATAGATCCAAAAGAGTTCCTAAGTCAATAAAATCAAGCATCAACCCAGGTGGAGGTGGAAGCACGAGAAGAATAAGAATAAAGACACAAGACAGGTGAAGGTGGAGGTGGAAATAGAACGGGAAAGGAAGGGAAGCAGGCGAAAGAGGAAACAAAACCAACCTCGATGAAAGTAGAGGAAGAAACAAATCCAACCCCGACGGAAGCGTAGGCGAAAACAAAACCAACCCCGACGGAAGCGGAGGCAGAACGAGAATGGGAAAGGAATCGTGAACTTTGCAAAAGTTCAAATTCACATTCCATCCTAGTCCCAACTTCTACAAAATGACAAAAGAGCAAGTCGAGGAAAACCTAAGGGTGGAAAACCAACCTGAAGGTCGAAGACAAACAAAACAACGAAAAAACAAGAATGCGGGATGCGAAGCGGGAACAGGAGCGGGAATGGGAACGGAAACAGAACTGAGAATTTAGCCAAAGTTCAAAGTTCAGATCCATCCTGGCTCTGCCTCTGGCAGATTGAAGGGGGAAGTGAAGCAAAGAAAAGACTAAGGGAGGAAAATCAACCCTTAGGACGAAAACAAACAAAACGAAGAAGGAAGCGACCAAGCAGGCAGGAAGCAGAGCCGAAATGAGAATGGAAGAAAAAACTAAGAACTTAGCCAAAGTTCAAAGTTAAGTACCATCCCGATTCTACCTCCAACAAAACAAAAGGAAATGAGGAAAACATGAGAAAGCTAAGGGAGAGAACCAACCCTTAGGACCCAAACAAAACACCAAGGGGAAAAATAGAAGGCAAAAGAAGACCATCCCAGAGAGGACAACCGTATGACTCCAAAACCACCAGGAACTCAATACAAAGGCACCCCCAAACAAGGTAAGCACCAAGGACCAAAACCCCAAGATTTTCAAAGATAAGCACAAAAGAGGGGGCAAGCCACAAAGACAGGCCAAAAAGGGCAGACCAAGAGAGGGTCCCTACTTTCAGTGGGGCGTGTGTGCAAAACTACACAACACACCTCATCTCTTTGCATTAGACATTCCCCATAGGTCTAAAATTTAGGTCATATTTTTAGCTTGCATTAAAATTCTTGTATAAACCTCTTGATTAGGAAGCCCATCAAACTTAGACTAGACTATAGCCTCAAATTTATATTCTCTTGACCTTATCTTTCAGACAAAATTCATCCTAGTCCTCATCATTTAGGTTGGTTCCTTAGCTCATCAATCCAGTTTGAGACCACCTTGTCAACATATCCTATCAATATTTACTATACCCAAGGTCATTGACAATCAAATTAGTTGCTATACTTATGTTAGTTTGATTAGTAACCATATCTTAGGTTTCACCCTTCATACTAGGTCATTCTATTCCACCTCTTCATTCCACGCTTTGTGTAACTTAGTCATAGACTATCATCAGCTTGATTCTTAATCTAGGCATTGTTATTAGGCATCCCTATATATTCAAAAATACCAAAAAAATAGTTGCATTGCATTTAGGCATATCTTATTTCAAAAAAACCAAAAAAATAGTTTTAGTCTCATATCATTCACCTTCTCTTTGCAAGTCCTTTCATGGTTGAAACTAGGTCACAAAGAAGACAAAAAGACATGGATTCCCCATCGAACAATGAATTCATTAACCCATTTACAAACTAATCACATGGGACACCTAAACCCTACAAATCCCTATTGGATAAATTTGTCACTAGAGACCAAAATGGAAACATTATCATAGAAGAACTAGAAGTTGATGCCCAAGATCTCGAGTTTGCCTCTTTTGTGGATGAATTCTTGGCACAAGACCCTCAACGTTACCTAGCCAAATTAATGATAGAAGGTTCCACATTACCTCCTAGTTTTGATGTCAATACATAAAGAGCATCATCCACATCCATCAACCAAACTCAAGGAAAAAATACAACTGTCTCTAGTAGCTATATCCCAAAAGTTAATACATAAATACCATTAGGAGGAAGCACACAAGACAAATCAACAAATCACACCTCCTTATTTGGCACACAAGGCATTACACAAGGCACAACACAAGGGGTAACCTTTAATACAGAGCAACCAATGACACAATCCATGTCACAACCCCTTGATTCTACAAATAATCCATTTAATACAATAAACATATCTTCAAATCCATTTGGAGCATCAAGTGCCATGAACACCACATAATCAAATCCATTTGGAACATCTAGGGCCTTGAACACCACGTTATCAAATCTTTTTTGCACAAATAAAAGGACGTGTTCATATCCATGGAGCCAACATAAACACCAAGGTGCCACAAGGTCCTAACACAAGCATTCCTCAAACAAATCCTCAAGGATCTTTCCAATTCAATAATCAACATTTACAAGGTCCAAATACTTCTAATATTTTTCAGACACAATCCAATACTCACATCCCGACTCAAACTTTCACCTCACACATTCCAACTCATACTATAGAAATCCCTCAAATCCAAATTCGTACACTAACTTACATCCTGACCATTACTCATACCATCCCGACTTCGAACAACACCAACATACCATCCCTTCAACATATTGAGTACAAACACTGGGCCTTACCAAAATATAGTTGCAAACACTGTAGATACAACACTCACACCATATGATGTCCTAGCCAATCAAATGTTGGCCTTGCAAAAGCAAATGGAAACTATGATATTGTCAAATAAGAAAACTTACTCTATCCAAGAGTTATGTCCTTACCCATTTAATAGGACATTATACATGCCTCCTTTTCCTCCAAATTATGTCATGCCAACTTTACTTAAATATAAAGGAAGAGGAAACTCCATTGACCATGTGAGGGAATTTCATACGACCTTGATTGAAATTGCCTTAGAACAAACATATTTAATGAGACTATTTCCTAGGAGTCTCATAGGACAAGCTTTAGAATGGTTCTCCCACCTACCAACAGGCATACGATCATGGGAAAAACTTGTTGACAAATTTATCACCCACTTTTCCTTCAATATCAAAAATGACATCACCATTGCTACCCTATGTCGAACTAAACAAGAAGAGGGTGAAGCTTTTATAACATTCTTCTAGAGATGAAGAAGTTTAGCTAGCCGTTGTCTTATTGAAATTTTTCAAAAGCAAAAAATTATTATGTTCATGCAAAACCTGAACACAAACTTAAAATATGCATTGGAGGCTCATTGTTGTTCCACATTTGTAGACCTTGTTGAAAAAGGGGCTATCCTTGAGAAAACCCTTATTGCTAAAGGGGAAATCAAAACTTATACCAAAACACAAAATGCCCAAGGAAGGTCAAATGATAAACACAAGTTTTGGTCCCATAACAAGAATGTGACAAACAATGGAGTTCTGGATGTGAAAGTTGTGAACAAAACAGGTCCCACATTGAATTTCAAAGCACCTAACATGGACAATAACACACCATATTTTTCCAATCAAGAAGCTAACGTGATACAAAATAATCAAGGATAGGGACCCCCAAGACAACCAAGGCAATACACACCTAGACAATAAACTCCTTTACCAAAACCAATTGAATTTGTCCTAAAGAAACTAGTACAATCAAATGTCATAAAACTCCCAGAACCCAAACCATATGACCTAGGACAATTCAAACTCTCTTGGTGGGATGACAATTCATTTTTGTGATTATCACTGCATCAAAGGACATAAGACCTCATCATGCTATCAATTCATGAACATGATTCAAGACCTAATTGAAAATGGAATCATAGAGGTCGAGGGACAACAACAAAATTCCAATAAAGACCATATAGTTTTCAAGAATCTATTGCAAGAACATGGAAAATCCTCTAGTTCAGGTCAAAATATAGACAGCCATTCCAATTATACCAATACCTCTTTCGAATACACAATTATTAACCACCTTCGAGCTGCTAATAATCATGATAATACAATCACCATTAAGAAGCAACCTGAAATTGTTGTTACTACTTGTAGAGCTAAGGTTACCATATTTGGTCCTCCTCCAAAGAAGTCACAATCCAAATCCCAATACAATCTTGTTGACCAATTGGGAAATACACCTGCACAAATTTCTATTCTTGAGCTTCTATGCATATCACCTGAACACAAAGCTATCCTTGATAAGGCTCTAAAAGAAACCTATGTCCCTACCGACCTAGACGTCAACCGATTTGAAGTCATGGTTTGGATACTTAGCCAACTCCCACCATGTCTACGTTTCTGACAAAGATTACTCTACATCCAAGTCAAACCATAATGACCCATTACACCTTGAGGTCTTCATCAATAAATGCAAGTTCCGACGAGTCCTAGTAGATGGTGGAGCTAGATTGAACATTTACTAGTGAAGGAATTGGGCCTCTTTGAAACATGTGTGGACACAACTAAGAGCATTATCATCAAAGCCTATGATGATGAAGAATGTTCTTTCGAGGGCATTATCACACTACCTATCAAGGTTGGACTTGTAGTACTAGATGCCACATTCCAAGTCTCATACCTTAAACTACCATACAACATACTCCTTGGATGACCATGGATCCATGCCATGAAATCCATTCCATCCACATACCATCGATGTCTGAAGTTTCCTCACGAAGGCACTAAAATTACAATTGCACGAGATCCCGACCCTTTTCAATATTGCAGCAATCTGAGAAGGACTACTCAATTCCAAATGTCTATCAACCAAGAGGCCTCATCATCTCACTACATTGATCCATATTCATTGACCAAGTCATCCACTCCATTTACTATGCCATCAAACTCCAAGGTCCAAACCCATGCTATGGGATACAGAGAATATCGTATGGATAATTTACCAACAAATGACAATGCTAATGTTGCTGAGAAAGATCTGAATTCCAATAAGGATTTCAAGATAGTTGTAGAAGGAACATAAAAAGATGGTTGTGCTTGGATTGAAACCTTTTGGGACCCTGATGATACATCAAACTTTTCCATATCTACTTCCACTCAAGCTTTTCATATCTATGATAACCCCCTGTTCAACTAGGATATCTACGATAACCCACTCTTTGATCATGACCCCGCTGAGGATATCCAATTATCATCCTTCCATCCCACCTAGCCTAGGCTAGGATATGAATCTTCTACTATTGCCTCTACTAAGCCACCTTGCTAGGATGTTAAGGATGTGCAAGCTTCCTTTGATGTTAGTAGTATCGAAAAGGATAGTCCCAAAGACTCCATTGATGACATCGCTACTCCCGTTCATCCACTAAAAATTCCTTTCACTTTGCCTACTTCCTCCATCTCATTCATGCCCATCTGCATCACAAACATGGATCAACAAGACATAGCTCAAGAAAATAATAAAGGAAAAGCTCCAATGAAAGAGCTATCTTTAAAAGGAGATCAAGCATCAAGAGACATAATGAAAACAAAAGAAGATCAAGACAAGTTCCTTAGCCAAAATAAAAAGCTATTGGAAAATACAAAACAAAAGAAGATCAAGAAAAGTCCCCTAGCCAAAATAAAAATCTATCGGAAAAATCAAAAATAAAAAAGTCAAAAGTGAAAGCAAGCAAAAGTTGATCTCCAAGTATGCCTCTCCATCAAAAATCACTAGGGGCATTTATCAAGGAAAAAAGTAAAAAAAAGAGCTTTTTGATCCAAGGTCTCCATCCACACCACTCACTCATACCATATATTCCATTCCACCCATCCATGTTCACATATTTGTCATATCCCTCCATTGGTGATGTTTTTCAATGGACCTTTGACGACAACCCCTTCACGTACTCTAGCTCATTGGTCGCCCAAGCTCCTCTTTGTCTAAAGCTTGATCATCCACATAGTGTGCACATTAGGGATCCTACCCTAGCCTCTTTCATCCACCACATCTATCATCCTTCATATTTTCCACTCATACTCCTCATCCTGATCGAGTCCTTTCATCCAGCATGGTCATCCACACAAGATTGGGGCATCGTAAAGGCAATCTATGGATCTCGCATTTATCAATTCTATACCTAGCTTCAAAGAGCTAGGAAAAAGTCCTGAGAAAATACAAAAAAATGAGAAAAAGGTCTTGAAAAAAATACAAAAAATGGAAAAAAAATTCCTGAAAAAATACAAAAAAATGAGAAAAAGTCCTGAAAAAATACAAAAAGGGAAAAGTCCTAAAAAAACAAAAAAACGAGAAAAAGTCTTAACAAAAATACAAAAAAATGAAAAAAAAGTATTGAAAAAAAAGAAAAAGAAAATAGTAAAGAGAAAAATTTCGTCCAATAGTGAAAACCACGTAAGTGGCTCTTTGGATAAGTACCATGGTGAAAACTTGGCAAATAGGCGCCATGTATAGTCAGTCTTTGCTCTGTCATCTACTATCACTCTATCTAGTCTTCCACCTTGATTTGTAATAATGCCTTTACCTTCCGTCATCCCCCATTTCATTTCCCATTTGACATCCATCATCAGTCCTTGTCATCTTTATCATGAATTCCAAGTGGTTGACATCTTGTATCCTTTCTCCTGCATCTTTCATCCATAGTAAACCCCTATCACATCCTATCCCTATTGGTTCACCTAATACTTGACTAGGGGCAATTTCCTAACACCGGGTTTCATTGGATTCTACACTTTGAAAATCAAATATTCCCAAAAAAATCCAAAAAACATCAAAGCATTCAAAAATCCCTAAAAATCATAAAATGTCTTGAGAAATCCCTAAAAATTATAAAATGTCTTGAAAAAATCCCAAAAAATAGTAAAATGTTTTGAAAAAATCCCTAAAAATCATAAAATGTCTTGAAAAAATCTTTAAAATTATAAAATGTCTTGAAGAAAATCCCTAAATATCATAAAATGTCTTGAAAAAATCCCTAAAAATCATAAAATGTCCTAAAAAATCCATAAAAATCATAAAATGTCCTGAAAAAATCCATTAATTTTGAGTGTGTGGATTATTTGAACATTGTCTAGAGATGCGTTGGAATGAATTAATGTGCTAAGATGGTGTCTCTGGTACTCGGCTTCCAACTGCTTTTGAGAAAATTTAATAAATAGAGAAAATAGTGTTGTGCAAGTGTTTAGAACGTGCTCCGAGATGTGCTCCACATTTCTTCTACGTTGATTCTATGCTTGTGTAGATTTGATATGTTTTTCAAGGTTGTTAGTAGTTGTTATATTCAAAGTTTTGGTTTTTGGATTGTTGTGCAGAGTGAGATGTGTTCACCAATGTGTACTAGTATTTTAGTATTGTTTGTTGTGGTATGGGAGAAATGTATTTTCCCCACATTTCTTCATAGTTTGGTTTCAACTTTTACGGATCTAGGAAGTTTCTCATGTTGTTTATATCTTTCAGAATTCAAGTATATTCTTGATTTTGTGTAGTATAGTGTGTGTTTCATGCGTTTTTGTGCTTATAAGGTTAACCAAAAGTTTTGGGTTGAAGTATTTCTATGATGCAAGTTTGGATGAATTCTTTTTTGAATCTCAAGTGGTTCATGGATTGTCATAGATCATGTAAAAGATATTTACATGGCCCACATGTCATCTTGATCAAGTGGGAAGTGTGTACTTAATATTGTTATTGTGTTTAGCATGGGTAATGACCGACCTGGTGTTAACATGACATGCGAAGCTGCTTCAAAGTTTGTGGACGAATGTAGAGGTGTGTTAGGACAAATTTTGGTCCTAACTAAGGATTTATGTGGGTCGCCCTCATTTCTATCCATCGCGTGAGGATGTTTGGGTGCCAACCTAATTTGAAATTGTAAATGTAATGGATGGTTACCGACCTTGGAGAAGGTTTTTAAGATAGAGGTGAGTGATGAATGTAGTGTGAATTGTAGAAGTATAGATGTGAATTTGAGAAGAGTAGTGTTAAATTCAAGTGTTGGACTTCTGAAGGAAATGCGGCGAAGGCATTTATAATCTTTCAAACAAGGCTGCAAGAGTGTTGAAGTAATTGTGGTGGATTCCCTATTGCATTGAGAATTTTTTCTCTATGTAACATTTCTCTTCTATCTTCTTTTATTTCTATGGAAGTGAGCCCTGCCTGTGAGCCCTATTGGAAAGTGTGTCCTATTCTAGTAATGATCCCTTGTACGGGTTTTGCAATTACTTATATTGTGAGCTAATCCTCACCGTGGTTTTTCCCTCATTGGGTTTTCCACGTAAATATGGTGTTTTCTAAACATTGGACATTTGAAATTCAAATAATAAAATGTCGACACCAACAAATTCAAATTTGGAGCCAAGATAGGGGGACTAAGTTACCTTAGGCGACTATGTCCCAATCCCATTTTTTGGGAATTAAGGTGTCAGGGACAAAGTATTAAATGAATTTATTTGTTTTCTACTTGCAATTCATTAGTAAATGTTAAAATGGGCCACAAAATACATAATTTAGAAAATTAGGTGTTCAATTAGGTCCAATTACTTAAGGGGGAGAAAAACATAGTCTGAAATTATCATGGGTGACAATTTATGATGCTACAGGAATGATGCTTAATATCCTTAGGATTGGTATAATTAGCCTTATTTCGAATTTTAGTATAATCTCCAAAGTATTAACTTGTGCACAACATTACAACCAAAGGTAGAAAAATACATTTTTCCCATCAAGGGAAGTGGTACTAGAAATTAGTCTCAAGATGATAGAAAGAGTGTTTGGTCTCCTAACCTATGCACAATGTGATGAATTTACTATGAAAAGGGCCTTATAGTTCTATAAAAAATATAACAATCAGGCTACATATTATATCAATAGCCATCTTCTTCTTGTTGCTAGGAAGGCTAGACAAAAAATAGCATGCAACATAGAAGTGAGTTCAAGGAAGATGTAAGAAAATTTATTATGCTTTTGAGTAGGGTGTATGGAAATCTCAGTGCTAAAAAAATCATCCTTGGACGTGCTACTATATCTTGAAAATAGATTACATGAATATCATTGATTGGGGCACCCTGATTAGTGATATTTTACATGACCAACAGGATGATGTGTTGAAGACCACCAAATTCAACATGACTTCATATTTTGTGTAATTTTGGCCTACCAAGCTAGCTTTTTATGAATAAGAAGACTAGGCTCTCTAAAAATAATAGAAATAAAAGTTTACAATCACTACCCTTAGTTGAAACTAAAAGAAAGTAAGAATAATTAATGTATTGTTAATGGTGCCTTTATTTCTACAGTAATAAGAGGGCTAAAAAATGAATTTTCTAAAGGATATCCATCGAAGTAACCTCTCGGTTGAAGAATCAGGGGAATCCATATATCCAATCAAGACATTACCTATATTAGGGTTGAAAGATTTTACAAAGCACCATACAAACTACCTCGATATCCTAGTGATAGGTTGGTCTTGTTGGAGCTCTGTAGATATATTGCAGAGGTGCATAAGTTGATTGTAAATAAACAAGATTTAGGTATTTCTTCCCCATCAAGATTTGGGTGTACTCTTGTGTCAACATGGAAACAACCAAGACTACATAAATTGAGTAGGATCCTTAACCATGGAATTATTGGGAGACATAAGAACAAGATATGACCCCATATGAAAGATTGGTCTGATTATAAAGGCATATTATAAACATGAGCCTACTCAAAAAGACAATTGGGAAAATTCATTGGATAAGCATGAAGTGAGAATAAAGGATTACTACAAATTATCTATGGAATTAATGAGGGAATTAAATTTGGGAAAATAACTAAGGAATTGGAAGATGATAAGAAAATGATATTGTTGCAAGTATGAGAAGATTGGTGTTTTCATTGATGTCAACAATCTTGTGTTGTCATTGGTGTCAACTGTATAAGGAGGAAGAATATCATTATAGGGGGAGATCTATGTGAGAGTAGTTGATGTTATCCATGCTTTGATTAGTTGCATTATGTTGTCATTAGTAAGATATTGGTGTCAACCTCTATTGTTGCTTTGATAAGGTTCTATCTATAGTTAAGGAAGTGTTGAAGGTGATGAGGATGTGTTTCTGGTGCTTTTTTTCCAACTACTTTTGAGAAAATTGATAAAAATAAGAAACAGTGTGTTGCAATGATGTTCTGGGTTGTAGGGTTGTGTTCTTGTGTTGCTCCACATTTCTTCTAGGTTGAAGATTTTATTTTGTGCTTCAAATATGTTGATAAGAGATGTTTAGAGGTGTTGTATCCAGAATTTGGTGTGTTGGATCATTGTATAGAAGAAAATGTGTTCACTAGAGTTTGAGCTATGTATTGTAGAGGTGATTGGGAAAAATGTATCTGCTCCATGTTTCTTCGTAGTTTTGTTTCAGGTCTTGTAGATCTGAAGGAGTGTTGATAGTGTTGGTATCTTTCTTCAGTTGAAGTGGTTCATGGTTTGGAGCTAAGGAAGTATGTTTCTTGAGTGATAGTGTATTGCAGAGTTGTCTGGATGTCCTTGGTGTGTACATTATTCAGGTGAAATTTTTTGCGAAGGATTTTGTTGGATTTCAGGGTGTTTATTGAATATTCCATATTGTGTTCAGGTGAAAATTGTTGTCTACAAGTTATGGACAGATAAAAGGAAGTGTGTACTTAAAAGCTCAATGGTGTTTTCACGGGTATTGTTCGAACTTGGTGTTTACACTACTTATGAAGGTTATTACTTGTTTGTGGAAGCATGATGTGGCGTGTAAGGATAGATTTACGTCCTAGATAAGGATTTTTGTGTCCAACTTTATTATTTTCCATAACAAGAATGTTTTGGTGCCAACCTAATTTGAATTTGCACAATTGAGGTGCATAGCCAACTTTGGAGAAAGGTTTCAAGGTTAAAGACAATATAAATATGAGTTGATTTGTTGATGGATTGTGTGAGATAAGAGATAAACAAGTATAATGCAAATTTCAAAGTTATAGAGTGTGAATTTGAGAAGTGTAGTGCGAGCTTTCATGTGTTAGATTATTGGATGCAATGAGTAGAAGGTGTCTACAATGCTTCAGATAGGTTGGGAAGGTGTTGGCGACATTGTGGTGGATCCTCTGTTGCATTGAGATAGTTTTCTCTATGTAACATTTCTTCTCTATATTCTTTTCTATTCTAGCAGTGAACCTTTGGCAGTGAGCTTTTTTTTTTTTTGGGAAGTGATCCCTTCAACATTGAACCCTTGTAATTGGTGTTGTTATTACTTATAATGTGAGCTAATCCTCATGATGGTTTTTACAATCTTTGGTTTACCATGTAAATTTGGTGTTCTCTTGTGTATGTTGTTTTTGTGCTTTAGTTTCTATTATTTTCTTTTCATGATAATTCATCATAAAAGGTTTAATGAATGAATGTGGATCTGAATGTGTATAAGGGTTTTGAAGTTTTAGGGTATAAATGATTCACCCCCCTCTCAGTTGTCTTGTACATTCAAAAATTGGTATCAAAGCAAGGTTCCTTGGAAGAAAGCTTAACTACTTGAGGTAGATTAGGGATGGTGCACAAGAAGGATATCCCCATGTTTGATGGCACATACTATGCATTGTGGAAGACAAGGATGGAAGGTTATCTAGTTTATCTTGGATTTGATATCTAGAAGGTAGTATAAAATGATTATACTATGCCTAGAAATGGTCCTAGCACTGAACCTGAAATTAAGGCCTATGAATGCAATGGTAAAGAAAGGCATGATGTCTTGTGTAGTATTACAAATTTTGAATTGGTGAAAGTTATGGATCTAAAAACTGCTAAAGAAATCTAGACAAAGTTGGAAAGCATTTATGAAGGAGATGATAAGGTCAAACAAGCTAAGATGTAGAATATGAAGATTATATTTGAGAACCTATGTATGTATGAAGATGAAAACATTACAAGCTACATGTAGAGGGTAGATGAAGTGGTTAATTCCATTAGAGGTCTTGGTGGGAAAGTCAAAGAATCAAAATTGGTAAAGAAAATTCTTAGAACTCTTCCTAAATCTTATAGTCATAAAGTTTCTACTATTGAGGAATTTGAAAATCTATATTTATATAGTAGAGATCAGTTGTATGGATCCCTAACAACATTTGAAATGAGATAATTTGGTGCAAAAGTTGAGACTACTTTTAATGTTGGAAAAAAAGAGAAGACTGAAGAATCAAATCAAGAGGATCTTGATGATGTGGAAGCTAACTTTTTGAGAAGGATGAAAAAGGGTATTGGTAAGTACAAAGGTAATTTTCCTTTTAAATGTTTCAGTTGTGGAAAGATAGGTCACTATGCTTCAAGATGTCCAAAAAGAGCTGTAAATGACAAAAACAAGGAGAACAAAGGTAAGATGATTAAGAAAAGCTATTATGTTAGAGAAGATGGATGTATTTCTAATGTGAATCTAATTATGGAGATGATGATGATGATGAATACTTGTTCATGGCTTTAAAATATGAATATGTTTCTACTAACTCTAAGAGATGTGTGAAGGATAGCCCTCCAGAGAGAAAATATAAGACTAAAGGTACTTTGGTATCTAATTTTCATGCTAGACAGGATAAGAACTATTGGATCATTGATAGTGGATGTTGTAACCATATGACTGGTGAAAAAAGTAAGTTTGTTAGAATTGAAAATTATGATGGAGGACTTGTTAGTTTTGGTGATGATTTAGGTGCTTAGATATGCGGAATAGGTTCAATCAGTTTTGATGGCAAGCATAATAATGATGATGTTTACTATGTTAAAGATTTAAGGAATAATCTCTTGAGTGTTGGAAAAATGTGTAGCAAAGGATGCAATCTTATGTTCTAGGATAATGGATGTGAGATCAGAAAAAGGTTCTAGAACTATGATTGCTACTAGAAGGACAAATGGAAATGTCTATTAGCTCAAGGGAATTGATGGTCATTTATTTATGACTTATATTAATGAATTTGGCTATGGCACTAGAGGATGTGTCAAATTAATTTTGACAACCTAGTAAGAATTAGTTCAGTTCAAGCTGTGAGAGATTTTCCAAAGATTACAAATAATATCAATGTTGTCTACAAGGATTGTTAGATTGGAAATCAAACAAGAAGAAGTTTCAAAGGTAAAGAACAATCTACTACCTGATTTTTAGAGTTGTTGGATACATATATTTGTGGTCCTACAAGATTAAGAAGTCTTCAAGGTGACATTCATTTCATTCTTTTGATTGATGATTATTCTATAATGACATGGGTTACTTTTATCAAAGAAAATCTGAAGCTCTAGACAAGTTTAAAACATTTAAAGTTATGATTGTGAATGGAATGGGTTATTAAAATAAATTTCTTGAGGTCTAAAAAAGGTGGAGAGTTCACCTTGAATGAATTTAAAATGCTTTATGAAAATCATGGCATAAAGAGGTAATTGTCTACCCCTAGAACTCCTTAGAAAAATGAAGTGGTTGAAAGGAAAAACATGACTATTCAAGAAGCTACAAGGACTATGAAATGAAAGAAGAAAATCTACTAGAAGTCTACTAGAGAGAAGCAATTCATACTATTGTTTATACACTTAACAAAGTTCAAGAAAAAAAAAACATCACAAAGACTCCCTATGAGCTATGGTATGGAAGGATTCCTATGGTCAAGTACTTTAGGGTGTTTGGAAGAAAATGTTACATTAGAAGAGATGAAGAAAGCTTGGGAAAGTTTGATGCAAGGTTTGATGAAGTTATCTTCCTTGTATATTCTACTAGAAGCAAATCCTATAACAAGAGATTGAGAAAAATTGTTGAGAGTGCAATTATCAAAGTTGATGAAGATTTTGAAAAGAATCTAGTGGTGATAAATGGATATGAATCAAATGAGCATACTTACAGAGAAGAAGAAAAAACTAATGAAAAATAAGTACATATTGAGGAAGAAGAAGCTTCAGAAAAGACCCCTAGAACCCTTAAGTATGTGTAGAAGAATCATTTTGAAGAATAGATCATTGGAGACAAAATTAAAGGTGTATTGACAAGAAGGAAAGCTACTAAAGAAGAGCTAAATCTGTGTTTAATTTTTGAAGTTGAACCTAAAATAATAATTGAGGCATGCAAAGATGAACATTGGATAAAGGTTATGAAAGAAGAACTACCATAGATTGAGAATAATTAGACTTGTGAACTTGTCCCAAGACCTACAAATAAAAACATAATTGGAACTAAATGGGTGTTCAAAAACAAACTAAATGAGAATGGAGAAGTGGTAAGAAACAAGGCAAGACTTGTGTGTAAAGGTTACTCACAAGTTGAAGGAATATATTTTGAGGAGATATTTGCTCTGGTGGAAAGAATGGGGGCTATTAGGATGTTTATGGCTTTTGCAACACATAAGGATTTTAAATTTTATCAAATGGATGTAAAGTCTGCTTTATTGAATGGAGAATTGGAAGAAGTATACATGGAACAACCAAAAGGATTTCAGTTATCAAAAAAACTAAATATGGTCTATAGATTGAAGAAAGAATTGTATGGCCTGGAGCAATAAAAGTACCATAGATAGTAATCTTTAATTTAAATTTGAAAATATCAAATTCTCATTGCGGTTGTATATGTTGTTGACATAATTTTTGGAAGTAATGAAGCTACGTGTAAGAAGTTTGTAAAAGAGATGCATAATGAGTTTGAGATGTCTATGTTTGTAGACATAAATTTATTCCTTGGGCTACAAATCAATCAAACTATTAAAGGCATTTTCATTTCACAATCAAAGTATGTCAAAGAAATTTTGAAGTTTGGAATGGAAGATTCTAAACTGGTATGTACTCCTATGGTTACTAGTTGCAAACTAAGCAAGAATGATGAATCTCCTGAGGTTGATCAAAACAAGTATAAATTAATGATTAGTGGACTACTATATCTAACTGCTTCTAGATCGGATATCATGCATACAGTTTGTCTCATGGCTAGATTTCAAGATCTTAGAGAATCACATGTTGTAATAGTAAAAAGGCTATTCAGATACTTGTAGGGCACTCTGGATCATGGCTTATGGTATCCAAAGGATACTAATTTCACCTTGAGTTCTTACACTGATGTAGATTGGGTTGGTTGTGTAGATTCCAAAAAAAGTGCAAGTGGTGGTGCATTCTTTCTTGGATGTAGATTGGAATCATGGATAAGAAAGAAACAAGATTCAGTTTATTTATCTACTATAGAGGTTGAGTACATTGTAGCAGCACCTTGTTGCACACCACAGGTGTTATGGATGAGGGAAACATTGAAGGATATCCTAGAGTGGTGTATGATGAACCAATTTCTATCTTTTGTGATAATACAAGTGCAATCAATATTTCAAAGAATTTGGTAATGCATTCAAGGACAAAACATATCTCAATTCGATATCACTTTCCAAGAGAAAAGGTTCTGGAGAATTAATTGAAGCTTGAATGTGCCAAAAAATGATCAAATTATTGATATATTCACTAAGGCTCTTCCTAAGGATACTTTTGAGTATCTCTGGGAGAATTTGGGGGTTATTTTCCATCCTTCGAACTAGATACACAAGGAGATGCATTAGTCCATTTCTATCTCAAGATTCATTCTTTGTTCTGGACTGATGTTGGTGGATACCTCTTAGGGGGAGTAGGTAGTAGCATTGTTGTTTGTTGTAGTTAGAAGGATGTGTGTTGTCATTGAGCAGTGGTAACTAATTTAGTGTAGTTTTGTGTGTGCTCCTAAGGAGGGAGTATACAAAGAAGTAAATGAAAGATTTTTTGTAGAACAATTGTGAGAAGGAAGATTGATGTCAAAGTGGAGAATAAATGATACAATTTTGTTGTCCTTTTCCATTGATGTCAAAGGGGGAGAGAGAGAGTCATGTGAAAAAGACAAGTTATCAAAGGGAGAGAGAGTGTAATGAATATGTTGTCAAAGGGGGAGAAAAGAGAAAAGGAAATAGGAATGGAGAAGAGATATTGTGTCTTTGATGGTTTTTCACATCATGTGTTGCCATCAATGAAAAAGGGGGATATTGTTGCAAGTATGAGAATATTAGTGTTGTCATTGATGTCAAAAATATTGTGTTGTCATTGGTGTCAACTGTATAAGGAGGAAGAAGATCATTATTGGGGGAGATCGTTGTGAGAGAAGTTGATGTTATCCATACTTTGATTAGTTGCATTATGTTGTCATTAGTAAGATATTGGTGTCAAACTTTATTGTTTCTTTGATAAGATTATATCTATGGTTAAGGAAGTATTGAAGGTGATGAGGATGTGTTTATGGTGCTTGGTTTCCAAGTGCTTTTGAGAAATTTTGATAAAAAGAAGAAACAGTGTTGTAGTGGTGTTCTAGGTTGCAGGGTTGTGTTCTTATGTTGCTCCGCATTTCTTCTAGGTTGAAGATCTTCTTATCCACTTTAGATATGTTGATCAAAGATGTTCAAAGATGTTGTATCAAGAGTTTGGTGTGTTGGATCATTGTACAAAAGAAGTTTTGTTCACCAAAGTGTGATTTGTGTATTGTAGAGGTGTCTGGGAGAAATGTATTTGCTTCGCATTTCTCTACAGTTATGTTTCAGGTCTTACATATCTAAAGGATTGTTGATATTTTTTTTATCTTTCTTCAGTTGAATTGTTTCATGGTTTGAATCTATGGATGTATGTTTCTTGAGTTATAATTTATGGAAAAGTTGTCTAGATGTACTGGGTGTGTACATTCTTTAGGTGAAATTTATTATGAAGGATTTTTTTGGATTTTAGGGTGTTTATGGAATATCCTAGATTGTGTTCAGGTAACATTTGTTATCCGTGAGTTATGGATAGATCAAAGGAAGTATGTACTTAAAATCTTAATGGTGTTTACATAGGTATTGGCCAACCTTGGTGTTTACACTGCTTGCAAAGGTGCTTAGTTGTTTTTGGAAGTATGGTGTCGCGTATAAGGATGTATTTAGGTCATAGCTAAGGATTTTTGTGGTCCTCCTTCATTCCTTTCCACCACATTAATTTTTTGGTGCTGATCTTATTTGAATTTTCATGGTTGAGGTGCATAGTCGACCTTGGAGAAAGGTTTCAAGGTCAAAGATGATATAAATATGAGTTGAGTTGTTGATAGATTGTGTGAGAGAAGAGATAGACAAGTATGATGTGAATTGTAGAGTTATAGAGTGCAAATTTGAGAAGTGCAGTGCAAGCTTTCATGTGTTATATTACTAGATGTAGTGAGAAGAAGGTGTCTAAAATGCTTCAAATAGACTGCAAAGGTGTTGGTGACATTGTGGTGGATTCTTTGTTGCATTGAGATAGTTTTCTCTATGTAACATTTCTTTTATATTCTGGCAGTGAGCTTTTGGTAGTGAGTTTTTCCTTTTCTGGGCAATGAGCCCTCTGATAGTGAGACTTTTTAATCAGTGTTGTTATTACTTATAATGTGAGCTAATCCTCATCGTGGTTTTTCCCATCTCGGGTTTTCCATGTAAATCTAGTGTTCTCTTGTGTATGGTGTTGTGCTTCAGTTTCTGTTATTTGATTTTCATGATAAATCATCATAACATATTTAAGGGTTTAATGAACTAATTTGGATTTGAATGTGTATAAGGGTTTTGAATTTTTAGGGTACAACTAATTCACCCCCCTCTTAGTTGTCTTGTGCATTCAACAACTACATCCTATGTATATCACAAGAAGGATCTTTGACCCACCTATAGAGGTAGTGAATTGATCAATTCTATAGGATTCTCTTATTGATAATAGGGCTATAAACATGGTGATTGGATCAATTAAATGTATAGAGACACCATACCCAATGTTTGAAAGGAAGTTGGGTGATCGGAAACAAATTCCTACACTAATCTAAGTAGGGGAGAGTTACAAAACATTTCCTTTTAACACCTTAAATAGTTACAGTAATGAGAAACACATAGGAATAATGGAATAGAACAACAAGTCCACAAATACAACAAACACCAAATATACATGTGGGAAAAACCCTTTCGAGTAAAAAACCCCACCCTCCAAAAGCATACTACTATTGTATTACTTCAAACAAGAGTTACAATACAACCCCAAGTACAAATCTTTCTTCAATAAGTGCTTCGAAACAAACACCTATTTTAGTTGCAAACAAACTATGAATTCTACAATGTAAGACACTCAATATATAGAGAGATGCAAGGTTTAAGAAGAATCTAGAAGAGGAGGGGAATCCAAATCCACCTGGCACAATATCCCATGCCATAAAAATACATTTGTACACATGTACAACATTCCCTTACACCCCTTACAAGTGTCATTACATGCAATATTTTTTCTCGTAGCTTGGGCACCTAGAATATGCTAAAAATAGGCTATGACAGATGCCTTACAATTGTCATATAATCTATCATAGCCTCTATCATACTCACAACACTAACAACTATAAGAGAATCTGCCATAAATGACTCAAAATAACTGATTCTCTTACACCTTGTCATAACCCATCTTGGGTGCCAACTTCCTCCATGCATAAAGATGCCCTATGATACATAATAGAATCTGTCATAAGTCAAATATTCCAAAGTGGGATGCCTATGTCCACTTGGGATGATTATGTGTCATCCAGTCACCTCCAACAGGATGCCACCCAACTGGTGGGTCTCAATTTATGACATGAAACCATAGGAAATTAAATAATACAAATAATACATTAATACATTAATTAATCAATATTAGGACTCTAAGGTTGAGACACCTTAATCCCAACATTCTCCCACTTGTCAAAAACCTACTGAGAGATATGGAATCATCTGCTCAGGGCACCAAGGCCCATGGAATCAGAACACCATTTGAACTTCTTTATGCTCACTGGTTTTGTTAGTGCATCTACAACGTTCAACAAAGTATCAACCTTATCCAAGTTCACCTTTCCATCTTCTACCATATCAAAAAAAATGATACTGAACATCGATGTGCTTTGTTATGGCATGGAAAGTAGGATTCTTTGCTAAGAATAATGCACTTTGACTGTGACAATAAACCATAATCTTTCCTACATCAAAACCAATATCAAAACACAATATCTTAAGCCAAATAACTTCCTTATAAGCATGAGTGGCTACCATGTACTTTGCCTCTGTTGTGGATAATATGACTACAACCTACGGTTTACTTATCCAATTGATAGCACCACCAAACATCATAAACATGTAACCACTAGTGGACCTTCTGTTGTCAATGTCACCTACCCAATCTAAATCCACATATCCATGAATACTCATAGAATGTTGAGGTCCAGTAGGATAACCATGAAAAAACAAGGCATACTTGGAAGTACCTCATAAATATCTGAACACTCTCTTAACCGCATCCCAATGCACCCATTCAAGATTATCCATAAAATGGATAAAGACTCCCATTTCTTGGGCAATGTCTAGTCTCGTACACACCATCACATTCATCATAATTCCAACTGCACTCACATATGGTACTCTGGTCATATCCTCCATCTCGGTAGGAGATTTTGGATAATCATTCATACAAATATTTGTCCCCTGCATCATAGGAATGACTAACTATTTGCAATATACCATGTTGAATCTCTCCAACACTGAGTTCACATACTTGCTCTAGCTTAACCAAATATTTTTGTTAGCTTTGTCTCTCATGATATCCATTCCCAGAATGTACCTAGCTGCACCTAGGTCTTTCATCTCAAACTGTGTTGACAACTGAAACTTCAAATCTGAAATCATACTTTTACCATTCCCAATAAACAACATATCATATACGTATAAGACAATAATGAGAATGTAACCGTTATCAGATTTAAAATATACACAATGGTCAGATTTAGATCTCTAAAATCCCAATGACAACACATAGGTATCAAAATTGTGGTACCACATTCTAGGAGACTATTTCAAACCATAAAGAGACTTCTTTAGTTTGCAAACCAAATTTTCTTTACCTTTTTCAATGAAATGCTCTGGCTATGATATGCAAATCTCTTCCTCCAAGTCACCATGAAGAAACTTTGTCTTCACATCCATTTATTCCACTTCTATCATAAGTTGTTGTAAGTGACAAAATAAGATGGATAGATGTCAACTTTGCTACAAGAGAGAATATCTCCCCATAATCAATTCCCTCCACCTATGAAAACCCCTTAGCAACCAACCATGCCTTATACTTCTCAATATTGCCATCGAGACCACACATTTTCTTGAAAACCCGTTTACAAACAACAGGTTTACGTCCAATAGGAAAAGGTACTAGATCCCAAGTCTTATTTTTCTCTAAAGCAGCCATCTCCTCATCCATGGCATGCCTCCAGGAATCTACATCACTCATACCCATAGCCTCTCTAATAGCCCTAGGCTCATTAGAGTTAGCAATCAAAGAAAACATGCAAGCGGAATCCAATAATAAATAACCAAAAATTTCTGGTTGCTACCTAACTCATGTAGACCTCCTCAAAGGCTAAGGTTGAGGATCTTCTTCTTCTTCAAAAATTTTAGAGCTGCTTGAGCTCTCCTCATTATTAGATCCAACATGAGTGTGTAGTTCATCTTTCTTCAGAGTAGGTGGAATCTGAACTACCTCCTTTTGTTTCTCCTCTTTCTCTGGTTGCAGCTCAACAGTGGAAGGTTTCATCTCTCTAAAAATCACACTTCTACTATAAAGAACCTTCTGAGCTTCTGGATCCCAAATCATGTACCCTTTCATACCAACACCATAGCCAATAAATATAAACTTAACAACCTTTTTCTCCAACTTTGACCTTTTCTCAATTAAAACATGAGCATAAGCTTCACAACCAAATACTCTAAGATTTCTCATCAAAGGATTTTTACCAGACTATGCCTCCATGGGTGTCTTTCCAACAAGCGTTGATGTAGGAGATCTATTGATCAAATAACATGTAGTGGCTATCGCTTCAGCCTAAAAATTTTGTTCAAGGCTACCACCACTCAACATACTCCTAGCCCTCTCCATCAATGTCCTGTTCATCCTCTCCACAACTCCATTTTGTTGTGGTGTGTAGGGAGTTATCTTATGTCTCTCAATCCCATTCTCTTTATAGAACTTTTCAAACTCTATGAAACAAAACTCACCACCATTTTCAATCCTCAAACACTTAATATTTTTGCCAGTCTAATTTTCTACCAAGGCCTTAAACTCCTTAAATCGACTAAAGACTTCAACTTTAATTTTGAGAAAATAAATGAATGTCCTTCTACTGTAATAATCTATAAAAGAAATAAAATATATAGATTTTTATAACAAAGGAACATTCACAAGACAATTTTTTTTTGAATGAACATAGTCCAACACCTCAGAAGACTTGTGAGAACTACAATAAAAAGAAACACGATTTTGTTTTCCATATACACAATGTTCACAAAAGTCAAACTCAAGATTACAATAATCAAGGCCTTCAACAAGGCTTATATTTTTTAGGGTTCTAAAACCCTTCTCACTAATATGACCAAGTCGTTGGTGCCACAACATTGTCTTCTCTGTAGGAAGCTTCATTTCCATGGAATGAGCACCCTTAGGTACCCAAAATGCATGACCATCGGATTTAGCTACAACATACTTCTTCTCTACATGATCTGATGGTGAGGATGAAGAATCTAAAGATATCTTCTTCGGTACATCAAAAGAACTATTGCATTGTATAGTACATGCATCAAGTTGAAAGAAGGTGCCAATACGAACTCCCTTAGCCAACACCATAGCTCCTCTTGTCATCTTGAATCCTCCACTAGAGAAAACAACTTGCACTCCTAAATCATTTAGTTTACTTACAGAAAGAAGGTTTCGTGCCAAACCCAGGATATGCAAAACACCATCAATCCCCTTAACTCGTCCATTAGGAAATCTGATTTTGATTGTTCTATGACCAACAATCTTCAGGTAAGAGTCATTGCTGAGGTACACCTCCACGCCATCATATGCCTCATACTTCAAGAACGAACCTCTATAAGAGGTCATGTGAAAGGATGCACCTAAATTTATCAACCACATATCTTCTTATGCATGGGCTGCCAAGGTTGCAATAAATGCTCCTACTTCAACTTGGGATAATTTTTTAGATTCAAAATCAGAGAAAGACTTGTTTTTCTTCTTCTTCTCCTTGTTGCAATATTGTCGAATGTGACTAACTTCACCATAGTTCAAGAAAATTTCCTTGGAATTCTTACCAGGAGATTTAGATCTCCCTAGAGAATTTGACTTGGATTTCTTGTCTTTCTTTTTTCCTCTCTCCTTTGGTCTACCATGAACAGAAAGGGCCTCCTTGGCCATCTCAAAAGAATTCCTTTACATCTCTTCAAATAATAATGAGGCAACCATATCATCCATCTTAAAGGTGGAAGTATTGCTTCCAATAACCATCACCAGGTGGTCCCAAGAGTTTAGAAACAAACACACAAGGAGCATACAATAGTCTTGTTTGTCAATCTTGTCTCCAACAAAACCTAGTCGAGAAATCAACATGTTGAATGCATTTAGATGATCTGCCACAAATCCTCAATCTTCCATTTTCAAAGAATACATCTTCTTTCTTAGGAAAAGATTGTTTACTAGGGATTTATCTTGATAGACATCACCAAGATTTTTCCACAGAGAACCATAAGTCTTCTCTTCATGGACATTTAGGAGGATGGAATCAACCAAATAGAGTCTAATAAGACCCTTGGATTTTTGATCCATGAGCTCCCAATCTTCTTGTTTCATGCTTGTCAATTTGGTTCCAGAAATAGCAACCCATAGATCATGATCTACGAGCATGTCTTCCATTTTGAGCTTCCAAAGTTCAAAATAACCATCATTAAACTTCTCCATCTCATTCCTCCCAGATGTGCATGCCATCTCTTTTCTACAACAAGGTCACAAAATACACTTCTACAAAAATCCCACTAAAAAAAAGATCGTCTCAAAAAACCCTTCTAACCCAACAAATGAATCAAGGTTGGCCAGGCTCTGATACCAACTAAAAGGAAGTCAAGTGAGTGGAAACAACTTCCTACACTAATCTAAGTATGGGAGAGTTACAAAACTTTTCCTTTTAACACCTTAAACAATTACAGTAATGAGAAACACAAATGAATAATGGAGTATAAAAAGTGCATAAATACAACAAACACCAGATATACGTGGGGAAAACCCTTTCAGGTAAAACACCCCACCCTCCAAAAGCATAGTACTATTGTATGTTGATGTTGTTTGTCATTGATGTCAAAGTTAACTGGAGTTTGTTGGTCTAAGTTTTCATTGATGTAAGCTAGATCATATGTTGATGTTAAAGCTTTTTCACAGGGTGTTGAGGTTAAAGATATGAATGATGTTGATGTCATGGTGTTGGTCATTTCATGTTGTTGGTACCATCTCATGTTACATATCTTTCAAAGGTGCTGATAAAAATTGATGCTAGGTGTTGATACATTTGTTATTACAAGGTCCTTGATGTCATGATTTAAGGTGATTGTTTATTCATGGTCATGATTCCTATTCGAAGAGTTTGTGATGTCCAAAGTTGGAGATGCACAAGGTATTTGATGTCACTACTATGCAAGTTGAGGATGCTAAAGATGACATAAGGTTTGTTAATTAGGAAACATGCCCATTCATTAATCAGTTTATGATATAGTTCCTATCATGGTGCTATATGGTGGTTGGCAGAGGTCATGGATCAAACACAATGTTTTCCATTCATTGAGAGTTATTGAAGTTGATTAAGGTTTCTTTCATTACTTGTTTTTAAACCTTAAATTAGGTTTGTTATGCAAAGATATTAACAAGATCACTTTGGTTATAATTTAAAGGTGACTTATAGTCACTGGTCATCAATGACTTTAGTGACCATTTAAGGGTTCAAGTCCATTTGTAACCGGCCTCTACTCTTAGATATAACTAGCTATACAGGTTAAACTCTTGCATTGCACCGCCTAAAGTAAGATCAAAGGAAGTTATTTAATTGGTGATTTGGTGGGTAAAGAAAATCAAAGGTCGTATTTTAAACTTCACAACGGTTGTTTCCTATAGACTGCACTTTGATGGGCTTATGGATGTTATTGCCTTAGTTTCAGTTATACATAGTTTAATAACTATCTTTTGAAGAATGATGAGCTGAGAAAAGGTATGAGTGCATTAGGTTCTATTTTGGTGGTGGCCCAAGCTTGTGGAGGAGGTTAACAAAATTTTAATGCAACATCCAAGTCAAGATCAATGGTATCTATTTGATTTGTGTATTGGTGGAAGTCTAAGATCTAGGGCTCTATTTTAAACTTGAACAACAATTATTTCTCGAAGCTCAAGCATTGACTGGAGTCTAACAATTAGTTGTGTTTTCTAACTGTTTGATCAATGGTTAATGTGATGGTGCCAAATTTGAAAAACGTTCTAGATTGAAAAGGCCTTTTGTATTCCATCGATCAGGAGGTGTGGTTTTCAAGATGATATGAATTTGTTTGTTTTTTTGTGATTATGGTTTATGGATGCAAAAAAATACTATAGAAATGTGGTTTTTGTTGAGGCAGAAAATAATAAGGAAATTTTGAATAATAGAAGCTACTGGATTCATTGTTCGAGTTATGCATTGAAAAATGAGTGACCATAGTATGAGAACTACAGGTTTGGTTTGGAGACATTGATGTCATATTTTTGTGACAATCAACAAAGAGAGGAAAGACTTAAATGGCAATATTATATAGTGCTTGCATATATCAGTTTCTTTGATTGGATTTATCATATGTGTTCATTCCTCCCATGTTAGAGTGTGTTGAAGTTTATGACACCTTTTCAATGAAGAGAAAATGCACAGAGAAGAAGATTTGATTAACAGTTCATGAAAGGTTTACAAGGCTTTGAGTGATAGTATTCTTGAAATGTATTTATTGCATAGTTTCATCATTTGAACAAAATCACAAGTATGTGCAGATTGATTTGATATCAAAGTTATGTACAATGAGAGAAAATGAATGACAGTGTTGTATAATCTTATTATATCACTATGTTCTATTGGTTCCCAAGAGTTTGGTCTGATTGTGATGTAGATCATCTATAGACTTCAAGGGGTTCTAAAGACCCAAAATACAAAACTTGAGATCACTTAACTTTCACCCAAAATTCTCTTCATTAACACTTGTTTCCACATGGCTATAAGACAACAAATCATCAAATCATTCTTCTAAACTCTTACCAGACCCAAGTACATCTTAACCATCATTATTTGACTGAATCAAAGCAAAAACACTTTTAGAAAACTCCGAATCAATCAACTCATCCAACATTCACACCCAAGACACCAAATGCTTGTAGTATTTCACAATAGAAAATCAGGTATATCTTTTGACCCTGATTGAATATCCAAATACCAAACACATTTTTAGGAACCCATTACAACCTCATTAAACATATTACAAATTTAGATACTCTTGTTTTGAAAAGAACATCAAAAATTGCATGTCCCATTGCATTTAGGCTTAATTAGGCCTAAATTATAAAGCATGTCTCCACTAAACAACTTCTCAACCCTTAATTCCCACTATCAGTCCTTCATCAGGCTCTAAAACTATAGATTCAACAACATTTGAAGACTGAAAGACTCTTTAATGTACTAAAAGGTAAAACCCTCACTTAGAGATTAAGCTGGGGAGAAGGTGCAAAGGGAGTTACACCACTGAGAGAAAGAGTGGGTAGGTGCATCTTATAGGATCTATTGTTGGGTAATATGGATGGTATGTTGAGGTTGTGTGATGCAACAGTGAGGGAGATGGATATCTATCTAAGAAACACTTGAAGAGTTTGCAACCATTTCAAAGTTGAAAGTCAGTCTGAAGAATGATTCAATGATTGGAAAAGATGAAAAGAGGATGACAAGCACGTCAAGAGAAGGCCAAGGATGAATTGATTGGAATGAGGAAAAATTGCTTAGGAAATCATGGTCAAAGCATACTAAGGACAATCATGTGTCCTTTGATTGGAAAATAGGTTAGAGGGTAGTTGAATACTGTGATTTGTGAATTTGATGGCACAAGAGATTATTGGGATAGAGAACTTGAAGATAGAAGGTGGAATGAAGCAAAGTAAAAGGCAAGGCCAAAGGAGTGAGTTTGAGTATACAAGAAGAGGAAAAGAGTGGACAATCAAAGATAAATTTGGTAGAGGATTGTTTGCAGGTGTACATGAAAGTTCTACATTAGTTTCAGAGGGTGGAAAGGTCTAAGAATATACAAGGATAGTTTGCAAAGGTGAAGCAACATTCAAGTGGAAAAAAGTTCAAATATGCAAGGAATGATTCAAATCTGCCGTATCTGGTATAGTGGAGTTTGAGTATACAAGAAGAGGAAAAGAGTGCACAATCAAAGATAAATTTGGTAGAGGATTTTTTGTAGGTGTACATGAAAGTTCTACATTAGTTTTAGAGGGTGGAAAGGTCTAAGAATATACAAGGATAGTTTGCAAAGGTGAAGCAACATTCAAGTGGAAACAAGTTCAAATATGCAAGGAATGATTCAAATCTGCAGTATTTGGTACAGTGGAAAGAATCACCACATGAAGGAGTGTTTGAGAGGAAGAATGATCTACACCAACACATTTCCAAAGGGACTTGGAAACTGTTTAGGTCGGTTCTTTAGTGCAGGAGCACCTTGTGCATTGTATGTCTCCAATAGGCAATATTGTAGATTTTGAATTATCATCATGTTATGCATGTAAAAGGTCATTTAAAATGTATTTGAGTAGGTTCCTAGGAGGTCAAAGAGGTCAAATTGAAAAATTTGTCTTTTTGTTGCATAAGATGCAAAAATTGCAAAATTGCAAGAAGTTGTAAAGTTAGGAAGTTGAAGAGTCATCTTTGTAAAAAGAGTTGGTGGATCAATTGTAACTGATGGGGAAATCAAAAATATTTATGTATGCATCTTTTAAAGGCCTTGTGAAGGCGAGCAATATATTGTATTCTTGAAAGAAAATAGTAATTAAAAGTACCCTATTATGTATTTTTAACATTTTTCTCTAATAGTTACTAGTTTGTACATACTATACAATACTTTTTAGGTTATATTCTTGATTTGATCTTATATAGTAAGGTGTTATCTCCCTTTTGAAAGATATTTGAGGTCTTTTCATTAAGTTTAAGGGTTTTGAGATAATTTTTACAATAAGAGGTCTGAAAACCCAATTAAGGGTTTGAGAGTCTAAAGAATGGTCTAGCAACCATTCCACCGATTTAGGCTTTGTGAATAAGTGGAATGGGTTAGGGTAGGTTAAATTTTAATATGTTCATGATTGCAGGTGCAGGGGAAGTAAGGATACAAATTTTTGGTTGCTACCCTCACAGAAAAATTTGAGTTTTCCATGAAAGTTGACAGCTCCAAGGTAGAATCTATTGTAAATGCATTCAAGGAGGTTATAAAATGGCCACAAGGTGCTCCTGCCCCAAACAACTAGCCTAAAAATTTTCCAAGTCCCTTTGGAAATGTGTTGTTGTAGATCATTCTTCTTCTCAAATACTCCTTCATGTGGTGATTCTTTCCACTATACCAGATACTACAAATTTGAATCATTCCTTGCATATTTGAACTTGTTTCCACTTGAATGTTGCTTCACCTTTTCAAACTATCCTTGTATATTCTTGGACCTTTCCACCCTTTGAAACTAATGTAGAACTTTACTATACACTTGCAAACAATCCTCTACCAACTTTATCTTTGACTGTCCACTCTTTTCCTCTTCTTGTATACTTAAACTCACTCCTTTGGACTTGCATTTTACTTTGCTTCATTCCACCTTCTATCTTCAAGTTCTATATCCCAATAATCTCTTGTGCCATCAGATTCACAAATCACAGTATTCAACTTCCCTCTAACCTCTTTTCCAATCAAAGGACACAAGACTATCCTTAGTATGCTTTCACCATGCTTTCCTAAGAAATATTTCCCCATTCCAATCAATTCATCCTTGACCTTCACTTGACTTGCTTGTCATCCTCTTTTCATCTTTTCCAATCATTGAATCATTCTTCAAACTGAATTTCAACTTTGAAATGGCTGCAAACTCATCAAGTGCTTCTCAGATAGATATCCATCTCCCTCACTGCTTCATCACACAACCTCAACATACCATCCATCTTACCTAATAGTAGATACTAGAAGATGCACCTACCCACTCTTTCTCTCAGTGGTGTAACTCCCTCTGCACTCTTTGGGAAAAAATAGAACACACTTTATGAATAGTGATATGTATGGAAACAAAGTAACCCTCTGGTTTGTATTTAATTTCTTCTGAAGTGTTTTCCAATGAGGCATGATGTTTTCCAGTGGAGCATAGTGATTTTCCAGTGAGGCGGGTTGAGTAGCTAGCGAGGCTTGTTTTATTGCCAATGAGGCAGGTTGAGTAGCCAGTGAGGCATGCAATATGTAATCAACAAAGTTTTAGCCAGTGAGGCTTAATGAAACAAATTTTTAGAGTGGTTTTTCACCCTTTTAGGGTTTTCCACTCATAAAACCTATGCTATGTTTCCTCTTGGTGGTGTAATATATTGTGCTTGATTGATCATCTTGGATTCAAGTGTTATGTTGTGATTTGTATACAATATCTAGAGTGTTTGAAGTATTTTTACTTGGTCTCTTTGAATAATCAAGTGAGTTAAGTTTTTGAAATTGATTTTTCATTTGACCACTGATTCACCCCCCCTCTCAATAGTATTTTACTTCAACATTGTATTAATTAAAATAATAGTTACAATATAACCCCAAGTATAAAGGTTTCTTCAACAAGTGCTTCAAAATAAACACCTATTCTAGAGTGATATCGGCAACACTTCGTTACTTGCAAAAAAATTATGCATTCTACAATACAAGGCACTCAATATATATAGAGATGCAAGCTTGAAGAAGAATCTAGAAGGAGAGGGGCATCCAAATCCATATGGCACAATATTACACACCATAAACATGCATTTGGACACATGTACAACATTCCCTTACACCCCTTACAAGTTTCATTACATGTAATATTCTTTCTCCAAGACTGGGTACCTAGAATATGCTAAAAATAGGCTATGGAAGATGCCTTATAACTATCATAGAATCTTCCATAGCATCTTTCGTACTTACAACACTAAAAAATCTAAGAGAATCTATCATAAATTACTCGAAATACCTAATTCTCTTACACATTGTCATAACCCATCTTGGGCGCCAACTTCCTCCATGCATAAAGATGCCCTATGATGTGTCATAGAATATATCATAAGTCAAATATTCCAAAGTGGGACACCTATGTCCACTTGGGATGATTATGTGTCATATAGTCACCTCTAATAGGGATGCCACCTAGCCGGTGGGTCCCAATGTATGACATGACACGATAGGAAATTAAATAATACAAATAACTATAATAATACATTAATTAAATCAATATTAGGACTCTAAGGTTGAGACACCTTAATCCCAACATTTTTGGAGCCACACCCTAAGGCTCAGGAGTAAAAGAAACAAAATGTCAATAGTAAGAGAAGTGAAAGATAAAAGAGAAACCATTTTTTTTGCTACCAAGAAGAACAACGTAAAGAGGAATAGTGATTCTTGAGTCCCACTCTAGAGGATAAAAATAGAACACCTTCAAACTAATCATCCTGAAATGTCTCCATCTCCTTCATCTCCAACTTCATCTCCAACTTCATCTTCATATTAAAAAATGGAGCATTTTATTCACTCTCCTTATAACTCATCTCCACCCAACCCACCCTTGAAATCACCTCCTAGGAAAACTGTCCCATCAACTCAGAGTTTGACTAGTGAATCTCCTATTCCTACTCCATCTCTACCTCCAATTCCCATTCCACCACATCAGAATCCAACTTCTTCATCTCCCCATTCTTATCCACCTAAAATCATACCTCCACCCCCTCACACACAATTGGAGAACCAACCTAAAGTGGATGAGTTACTAAAATAAACATAGATTGAAAATATTGACACCTTAGTACAAGGAGATATCCCTCAAGTTGAGGACCAGACTCAATACTCATTGGGAAATATCAGTGATGTGAGTGTGACTCCCCTTCCTTCTCTTCAACCTCCACATATAGGGTCTACAACTATTCTAGTATGGCTCAACCATACTATATAAAAAAGAGAAATAACTTACATCCAAGAGGAAGAAGATTTATTTTCTTTAACCATATAAGGCACAACCAAGAAAGAAAAAGGATATGATACTCTTTGTTATATTAGTGGATGAAAAAGAAATTAGAGTGGCACAAATATCCAGCCCTATGGTATATAATCCTAAGGCTCAAATGATACCATGAGACTACAACATATAAAAAGTAAATTTAGGGACTATGACCAGAGAAAAGGAAAAAAATCATTGCAATTAGTTGCCACTCCCATACTTGAGTGAATGAAGAAGGGTGAGAACACACAACAATAACTTAAAACTGAAGTAGGACAACTAACTTCATACATACATAATTTTGTTGGCCCTATTGACTTAATTGCACTTGCCCCCACATTGCTAACAACGTTGAACCAAGAGACTCGGCACTCAGATGCAAAATTTGTTATCCCAACTATGAAAGAATAGAGAGAAGGGTAACAAGATATGGAAATATAAACAAAAATAGATGAGGAACTATTAGTGAGGGAAGGGAATATTCTAGTTTTGTAAAAATTGAGAGCCACTCCCTTTATTGAGTTAGTCCGCTTGGACATTTTTGATACAAAAGATCAAAAGTTACAAGAAGAATGGTTGAAAGCTAATAAACTTAGCGTGAAAACATTGAACAAATGCAAGGAAAAAGTGAATAAGAGTAAAAACATAGTTGAAAAGGTGACAGATAGAATAAAGGAGTTTATTAATGATATTCCTATTTAATTAATTTTTAATTGATTGTTAGCCTAATTTATTTCACACACTTAAGCTAAACTTAGGAGTACTTTTTATGTTAACTAAAGTGAGGTTTTATTAGATCATTTTGTCTCATCACAGAGGATGAAGAAAATTTTCATGATATAATACCTTTATCATTTGGGTTTGCTCCTATAAATCACTCATCCTTATTTCAATATCTCTCAATCTCCTTAAAGACTCTTGAGGTTCATTCTATAAGTTTTTCTTGTTGAGGATATAGAAGATTGGTGTTTGCAACTCTCTTGTGTGGAAGGTGTTTTTATTTTTTCTTTGAGCCTACATCTCGTGTTTATTCACAATTATAACAAAAAAATGATTTTGAATAAAATATTATGCCATATCTAGGAAATTCTAGTGAAGAAATTGGTTCCATCAACTAGTATAATATTATTCCATGTAAGAGGATCAAGTTGAAATGAGTGAAAGAATTTATGAATCTATTACCAACTATTATATGTATGAAAATACAACCAAAAAAATGTAAAGGAGTTTCTTTTACCACAAAATGGGAATTTAGTATTGGAAATTCTTAAATGTATAAGATGAATGCCCATAACTTAAGACATAGGAGGAACATGTGGAGCATGTCTTGCATGCTCTAAAAATTCTAATCCATAATCATTTTTAGGATAACTTAAACAAGTGTACCTTCAACATAGTGTAAATATAGTGCCTAGACTACATCATATATTACACATGCATCCATATAAATCAAAGGAAAATTAAGGCGAGTTCAAACTATCCAACTCCATGCCAAAGTGGCATTTATTTTGACACAATGTAATAATGTGCCTTCAAGGAGTTCAATACAAATCTAATTTGGAAATTCTTAGCATTACACCACTTTTACATTTTGATGAATAAATTTTATTATATACTCAATACACTACTCATATAACATGCATATTCGGATTCCTACCATTCATTAAAATTTATTGACATGGTATAATTCTACTGCACCTAGGAGAAAATTTATATGCTATTTTTTAAGTTGTCAAGTAGACGCACCACTATATTCTAGGTAAGGAAATAATTGTTCATTATGACCATTAGCCACCATAATTCTTATAAACATCTAGAGAAAGATGGATAATTTATACCACACAAAGTTGATGACATATTTTTATTAATTATATTTGTTGATAAAAAAATCAAATGAGAAGAAAGTAAGGTAGTATATTACCTTACCCATCCACCAATTCAAAAACTCATCATAGTGTTGGACTCACATAATAACTTCTCTAACTAGGGAAATCTCTACTTAGTAGATCCAAGCTACATTAAAAAACCTATATCATATTTTAACAAGGTAAATAGGTTGGTGAATTCCATTTTTCCAAAAATATTCTCTTCAATCTCAATCATATTTATATTCTAGAATGTGCACCTCCTTAAAGACTCATCTTGGAGGTACATTGTACTAAATAGGTAAACACTTTGATGTTAAAAAAATATTGATAGTGTTATAGTAAAATTTATATTAGCCTTACATGAATGTAAACATTGAGCACCATATCAAGTCCTATATTACTTATTCCAACAAAAATCTCATAAATAGGAGCTTGGTATTTACACACCTCATTTAGTAGTATGTAGTCTTTAAGAATATGTCAATATGGATTTCACATGAATGGAAAACCTATGAAAAGAATCATAATGAATTTTGTGATTGTAGTGGTAAATATAATTTAAAAATGACCATCATAATTGCTTGCAAGAAAAATATTATAATGTAGGAAATCATGCACCTCTTCTTTAGTCATGTTAAGTGCACCCTAGGCTACCCACATCCATTATGTCTAATCATGGCCTAATATTTTTTAATGAATTTTGTAAATCCTTTTGGGAGAGATTAGGTATATGAATAGATTATAACAAAAAAATTATTGTAGGTAAATGACCAAACAAAGATGTTCAACTGTACATTGTTGCATCTTTTGCACATTTATAATAATTCCTAGGATGAAATATACTCTACTTATAGCATGTATACATAGAGATTTTCCTAATTCTATTGGAATTTTCCTTTCAAAATATGTTTCAAGGATTCCAACCAATGAAACTAAATATTGTACATATACTACCATACACCACTTCATGTTGGTTTATGCACACATGAACTTAAATTGGATAAAGCATAGTTTTTATATAGTAAAACAACAAAATTCCCCTTTAATTACTATAAATTATATTGTTATAGTAGAAGTATAAATATCAAAATGATGTGCATTGGAATCCTCACCCATTGAAGTTTTAGATAAAATTTGGTTGCATATTATAAGGATAACTTCATTAATCCACACTAGAATATGAAGCCTCTATGTTATGATCTATACACCATTATGTATATATTTGGTGAGAATTATTTTATTATCAATATCTTGTATAATTTGATCTTGCATTTGATATTCAATGTGGATTCCATAAGCCATACTTTCCTCCTCTTCTTGAGCTAGTGTCAACTCAACACCTTTAAGACCTCGATCATGAGGATCTATCTGCAATTGCATAAGGTGAGATAATATAGATAAAAATAATGTACACTAACCAAGGATCACATAATTTAATCAATGTGCCTAAGGTATGGTAGTATGAAGATAAAACAAAGTGGCACATTCTTCAAATTTTCTATTTTTAGTTTCTATATCACCAAATATGTGATGGGGGAGATCACTTTTTAAAAAGTGAATGATCAAAGTGTCACTATGAAAAACTTAGAGATAATTGAGCCAAAATTTATAGAACTATGTGTTAGCACACAAGCTCCAACAACATCCTACATAAAAGTAATTGTATCATCATGTGCAACTATGCATGAATTAGTACACCATCACATTCCACTTGGTAGATATTGTATAGTTGATGGTCCTTGACATGTGACATCAATGTAATCTTCTTTATTCTATTATATTAAACACCAAACATTAAGGAGCACATACACTAAGTATTTGGAAGGTTTAGTATTTTTGGCCTTTCGCCATCAAATATATATTTAAACAAAAATAATTCTAATAATGTATAAAACCTTAATCTATATTCAATGAGACCTCAATTAAAGCAAGTAACAAGAAATTAAAATGTATAACCCATATTTTGATTCTTGTTGCAATAAAAAGGTGGGTTCTCTCATAAGTGATTGAAATGTGGTTCTTCACACTAACAACATAACATTAAAAATTCAAGATTGGTTGATAAAAATGGCTAAGGGTAAAAGGATTTGTAGGTTTTTAAAGCAAGGATCAACAATGGAGACAAAAGGTGAATGGAAAACTAAGATAGAGGTGGTTGGATGGTTGAGAGATGGAGGATGGAAAATAATAGAGAATTAATGCTTTAAAGAATTGATTTTGGGAGAGGGCTAGGTAGTTATGTATAGAGGATTTAATTAATTTAATTAATTAAATCATGTAAAAGGGGTCATGAAATGGATATTAGGATAGGAAAAGGTAAGTTAGGACTTTAATAAGAATTTAAGTGTCTACAAGGACATAAAAATTTTATCTTCTTAGGAAATTATATAATTATACTATATATCAACAATAAATTATCCTTGAGGAAGATTAGATAACTAGATAATCTATGGAAACTAGTTTGATATGTTCATCTCATTTTTTTTCAATAATTTTTATTCTTGACCTTACTATCTATAACATATAATCGTAACCTAATTATTATTTTTTGAATATATATATAAAAAAATTGATAAAAATATTTTACTCTCTTTAACTATGTATTGGATTACTTTGTTTCTTGTTTTAATTTGCATAATCTATAATCTTATCTTTCACTAAGATAGGATTCTACCCTAGACCACTTGAGATCTAGATCATTACCTCTTATAGCCACAAATTGTATCTAACAAGAAAAATATAAGGTTAGTACTCCTAAATTGGTTTAAGTTATTTGAAAGAATCAAGAAAATAAGAAACAACTCATAGATCATTGTTGTGTTCCACGTGATTTTTAGTTTGGAGAATTTTTTTGGTTATACTTTGACAAATGTCATTTTTCAAGAGGATACATAGCAAAGTAAAAATTATTTAGTATGTTAATTATATTCTTCTCTATAATATATGTGAGAATTCCTTTCATCTCAATCTTCCAACATAATTGGGAATTCATGATGTTGGCAATGTTTATATTCTCAAGCACTACTACGAGTCTGCATTGGATTCAAATCCTCATGTCAAACGTGAAACTATAATTCATAAATTTTAATTTCCATTAGATTTTGACCAAGGTATTTACACAAAAACTAAAAAAAATCCATGGTTCTACCACTTCATATCTTGGTGGAGGGACAATTTCCATATCAAGCTAGATAAATTTCACACTAGTAGATTTCTCAAAACTTTCATTCCCTCTTAAGAGAATTCAATTCTAAAAAAATTATAGTTGGGAGGAATAAGGATTCATAGAGGGTACATAATATATATCATAATACTTAATATAATTTTATTTTTACGATTTTTAGTAGACATCCAAAATTTATCACCAACTAGCCACACTAACTTTCTCATAAATTAATTAGTTAAGTCATTATTTATAGTTAATTATTTTAGGTTGATTAATTTAATTAAATAAATTATCCTTCATCCCTAACTCTTTTGAATTAATTAATTAATTAATCCTTTATTAGTTAATTAATTAAGACTAATTGATCCCTATTACTATTTCCTCTAATATTTAATCCACATCATCATCGATCCTTGTCCATTCAATCCTAGCTAAATTTTCAATATCTAACATACATCCCCTCTCCTTCCATGCTCCAAAATGTGTAATAATGCCACCTTATACCACTTATTTATTAAACATGTGTGAAAAAACTCTCTCAGAAGCATATTTTAATTCCACCTCAACCCTCTCTTGCTCCCACATGTGTGAACATACTAGCCTTATTCACACCTTTCTTACACATTTGTAAACATGCTAAGACTCCACCATACCCTTAACCTCTTGACCTATCCCCACTTGTTTTCTCACACATGTGTGAGCCTAGCTCGCACACATGTCATCTTTCTCACACATGTGTAATCATGCCTAGCTCTTACACCTCTGTGACACTTGTAACATGACTAAAAACTCAATTTGTACCTCCATCTTTCTCAAATCCTAGCCCTCCATTATAGAATGTATCTTGGACCCCATTTTTCCTTATGAAAAATCTATAAATTAGAGGAATCCAATCTCATTTTAATATCTTATATTTCCATGCTATCATGTTATCCATTTGCAGATATTCTCATATTGTATCCTTGTGTTGCCATTTTATTTATCTATCATCCTAATCCTCAAGTCATGCTACTAGTTTTCTAAGAAACCACATTCCACCATTGATAAGTCATACAAAGATAAAATCAAGTGGAGCTTAAAGGCTGCACACCACTTCAACTCAATCACAAGAGCAAAGAAAAACAAGGTATAAAGGTAAATTAATAAATTTGAATCTTTATATTTGTATCCTTGTTTATTTTTCATATATTAATTATGGCATATGCCCAATTAGACCCACATCCCCATCATTACTCTTTATTTGAGTTGTCTATGAGTTTTTATATGCGAGGCTTGTGGTTTAGTGCTTACACCCTATGTTTTAGCACTTTTTCTACCCAAATCAATTCTTGAATATAGATTGGAACCTTGGCATAAATTTACACTTCTATAATTTCATTGTTCCTTGAATTTTGTGTCCTTTTTTATATTTTCTTGATGGTTTTTGACTTCTTATTTTTTGTACGATTCATTATCCTTGTTTCATCATTTTTATTATTTTTTATCTATTTGTAAGATAACATATTATCTTGCAAGAATTTTCTCCTAGTTTGGTTTAGCACTTACACTCTTTATATCAAGGTTTTCACAAATCGATGCTTACATAGATCAACACATTTGTCCTATCATTCAATTATTTCACACATGATAGAATTTCTTTATTTTTCTATCATTTCATGCTTTGAATTTTGGTTTTTCACTTTCTATCTAATTTATAACATGTCTATCTACTATTTTAATTATTGCTTACATTTATAAAAAAATAAAAAATTAGATTGCAGGAATTAGTCGGGTATTTGTTCCCCTATAAACTGCAGTGCGACTGGTAAACTTTTTTCATGTGACCGGTAGTGCTGGCACAACATGCCTTGCAATACCATGGGTTTAGGGGGAGACTAGACCTCGTGACCTCTTGCCTGCAATAGGATGCTTTAGCCAATCGAGCTAGCCCCCTCGCCCCTTAATTATTGCTTACATTATGCTTTGTAGGTTTTTTCTATTTTTTAGGAGGAATCATTAAGAATTATTTGTTGTTTCTTCTAGGTTTATTGCTTTATAATTAAACACTATATGTTAGTGCATACACATATTGGTGCATACATAGATCAATGCCTTTGTGATTTCTTGATTATTTGGTTATGCTTCTACTTTGTGCAAGATCACTTTTGCATAAATATTTTTCATCTTCTTGATCTTCATGCTAAATTTATATTTTGATATTTGACTTACCAATTTTTTCTAGTTGTACACACTTATCCAAGATCATTAATCAAACTATTAATCTACTTGGTGGAGGTTTACACTTGTCCAATTTTTTCCCACTTATCTTAGTTGTATTTGTAGAAACTAAAAATTGACCACTTTTTTGGGTCAATTTACCCCTAATTTGACTAATTCCTATCCTCTATATTAATTAAATAATACCCTATTATTTAATTAACATTTAATAATCTCAACCTTCATCCTAATCTATTTCTTCTATTATCCCTAAATCCTAACCTAAAGTAAATAATTAAAGGTAATTATTTACCCCCATCCCATTCATCCATTAAATTAAATAAATAAGCTTATTTATTCAATTTAATCCCTAAACACCCTTTCCTCCAAATAAGAATTATTTAATTCTTATTTTTCTATCTTCAAATGTCTCATCCTCCATATTCTCCCACTTGCACTAATATTAATCCTACTACCCACCTAACCTACCCACTAATAATTTGTACACGCTTAATCCTTGATTAAGTGAGGTAAACCATCCTCATCACATCAAGAACATGGGACTTGTACCCTCAAGGGTAAAATATCCCTCTCATGCACTCTCCTTGTGTTACTTGGTAAAATCTTGTGGCTTGAGAGATCACATTCATCCTCCACCATTGATGTCCATCAAGAAATCCTATCCCTTCATCCATTTTCAACCAAATCCTACATATCCATTACTTAACCATTTTATCAAAAATCTCATTCATTTTCATTGGAGCACTGTTATGTTGCTAAAATTTCACGAGCACACATCCAAATCAACAATCATGGGAAAATATACTCAATGGGAGGCTTGAGATCCAATTCTATTTTGGTTTGAGATTTCTTAGCCTAATCTTTAGTATTTTTTTGTTATTTATGTTTGTTTGATTTTATTTCTTAAATCATTCGTTTAGAGCACAAATTTCATGCACACAATATTAAAGTTTGAGTAGTGGGAAATAACTTATTTTTTGTATGTTGGGATGAATGACGTGTATACTCTCCCCTTGCACCTTCATATAATATTGAGGATCGAAACATCATTTAATCTCTTTTCTTTTCTATTTGCATCCCAAGGAACCCAAAGGGTGTATGCTCTTCCTTGTGCTTCGTGCAATATTAGGTGACCAAAAGAACTTTGATCATTCCTTCTATGGGACATGCCTAGGGATTTGATTGTTAGAGTCACTCAAGGAATCAAGCCTCCAATATCACATGCAAAACTAAAAATAATATTTTACAGGAGAGAAAATCAAGAACATAATTTAAAATAATTGATGCAAGATAATATTAGATAAAATGTGATCAATATGCAATGCACGCGATTGCAATGGAAATGAATTACAAATGAGAACCCCTTGGTTATATAGCCAAGGTAAGACATAGGATTAGACAAGATCATGACAAGTGTCTTAATCCTATGTCATGATACAACCAACTCACAAATATTAAATGACCTAGGAAACAATAATTAAATTCCAAAAAGATAGATAAGACATAAGTGAAAACTAAGACTTCTAGAAAGATTCCTAGGAGCTAAGTAAAATTAACATGTAAATATGACCTATAAATAGACTAGGTAGGTAAGATACATACTTACACCAACACCCCCCTAATTGCAACCTAGGGAGTAGATTAATATGAAAATGATGCAAAGATGGGTTTTGGCTACTAGGTCATGTTAGGTGCCCATGTAAAAATGCAATCTCTCATAAATGGAGAAAAGGAGAAAACCTAGTGCGACAAAACTCCTCCCAAAAAGAGAGATGAAAAAAAATCTCAATGAAGAATGAGAAGAACAAAACCTAATGTGAGGAAACCCCCCACCATAAGAGAGAAGAAGAGAGACCATACATCCCCCCCTAAATGTTGAGTCTCTTGCAATGATGGGAAATTCTCAACACTGAATGTTGAAGATGATTCAATCCCGCTGAAAAAACTTCCTCCCCTTACGAAGAAACAAAACCAAGATGGTATGTTGGATGTCTTCCCATTCTAAAAAGGAAGATGTGGGAAGAAGGATGATGCATGATGTCTTTGAACTATGCTCAAGGTCTCCATTTTGATGTTGAAAGCTAACACATTGATGAGGAGGAAAATACAAAATATAGTAGAGATGATTGGAGAACATAACCCAAAGAAAAATATGTCTCCTCTAAAGGAAAATAATTCTCCTCCAAATTTTATCCAAAATTATCCACACTCATGTCAAACTATAAAGAATGATCATGTAGAGAATGAATAAGAGGGTTAGAGTCTTCCCAAACAATAACTAAAGAAGAATCATCTCCATCCAAGAGAAGATGTATGCAATCAATGGTATCTCCCAAATATGAAATGTGGGAATCAATAAACAAACCACCAATTTTTTTCAAGTACTCATCCCATGTAGCCATATTTGAAAGACAATGTATATTATGTTTTACTAGGACAACACAAGAACCATCAAATACAAAAGAAGATAGAGGAGATGGAATGCAAGGCTTAAGAATGGGATCATATATAATAAAACCCAAGTTCAAGTAGCCAAAGTTCTCAAAATCATGGTCCACACTAAAAGTGTGATCAACAAATAAAGGATCAGATCCATCATTAGAATAAATTTTTTAAAGGTGTATAACCAAGATGCATGATCAACCATCCCGATAGCAATAATCTCTCTACTTTTCAAGTCTCTAATGATAAATGAAATAAGATTGAATTTCACAGTCCTCTCATATCCACCATGGGTAATCTGATAGATAGAAAGAAGATTGTTTGAAAAATGAGGTACACATAAAACATCATTAAAATTTCCCTCCCTAATATCAATATATGCCTTCCCAATTGCATTCATACATGTATTGTTTCCCATCAAAATAGGTGACATAGCACAATGCTCAAAATAAGAGAAAATAGATTGTGAATATGCCATATGGTGAGATTCTCTTGAATCTAGAAACCATCTCACTAATCCAAGACCTATAGAAGAACAAAGAGCTTGTGATTGATTCTTGATGTAGTAACTATACTAGCATAGCCTTTTCCTTATTAGACTATTTTGAAGAAGAAGAAGTTGACTCAGACATTCTAGAAGGTAGATAAATGTGATTATTTTTAAGAAGATGTTTCAATTCATCAACATCCTTCTTATAACAAGAATGTTCATCATGTCCAATATTATTGCAATATGAACAAGTAGGCTTCTCCTTCTTAGATGATTTCTCTTTAGAAAAGGATTTATTGTGTGCTTGATCTAAATGTGGATTGTTCATCGACTTTTTTTGTTTCTTATTAGAATATTCTAACTCTTTCACCTAATTAAACAATAATGCCTAAGATTTAGGTGACTTTATGAGACCCATAAAAATAAGCTTTTTTTTCTCATGTATTAACATTTCAAAAAAATCTGTAATTGAAGGTATAGTATGTAGACCCCATAATCAATCTATGAATATGAAAGCTAGAAATAAAAGCTACATAATCATGACCAAGTTTTTTCAATGCATTATAGACCAACTAAATGTCCTTTTCATCAATTTCACATGCTTTCCATTGCTCTCTTAGATGATTAACCTTAGTGATGTAGTCTTGGATGTTGTCAAAGTTTTTAGGATGAAGGATAATTAATTCATTATTAATTTGATATACTTTTACTTCATCTATAGTACCATATAATGTTTTCAATTTGTTCCAAGATTTATGAGAATCTTTGCATGATTGAATTTGAAACAATAGATCTTGATAAATTAAGGTACGAAGACATCCAAGAGATTTAGTATGTTCAATCATCTATTTTATCTTTTTATCATCATCTTTAGGTTCAAGTACCTTATTCTCAACATATAGAGAGTGACCTTGATTTATTAGAGTACTCCATGCATGTTGATGCCAAGTTGAATAGTTGTATGATGTTAGTAAAGGAACCTTAGAATGATCCTTGGAAAAGAAGAGCACTAGAAAAATATATCAAAAGAATACACCAAGAGAGCCTCCCAAATCACTCAATCAAGAATCCACTAAAATTATGATTTGGAACTCTATATGTAGTGCAATTACACTACGATAATTGATTTACAAATTTTACAATGCCAAGATGAAAAAATACAAAAATATCTCAAAATGATATCCCCAAACTAAAACTATAATTTCTCAATATGATCTAGATTGAAAATAAAGGCTTCCCTAAAGGAAAATCTTCTCTAGGTGTTAGTATGTCCAAGTGATCAATCAAAATGAAAATACATTAAAAAATGAATAAAAGATACATGGGGTTGAATATATAAAAAGTACATGAATAGAACCATAGAGCTCCTCAATACCTTTCCAACACCACAAAAATCATAAAAAATAGAGATAACTGGCAAAAAATTATGAGTTTGGAGGTCCAAAAAGGAAAATTTGACTTAATCAAAAATAAAATTCACCTGAAGAAAAATCTAAAAGATGGCTTGTACCACTATGAAGTTCTTAGAACCATCTTTCCATTGATATCTCGTATGTAAAATTTTGACACCCTAGCAAAAAAGTTATGGTATTTTGAAAAACAATTCCCTATTAGGGCTTGGGGGGGAAAATAAGCTCTTGGGTGCTTAGCCCTCAAGTGTTGATATGATTGCTCAACTCACAAATTTTAAAAATTAAAGTGTTATTTCTAGTAGCAACGGGTGGATGGAGGTGGTGCGACCCTTGGTGGGCGATGAGTTCTTGCATTGTTGGGCCTTTAAGCCCTAGTGGTAGCGATATGCCTAGGCAACGAGACTAGGTGCTAGACACTTAAAACAAACATCAACAAATAAAAAATCATTTTTTATTAATAAAAACTACAACCCATAACTTTTGATGTAGAATATGATGCCATTATTGCACATGGATGATGTGATTGAGAATATGCTATTTTTTGTAGAGAATATTCACCTGAGTGCTATAGATTTGATGCCTACCTATACCAACGATGGTACAAATCATACAAATTCCATAAAGTGTATGAACCATACAGATGATTTTAATGACCCCTACCAAAACCCTAAAAAAACAGCCCAAAAAATTTTCACCAAAATATCAAGTGTTTTATATGAAAATAGGGGTTTTTGGGCCTTCTAGACTCAAGAGTGAGGTCCTTTTGCCCCAATGTGCACCCATCAAAATATCAAGCCCAAATCACCCTCAAATCTAAGAAGGATATTTACAAATCTAAAGCTTTGATATCATTTTTGAGTCACTCAAGGACTCAATCCTCTAGGATCACCTGCAAATCCACAAATAACCTTCTACAAGATAGAAAAGAAAGAGCATAAATTTTCAATAGTAGATGCAAGATAATAATAGATCAAATTTGATTAATATAAAATGCACAATATTGTGATGGAATTAAATTATAAATGAGAACCCCTTGGTTATATAGACAAGGTGGGACATAGGACTAGATAGGATCATTGAAAGTGTCTTAATCCTATGTCACGAGACAACTGACTCACCAATATTAAATGACTTATGAAACAAGAATTAAATGCCAAAAAGATAAGATAATATGTAAGTGACAAATAATACTTATAGAAATAAGGACCTAAGTAAACTTACATGTAAATAGGAAGTATAAATTAACTAGATAGGTAAATTACCTATTTACACCGACATTGATCACCCTATGAGATGACCCTAACTCCTATATTCTAGTAGAGTATAAAAAGTATGGGGTGGATTAAAAAAAAATGCATCTTGGAAGTGGAAGTTTTTAATCTTGGCTAACCCACCAAGAAATTTGTACCTTGGGGAATAAAAGGTGGAGAGTTCATTGCCCTCTCCTCCTAACTATTTGGATCTTTCCCTTTCATATACGAATATGGCCTCATGTGCCCTTGTAGTATATAAAGGATGTCCCTAGACACCTTTTTCATCCTAGCTTAAGAAATTTTATCCACCCTATTTATGGTGTATTGGATAACAATTAGGTCCTATAAGTTATTCACAATGTACTTCTGAGTAGTAGAGGCAGAGCTTGCTTTGGTTAAGGATTTAAACATCCAAATTAAGGGGTTCATAGGTGGTCCACAATATTACATTCCTTAGCTACCCATGCCTTTGGCAGATATTATAAAATTTGTCCCATAAAATGTGACACTCCTACTTGAATAATATAGGATTGTGCAAGTGTTTGTCATGTCTTCTTATGTAAAATTAGTACATTCCTATCAAACTATGCCCCATTCAATCTTTTTTTTTTTTGTTTGATTTAAAATCCACCCACCCCTTATTCAATAAAATAAATCTTCATCCTAAATCCACCATCTAATATTTTCCTCCAAATCATTTATTCATTCCTCCAATCTAATCCTTCATCCATCCAAATCACCCAAATCTATCCATCTCAATCTTCCATCCAAAAATTAAATCTTACTCCATCCAAAATCTAAATTTCACTCCATCCTTTTAGTTTATTGCTACCACCCTATGGATCAATGCATCCATGGATCGCCACTTATGCAGATTAATGCATTTAAAAATTAATGCATATGAGAATTAGTGCATAAATGGATCAACAAATTTATGAATCAATACTTTTGAGGTTCAATGCTTTTGGATTTTGATGCCTTCATTATACATTTATTAGCATCATAATCCAATATATCCCCTCTTAAATCCAAATCCACTTTCATCCTTCATCTTTTTCCTTAAGTACCATTCTTCTAATCCTTATTCCACCTTTAAGCCATTATCATATTTTTAATCCCCACCCAAAATCAAAGTCCAACCTTCTTAATAAAACCTTCATACTAATTATTATCCAAACCCTCATCCAAATTATTATATCTCAATCAACTCTATCCCATTTCTCTAATCCTTCTTCTTAATCCATAATCCACATCATCCCCACTTGTAATCCCCTTTCTCATATTCTAATCCTACATCAATCATTTCCTAATTTTATCTCCAAATAATCCTATATTTATTCCACTTCAACCACCTTATCCTGAATCTAATATCAATCAAATATAAAATATAAAATTTAATAATTCAATCCTCCATCTCATCTATCCATCCAATCTAAATCAACCTAATTCAATCTCTTCTAATCCACTTTTTCCATCCCAATTCAATCCAACACCATCTCTTCATTCTATAACTACCCTCCAATATTTTATGATGATGACGTTAGCCTTGTTGACTAAACCAAATATGATCCTAATGAGGTTATTCTTGTTGACTAGACCAAATTTGACCCCCATGATGATAATAAGAGTCTTATGGACCAAGACAAGCTCCCCCCTCTACTATTCCTTAATCCCAAGAATCCACTAGCTTCTTCCCCAATTATAAAGACATCATATCCAACCTCTTCAACCAAGACAAAGATGACATGGTTAGGTACCTCCTAATTATTGGTGCCAAGCTTCCACCATCTCAATCTTCCATAGTTCCCAGTCCATATTCTATTGCCCATCCTTCCCATTCCTTTAATAAGGGAAACCAAGATCCCATCCATAATTCCTCATCAACACCTATCTATATCTCAAATCCCTATCTCTACTTCTCATTATCATCCAAATATAATAGTCAACTCTCTTCCATCCACTTCGTATTTCAATCCTTCATCACCCACATCCTCAAAATCCCACCCCCATCTCAATCGTACAAATCATCTTCATCCCAATTATTTGATGTTTCGCTCCAAGAACTACTAGAATAGTATCCTCAAATCCCATGAACAAGTAAAATTGCACCACCTTGTCATATCACTATCCAACTTTTTCTTCTCATATTCCATCTCTCAAGTCTACCAAATTCCTCTAATACTTAAAATCTATCATATCCTCTATTTATAAACATAAAAAATCCTTCTCACATCCATGTGCACCATTCCTAGATTTCATCCATGCACTCCTTGTTAGCAATTCCAACCCTTCGTCCTCTCTCATCTCCTCAAAATTAATCCAGCTATGTGAATCCATTTCTCTAAATCATGCTCCCATATTTCCTCCTCCAAATCAATATAAAATTATCCCAACCACTCCCTCTCATGATTATCTTCCAAATAATTTTTTATACATCCCTCTCAATCCCTCTCACAATTCTAATCCCTATCAAGATCCTACTACCCTCATGCAACCCACCCATGAAACACAAACCTATCAAATTGGTTCATCCATATTCATTAAATCTAGTTCCCTCCAATAATATATAATCCCTTCCACTTCCTACCCCATCAACATGGACTCACCTCTTATTTCAAAAATAATAAGTATCTTGTTGACAAGTATATTTTTCAAAACATGCACTATCAAGGCAAAGGATAAGGCCTTCATGAGCAAGGCCTCTTATAACCCCTTTGTTGGAGTAATTAGGATAATCACTTGATAATAAATTAATAATTAATTAATTATTAAGTCCCTTATTACTTTATTCACTTAAGCTAAACTTAGGAGGGATTTTTTATTTATTAGATTGGGATAATTATAGGTCTAGTTGTCTCATTGCATGAGATTATGACACTTGTCCCAATATAATGTAATCCTCATCTAGGGTTTTCTTCATTTTGATTTTATAAGCATGCACATTTATTGTAATCATCAATTCACATTTATTGTTTCAATACAAAAGGCATATCAAATGCTTTTTTGGATTCAATATTTTCTCTTTTTTTGCATATCAAATTAGTTGCTTTGATCTCTTGTTTGTGATAGGTGTTTTGGTTGCAGAGGATCACTAGGAGCTATAGGGTTCACTATCAACTCCAACATGGTATCAAAGTCGTGGTCATGGGTTTGGATCCCCTTGTGTGATGTTAAGGGGGGATTGTTGTACTAATCTCCAGTGTCTCTCTTTGGATTCAAGACATGGACTAACTGTCTCCCTTGGATCCATTTATCTTTTGCATTTGTATCAAGAATTAATAGGTTGATATTTTGGCACAGTATAAAATGTGTTCCCTTCATATTAGAGAAAAGATAGTTTTTTTATGGAATTTTCTATACATCTCATTCTCAAGGCATTGGTATTTCCCCCAAATCCCAAGTCCCCCTATAAATCTACACATATCAATACCCCATCTTCTAAATCTATTTTGAGATCATATTTCCCAAAATAAATCCTTCATCTTCTAAATCCATTCTAGGTTCCTATGTCCCAAAATCAATTCCTTCATCCTTCCCATCCACTTTGGGCCCTTAAATCCCAAAATCCATAATCCCCATTTCTCATATATGAAAATCCCATCCCATCTAGTCATCACTTTAAATCCTCCATAAAAATATACAAAGAAACACATCCTTAAACCCCTTACACCATGCTCAATCCATCAACACTTGCATAAGACCTCAAAATAATTCATCTTCACACAAAAATACCATTGCTATTTCAATAAATTTGGATTACAAAATTCCTCAAAAATACAAGGATCACCATGTACCATCACAAATACATGCTAAAGTAAAGCACGATTTGATCCAAAAACAAGTTAACTCCAAAAGGCCACAAAGGCCCATGAAGCAAGAATCAATAATAAAAACCATGTGGATTCTAAAGCAAACAAAAGAAACAATACATCCTAATTAAATATCCAAATTAGTATCCAAATGTGCGCTTCCAAAATCTTCCTCCAATCCTCCATCTAAGAATCTCCCATCTTCCAAATCTATTTTAGGCCCTTATGGCCTAAACTACACTACCTTAAGTCCTCCATCATTTACTAAATCTATTTTGGGCCCCTACCTTCTATAATTCAACTTCCCTCCTTTATCTCAATCCTAAACTCCCACATCCAATTCTACATAAAAACTCCACCATCCCTCATGGTGTGTGCCAATATTGGTCTTGATATCATTCCCATTCCCTCATAACACCACCATCCCATCCTCCCATACACACATATCCATTTACCATCCAAACTTCATCCTCCATCACATACATTTCAATCTGATTATTCACATAAATATTATCCCTCTCCACCTCTCAATCCATTTCATCCCCCTTTCTATCATTCTATCATCATCTCTAAGCATACATCTATTCAACATGACCGATAGTAGAAATTCTTAAAGGGATATCATCCATGGAACTAGATGCTTGAGTTCTTCTTTGATATCTCTATAATACATCCAATTCTTCCATTATTACTTATCCACATCCTTCTCCTAATCCTTCTCCATCCATATTATTCAAAAAATAAAAAATAAAAAGTAAAGAGAAAAATGTGTTCAATGGTGAAAACTACTCTTTTGGCACCATGGACCAGTACAACAATGAAAACCTAGAAAAAAAGTATCATGTGTAATCCTAAATTATCTTTCACTCTAAAGGAAGGGGAAAGATTCATCTAATTCATCCCATATCTTTCATTTTATCTCCATCCTCCCATCATATCCAATTCATCCTCCCTTTCCACCTTTGATCTTGATAAGGAATAGGCGTAAAATATCCACGCATGCTTTAAATAATGAAAACCTATCTTCCTCTATAACCCACCCCCTCACACACCATAATTCCATCTCGTACATACTTTACCACCTTCAATCCTCAAGTTCACTACAACAAGATTATGCATTTTAATTATCTACAATATAGTCCTTAGAGCTACATCCTCCTATCCCTCCATTCTAGTTCTCCAACCCATAATCCTATGTCATCCTATCCTCCATGTAATAATCCTTAATCCAAAATATCCTCGCATATCCTACCATCATTAATCTCTTATCATTCCTCCTAATCGATCCATTCAATCCCCCTCTCCTTTCATCCTTCCATCCTTATCCCAAGCTTAATTTCTCCTTTGTCATTAGTTCCTATCCATTCCACTATCCTAAATATCATTTCCACTATATTTCCCTATCCCCAATCCCCCATGAAATCTTATCCCATAAAATCCATTTATCCTCCCTCCATCCCTCCAATCCAAGAATCCCAATATAATCCATCCAATGCAATCAACCCTAATGCATGCAATTCAGTGCATCAACTAGATAAGTATCCATCAATTTTGATCCCAAATCAATTGATAATCCATTGATCCACTTTAATCTAATTATCATAAAAGGGATACATCATTCCTAATCCTTATTTTTTTCTTTTAACATTTATATCATCATCATCATGAATCCATCAATCAATCAATCAATTTTCAACTTGTCTAGGGCATGATCATGGTTTTCTTTTTTCTTGGTGTACATGTTTTCTTTTTTCTTGTGTGCATTTTCAGTTCTTGAATATATCATGGTCTTTGCACCATAATTCCATAGGAGCATCATTATAATCCATATCATAGTTTCATAAGGTGTATGTTTGCATGCAACCTTTTGATCATGCCCTTAGCACATTATCACCCTAGTTCCATTTACCTTTGTATATAATGTCTAATAAAATATCAAATTGAGGTTACTTACACCAGTGCAACATGACTCTCATCTCCCTTACTCTCTCCATCCCATTTATATTTCCACCTTCTTATCCCTTCTCCATCAATCCTTACATCTATTTTGAGAGCACACCTATATTCTTTGAACTCAAGTATCCTCTCAAGGGGGCATACTAAATTCTCTCCTTTTCACCCCCTCATCCTTCTAATGATTGGGGAGTCTTGCCACTAGTCCATCTATTTCTAACCATTATGTTTTAATCTTCTTTGATACAATGCCACTTATTTTAGCCATGACACCTTATCAAAGAGGGGGAAAACGTAGACACCCAAAATTTACCACCGACTAGCCATACTAACATTGTTGTAAATTAATTAAATAAGTCATTATTTATCATTAATTAATTCTTCCTTGAGGTTATTTAACTAAATTAACTAAATTAGCATTAGTCTCCAACTCTTCCAAATTAACTAATTATTTAATCCTTGATTAGTTAAATACCTTTAAAAATTATGCCAACATTGAAAAAGAAGTGGTAGAGATTAAAATTGAAATTAGTTCCACTAAGGAGAGCTTGAGACTAAGGAAAGAGGTTGCCAATCTTCAAAGAAACCAAGAAAAAATGCTTCTCAACCTTCAAGAAATGATCTAGGTTTTCTAGCAAAGAAATAGTTAAAAAAACTATGATAACCATCCTAGTTTTCTAACAAGAGTTGAAGAGTTATCAGGCCAAGTGTGTTAGAGAGGATCAATTAGAGGCTCCTCAGACCAATGCAAGGAATAAGGGAAATAATGTGGAGAGTGTGCCTATCACCCCAAAGGATGATAGTGGAAGAAGAACTAGAAGGCTTTGTCCTTCAAATAAAATCTCTAGTTACTTTCCAAGGAATGACAAGCGATCAAGGGTCTCCACCTCCTTGGAGATCAGTAATGGTTTTGTGTGTGTGTTGGTCATTGGCTAGTCCCATGTCATTTTTTGTGTTTTCTAATGGACTTTTCCTTTTTTCAAGTTTTTAAGCTTTAGTTTTTAGTTTTTGATTTTCTCACTACTTGTGAGCTACTTCTGCTTGGCCTCCATGGCTATTTTGTAATGGGTACGACCCCTTTCCATTTTATCTTAATCAAAAATAATAATTAATCCTTATTAACATTTCCTCTAATATTTAATCCATGTATCAACTATACTTGTAAATTTTATCCTAACAATTAGATCCATCTACAAGAATCAAAATCTAAACTTTCCATCATTTGAAATGTTCACCCTCTCCTCCCATGCCCCCACATGTGTGAGCATGCCACCTTATCCCACTTCTTACTCATGTGTGTGAACATACTCTCTTAGAAACATCTTTTTATTTCACCTCAACTCTCTCATTCCAACCTTATCCAAACATTTATCAAACATTTGTGTGAATGCTCTTGAAGGAATATACTAAGCTTCCACCTTGCCCTTAAACTTTCAACCTATCCTCACTGCTTTTCTTGCACATGATTGAGCATATCTCCCACACACACTATTTTTCTCACATATTTGTCAGTATGCATATCTCTTACACCTCATGTCACACTTGTCATGTGACTACAACTTCAATCCATGCCTTCGTATTCCTCAAATCTTATCCCTGTTGGATGTTGTGGTTGCATTGTTGATATGTGGTTGTCATTGATGTCAACATTATTAGCATTGGTGATTCTGAAGGTTGTATATGTCGAGGATATTGAGAAAATTATAATAAATATATTGCAGGTAGTCTGTGATGTTGTGAAGATCCAAGTGGTGATAAGTTATGTACGTTGAGTTTTAGGTGTCGCGCTCTAAAGGGTTTTTTGCTGAGCCTATCTAGCATGTTGTCCAAAATTTTCAATGGTACGCATCAAGAATTGAGGAACTTATGAAGTTATATGTTCCTATAGTCACTTTGTTACTGTAGTAGGTGTTTTTGGAAGAAGAGGATAAAATTATGGCAATTTCAATTGTTGTGTATGTTCCTGTGATGTTCATCGATGAGTCTAGATCGTGCTCTATCCTTGTTGTACATCCACATTGTTTGGTGTGATCATGGTCAAGATTTTTCTGATGTGTGCTTGAGTTTTCATGTTCTTGGTCGACATGATGGTGGTAACGTGTTGTGGATCCATAAGGATTAATCTTTTATTGTTTGGCATGTTCGAGGATATTGATTTAGGTCCTCACTATGTTGTGACTGACTTAGGTTGGTGCACATTAATATTTTTTCATGTATTAAGGCTAACAGTTGTAATTTATTCTTTATTCTTGGCCGATAGAGTAGTTGATGTAAATCCGTGTAGTAGATATATAAGAATGATTGTTTCTTCATTTTGGAGAGAGTGTGTGTATTCTCGGTGTATATATGTGAAATATATGTGTGAATAAAGATAAAATCATTTAGGAGAAGAGCAGAGTGAAAGAGATTGAGTAGAGTGTGAAAGAGATTGAGCAGAGTGTGAAGGAATTTGAGTAGAGTGTGTAGAATTTTTTCTGTGCCTAACCAGAACTGTCATCATAATTTTTTAGAAGCTAATTTCTCAGTTCAACCTCATCAAATGGATTTAATCTGATTTTTCTATGTAAGACAGTAAGCCTTCCCTTGAGTAGTGAGCTCTAGGTAGTGTTCCTGAATGCATGTGCATTCCCTATTTATTTCTTTCATTATACTTCTAACAGGGTATAATCTTGTGGACTAACATCCACCATGGTTTTTCCCCTAATAGGGTTTCCACGTATAAATATATTGGTGTTCATATGTCTCTGATGTTTTGTTGATTTATGCTTCCATTGTTAATTATCATATTTGAGATTAAAGGTTATTTAAAGTTAAATAGAGCTTAATTTCAGTAACAACTGATTCACCCTCCCTCTCAGTTGTCTATCCTTGTTTTGACAACAATCCCTACACTTAAAAATGCATCTTAGCCCTTGATTTTCATGATGTAAAATTTATAAATTTAAGGCATCCCATCCCATTTGGAAATCTTCTATTTTCATACTATCAAGTTGCCCATTTGAGAATCTTCGCATATCATATCCTTATGGTGTGATTTTCTTGATCTATCATCTTAATATTGAATTCATGCTACTAGTTTTCTAAGAAACCACATTCCACCATAAAATACATCATACAAAGAGCACAACAAGTGGATCTTAAAGGGTGCACTTAAATTTAGCTCAATTAGAGGAGTAACTAAAAATAAGGCATAATGGTCAATTAATACAGTTGAATCTTTATATTTGTAGGCTTGTTTATTTTTCTTGTCTTTAATTTCTATTTTTTCATGTAATAGAAAATAAAAGTAGATATTCCATATTCTATTTCACTTATTTTCAGTATCCTAGTTTAATACACTCTTATTTGAATGTTAGTGTGTAGTTCACCTTCAAAGATTTCCTAGGTGAGAGAAGATGTATGAACTTGTTCAATTATGGTGATTGTTTTTGATTAAAAACTAATAAATAACTATAGAATTTATGTGGTAAGTTGTGGAAAGCTTCAGATGTTGTGGTTTAGCATAGAGTGATGCCTTAGCCTAATGTTTCTATGATTACAATTGTAAGGAATTTGCATTAAAACACACTAACATATATTTTCCAAACTAGTCACTAGATTGTGTACAATAGTGCAAGTACATATATTCTATTATTGGAATACATGTGGCGATGACTAGGAGAATGGATATATTGTAGGAGATGCTTAGAGGTACCACAAGAAACTATAAGAAATCAATTGTGTGTCTCTATGACAACTAATCATAGTTTTTTTTGGTTTTATTACAAGAGATATACATAACTAAGGGTGAGTTGATCAACAACCATTTATCTTAGTGTATGAATTAATATCTAATCATATGCAATGATTATCCATTTAAAGAACTAAAATTTAGTATAATGTGAAACATTTTCCTATCATATTATTGTCATTTTATGGTTGTGTGGTTATTGGTAGTTCATGTGGTAGATAAAAAATTGTGATGGTTGGAATTATATGAAAATATCTAATTGGCTATATCTACTTAATTGTTATGGTGGAATAGATTGATGATAGTTGTTGTGTTGTTGTGATAGACCTATTTGGAGGTTGTATGATATAGTTTTTGAGTAGGATTATAAGAGATACTATTTATACTTGGACATTATTTCCAATTAATTTGATTGTCATTGTCATTTTACTTGTGGTTTTTTTAGGGTTTTTCATGTATAATGTGTATCTCATGTTCTTGTGGTGTGTATAATTTAATTGGTTCATGTTCTTGCATTAATGTCACTAAGTAAATTGTTACAATAAATACAACTATGATTCTATCAGATAATTTTAAGTTGTTCCAATATCTTGTTCTATCAATAAATTGTAACAAGAATTAAATTTCCAAAATCTTTCTATGGTAATTGATTCACCACAACTCTTATCATATTATGTGACACATGAATTTTTCGTGGTTTATATTTTCTATTTGTATTAATACATTTTTATAATTGTAACCACGTTTTGTCAAGATTGATAGTAATTAGATGTCATTTTAGTTTTTATGTATTAAACCATAGTAGGCCCTCTTTGTATGCCAAACATGCTTTTTCCTAGTCCCATTCAAAAGAATGTGAAGATCATGAAGAACCCCTATTTAGTTATTTAGATCCAAACACTTGGAATTTTCTTAATCCTTGTCAATTCATTGTTGATGTGAGGAGCCTATAAAAAATAATAAATATAATCATCATTGTAACTTGAATTAGTTTCATAGGCTTCACCAATGTTTTAGCATACTAATAAATCTCAATATAATTCTCCTTTGTAGCATGAAATTTGTGTAGAAAATGGTGATGGAGAATCACATTAACATTCAAGGATAAAAAATACCTTTACAAATTTTTAGGTGTCATAGTTAGCAATTTCTAAAACATGAATTAAAAAATAAATTTAAAGTTGGTATCAGTGAGGATACCTTTGAAGGTATAATGATGTGCATTTATGAGTTATTACAACAAATTAAATGGGCATCAATGACATGAAAATGTACATAAATATGGGATAATGGTCTTTTTATCTTTGAAGAAATATATTTTTGATGTGAGCATTAATTTTAACCTCATGGCACCCAACATTACAAATGGTTTGACTAGAAATGATTTTAATTTATTTATTTTGTGCTTAAAGGTTTCTTAGAATTTTATTAGAAAAAATTCTACAAGTATTATTTATGAACATTGTAGATTTAAAATTAATAGAAGTATTACAATAAAAAGTGATTACTTGGAATGTGTGGCCATCACACTACATGTAAAAACATAGAAAAAAATAAAGGCATCAAGCTAAATCACTAAGAGTATGTAGCTACACTTGTACCATCGTAAATTGCCACCCTTGACAATTTCACCTTATGCTTTGCTCCCTTAAATTATTGGACCTAATTGAGTATTTAATTTTCTAAATTATACATTTTATGCCCCATTTTTAGTAATTTTCAAGGAATTGCAAGCGTAAAACAATTGCATCTATCTAAGACCTTGCCCCCAACAATTAAAATCCTAAAAAATAGGGAAAGGACACTCATATCCTAGGCATAAGTGTCCCCCCTATTTTGGCTCCAAATTCAAATATGTCAGTTGTGGCAATTTAATATTTGTAATTCAACTTTCTAAGTTGGCCATTGGGATTTTAATTTTTGGGAAATTGAATAAATGCTTATGAATGCCTAGTTATTACATAATTTCAAATCTAACAAGAGATATTTGGCATTAAAAATAATTTAAGAGAATTTTTTTTGATCAAGAGCATTCAAGAGCAAGTTAAGAGAATCATTTTCAAATTTTTATTGCAGCAATACAAGATCTTAACATCATGTCAAATTCTATGTGATTTTGTGTGTGTCCATGTTGTCATTGTTTTGTGAAGGCTAACACTTTTTTAGGTCTCCATGAAAGTCAAGCAATCAAGAAAATCAAGATCCAAGTCCTTGAGGTGATGTGCATGACTATAGTCCTTTAGGGAAGCCATTGAACGGTGGTGAGTTACAACACTTTATGATTTCATCATTCCTTTCCTATGCATTATCATTTTATTATTGGCATTTCCATTGTGGAAGTAGAAGCACTTACACAGGGTCTAACTGAGGCAAAGCTAATAGTAGTGATATCAATGCAATCCAAAATTATCCTTGCTATGCTTTATTTACGTCTACCCAAAACAATCTTATACAACAATAATGGGTGTTTACATAGCCTGTGCTGATAAAATTATATATATTTAACAAGCAACAATACTAAATCCAATGCCACGTTTCACTAGCAGCATAGAGACAATTGACAAAGAAATAACCAAACAATTAAAATAGAGAAATTAAGAACAGGGACAACTCTTCTTGCAAAATAATTCTTGATCTTTTCCCAGCTCATGCTATTTCTCCATTAATCATAGTCTGCATTGTAACAACTAAACAAAGAAAAGATAGTGATGCTTACCCAATGTAATGTTAAGCAAGTTGATCCTCTATATCCATCATGATTGCTCTACCTCATTTCTCTCTTCTCAATGACCCCTCTCCCGCTACTAATTTCCCACACCATCCTTTTTAACTACCTTCCCCATGATGTGCTTTATTGATCCTGGTTTTTCATGCAAAACCAAAAGCTAAAATTGTCTTATAACTGACTTATCCTCCTTTCCATGTGGGCCCTAAAAAGGTTTATTTTTGTTTTTACATCTCTTAGCCACCTCCTTCTCAATTGTAATTCTCAAGGTTTTAATTTTACATATATTTAAATATTCCTTAATCTCCTCTAGTCGCATATATGCATATTTATGTGTTTCTCTTTTTTTTTGTATGATTAACCATTGACCACAAAGTATTGTGGGTAGGTATAAGTGTGTTCATTTTGAAAAATTTAAAATTTCCTTCCAAATCAACAAGGCCTACCCTACAACATCATGCCCCCTTATTTTGCATCACAATTCAAAATTTCCAACCAACACAAAAGCAAAGCCAACAAAATGAAAACCAAAACTTTAAAGGTTGATGCTCCTACATCAGGCTCCCCCAGAAACAAAAAAAAATCATGAATTCCTGCTTATGAGGTCTTCAACACTATGACTATATTTGGAGATCTCAATAGTTGTTAACCAAGTGGCATCCTCTAAAGGATGATCCTTCCATTTCACCAAGTACTTGAAATATTCCTTTCCTCAAGTCTTCTTTAGCAACTGCATCTCCAAGATGCACTCAATGTCGATCAGAGTCGGCTTGGTCACTTGTTTTTCCCATCTTGGAATCATATTTGTCTATTGTTCCATCTATTTCCTCATCTTTGAAGGGATAGATATCAACTACATTATTAATGGGTGAGATACCCATATTGGAAGGAAGAGCTATCTCGTAAGAATTGGTGGAAAACTTTTTGAGAATCTTGCAAGGACCTGTCTTCTTTGATTTTAGTTTGTTGTATTCATGTTTTGGAAATCTCTCCTTCCAGAGATGAGCCAAAATTAGATCACCAACCTGAAAATGCACTTTTATGTGCTTCTTATTAGCATAGTTTTTGTATTTTTGGTTTCTCTCCTCAATCTATAATTGACTTCTTCATGAAGGTCATGAATACCTTTGGAAAACTCCTCGGCATCTGCACTTCTCATCTCAAAATTACCAAGATCTCTATGTTCAAACACACCCCTTGGATGCATACCATAGACAATATAGAATGGGTTGAAACTGGTACTCCTTTTTGGAGAATCATTATAAGAAAATTCAACCTGTGTTAAAGCCATATCCCAATTACTAGATGTGTTTCCAACAAGACTCCTCAACATATTACCCAAAATTTCGCTAACCACTTATGCTTGACCATTTGTTTGGGGACAGTGAGTTGAGCTAAAACTGAGATGGGTGCCCAACTTCTTCCAAAGCGTCCTCCAAAATTTTCCTATAAATATTGTGTCTCTATCAAATACTATACTCTTGGGTATACCATGCAACCTCACCACTTCTTTGAAAAATAAGTTGGCTATTATTTTTGCATCACTATTCTTCTTGCAAGGAATGAAATGAACCATTTTTGAGAATCTATCCACAACTAGGAAAATAGAATCATCACCTCTTTGAGTTCTAGGAAATCCTACAGTAAAATCCATACTCATAAAATCCCAAGGTTTATGTGGCATAAGTAGTGGTTGGTACAAACTAGTGTTTTGACTGCTACCCTTTGCATGTTGGCATACTCTACATCTCTCCATATACCTCTTCGTATTTTCCTACATTTGTGGCCAATAAAAGTGTGAACTTAGATGTAGGTAAGTTTCTTCTTGCTCAAAATGTCTTGCTAGGCTACCACAATGCTTCTCCCTCAAGATATTCTCTCTCATTGACCCTCTAGAAATTCACAACTAATTACCTCTAAACAACAAACCCCTTCCAACATAAAATCAGTCCATGATCCTCTATCTCTATTGATAGGACTGTTGCAAGCTTCATATGCATCTCTGAAATCTAAATCATTTTCATATAGCTCCTTCAAGCTATTAAACCCAACACAGTTTGCATGAATATCTTGTAGAAATAAATTTCTTCTACATAGTGCATCAAAAACTTTTTTTTCTTTCTCACTCTTATGTTTTAACACAAAGTTAAAACTCTAAAGGCACTCCACCCATTCTGCATGCCTTTGATTCATCGTGTTTTGGTTGTTAATAAACTCAAGTGCATGATTATTTGTGTAAACTACAAACTCCCTGGGAAGAAATTAATGCCTCCACTTCTTCAAAGATTGAACCAATCCATAAAATTCAATATCATAGGTTCAATAATTTTTCTTAGCATCATTTAAATTTTCACTAAAATAAGCAACTGGTTTCCCCTCTTGAATTAGAAAAACCCCTATCACTAATCCACCAACATCACACTCCACTTGAAAGACTTTGTTAAAATCAGGTAACACAAGTATAGGTTGTTCAGTCACTTTCTTTTTCAAAACTCTAAAACATTTTTCAGCCTCTTGAGTCCATTCAAATTGATTTTTATGCCCTTTTATAGTCTCAAGTATAGGATCAACTATGCTATTGAAAATTTCAATAAAATTTCTATAAAAACTATCAAGTCTATGAAAATGTCTTACCTCATAATCACTCTTGGGTGTTGTCCAATCAACAATGGTCTTAACCTTCTCCTTGTCCATCTTCAATCCCTCTCTAGACACCACAAATTCCAAGTGGGCTAATTCAATCTTCATAAAGGTACACTTCTTGAATTTTATCAGTAACTTCTCCTCATGCAATCATGTCATAACCAACCTTAAATGCTTTAGATGTTCTTCCTTAGACCTTCTAAAAACCAATATATCATCCAAATAGACTATCACAAATTTCTTCAGGAATGGTTTCAAGGATTCATTCATAAGCCTCATAAAAGTACTAGATGCATTTGTAATCCTGAAAGGTATAACTAGTCCTTCATATAGACCATGATTAGTCTTAAACACTATCTTCCATTCATCCCTAGGTTTGATCCTTATTTGATGGTAACCACTCTTCAAGTCTATCTCTAAAAAATACATAGAACCACTCAATCTTCATAAAGGTACACTTCTTGAAGTTTATTAGCAACTTCTCATGCAGTCATGTCATAACTAGATTTAAATGATTTAGATGTTCTTCCTTAGTCCTTCTAAAAACCAATATATCATCCAAATAGACTATCACAAACTTCTCCAGGAATGGTTTCAAGACTTTATTCATAAGCCTCATAAAAGTATAGTTAGATGCATTTGTAAGCCCAAAAGGCATAAAATTCCATTCATAGAGACCATCATTAGTCTTAAACACCATCTTCCATTCATCCCTAGGTCTGATCCTTATTTGATGGTAACCATTCTTCAAGTATATCATTGAAAAATACATAGAACCACTCAAATAATCCATTAAATCATCCATCCTTGGAATAGGAAACTTGTGTCTAATATTAATCTTATTAATTTCTCTAGAGTTTGTACACATTCTCTAGTCACCTTTTGTCTTGGGTACTAGGACTGTTGGTACAAAACACAAGCTAAGACTCTCCCTTATCAATCCTTTTTTCAGCAACTCTTCAACCTCGTTTCTAATCTCCTCATTCTCCTTGGGAGTCAATCTATATGCAGCCCTGTTTGGTAGGCTAGCCCTTGGAACCAAATCCATATGGTGACTAATACTCCTCATTGGAGGCATCTCATTCGAGAAATCAACTACCACAATTTCTATATGTTCTTTCAATATGTCAAAAATCATCCAAATTAGTAGAGGTAAGAGCAACCTTAGGCTTGAGTACCAATGCATATCCCGCCTTGTTTGGTAGGCTAGCCCTTGGAACCAAATCCATATGGTGACCAATACTCCTCATTGGAGGCATCTCATTCGAGAAATCAACTACCACAATTTCTATATGTTCTTCCAATATGTCAAAAATCATCCAAATTAGTAGAGGTAAGAGCAACCTTAGGCTTGAGTACCAATGCATATCCCACTTCTTCCTTCTTCATATAATGAAAAATTATTTTCCACTCACCAACATAACCTTACTACTATTGGTGCTCTTATTATCCCATTCTTCTCCTCTCAAAGGTAATAGTGTATATTTTTTTATCATCCTTCTAAAAAGTATAGGTATTGTTTCTTCCATCATGTATGGCTATCTTGTCAAATTTCCAAGGCCTACCAAGAAGCACATGGTACACATCCATGGGCATAATGTCACACATAACAGTGTCCTTATAGCTACCTATCTAAAACTCTACATAGGCCTACTCATCTACCAATAATTGATGTCCTTTTTTGCAGCCAAGAAACTTCATAGGGATTAGGATGTTTTATTCTAGTAAGACCTATCTTATTCACCATTTCATTTGACACAATATTATCTATACTATTATTTTCAATAATAATTTTGTAGCACTTACCTTTAGATTTGCAATTAGTCTTGTATAAGGCTCTTCTTTGCACCAGTTCTTGACTCTCCTTTGGTGGCTTCAATGGTACTTCTTTAAACAAAAAATACTCTCTAGTCTCAAGTTCTTCAAAGTTATGAGAAGGTTACCCCACACTCTCTTGGTCTTCTTGCACAATCTAATTAATCCTCTCGGGCCTAATGTGGCCTTCTTGTGTAAACTCATAACACTCCCAAATTTTGTGACCACACTTGTTACACTTAAAGCACTTTCATGGAAATCCTCTTCCTCTTCCTTGGTAACCTCCTCTACCAAATGGTCTCCCTCCTCTATTTTGGAAACCTACTCTCTTTGGATTAGCTTTCCCACTAGAAGTGCATACTTATTCACCTTTATGGTGTTGTTTTCCTCTATTAGAGTGTTGCCCTCTTCCTCTTGCTCCTCTTCCTCTACCTCTTCCTTGTTGATTTTTCTTTCTCATAAGATTCTCCTCTAATGGAAAATTGATATGCTTCTTCAGGAGTCTTAGGTGAAAAATGACTCAATTAATCTTGCAAATTGTATCTCAATCCATTGAGGTACCTAGCTACCTTCTTCATATATTCTTCACTATGCCTTGATCAAATTACAAGATTGTAGAACTCCTCGGTATATTATTTCACACTCATCTCTTTGTGCTTGAGGTCTTACAATATTTTGAATGTGTTAGTCTAATAGTCTCCAAGAAGGAACTTAGATTTCAGCTTGGCAACCATTCTATCCCAAGAATTTATCTTTTCCTTTTTCTTCTTTCTTCATTCCAACTAAACATAATCCCACAACATAGCAGCATGACATTTGAGTCTTGTGCATGCAAACTCGATTTGTTTCTCCTCTGCCACTTCCTCGTATTAAAAATATTTTTCAAGATCAATGATCCAATCAGTGAGTTCCTCTCCATTGAGGCTTCTTGAGTAGATGGGAGCCTCTATCTTGGGCTTGGTTCCAACCCCCATGACTACTCTCAGTAACCTCACTTCAACCCCATCAGGTTCTTCTTCTCCATGAACCACCTCTTCTTTGGTTTGTTTCTCCTCTTTTTCATGGTCACTTATATCTACCAAGGGTAATCCTCTCCTCTATGCCTGCTCCATGGCATCTATTCTTGTCATGAGATTCTACAACAATTCAAGAATCCCTTCATCCATACCTATTCTGGAACCTCCTCTTGGCATTCTTCTCAGTCGAATATTGCTCAAATTTACCCTACCCAATCACTTGTTGCTCTGATACTAAAAATTGATTGTAGTTATATCAATGCAATCTAAAATTATCCTTGATATGCTTTATTTCAGTCTACCCAAAACAATCTTATACAACAATAAGGGGTGTTTACACAACCAATGTTGAAAATGTATATTTAACAAGCAATAATACCAAGTCTAATGCCATGCTTGGCTGGAAGCATAAGATAATTGGAAAAGAAAGAACCAAACAATTACAATAGAATTAAGAACATAGAAAACTCTTCTTGCAAAATAATTCTTGATCTTTTCCCAACTCACGCTATTTCTCCATTAATCATAGACAATAACAACCAAACAAAGAAAATACAATGATGCTTACCCAATGCAATGTTAAACAAGTTGATCCTCTATATCCATCACTATTTTTTCAATCTCTTTTCTCTTCTGAATGACCCCTCTCCTACTGCTAATTTCGCATGCCAACCTTTTTAACTGCCTTCCCCATTATGCACTTTCTTGATCTTAGTTTTTCATGCAAAGCTGAAAGCTAAATCTGTCTTATAACTGACCTATCCTCATTTCCACACAAGCCCAAAAAAGGTTTATTTTTGTTTCTACATCTCTCAACCACCTCCTTCTCAGTTGTGAGTTCTCAAGGTTTTAATTTTTCATATATTAAATCTACCTTAATCTCCTCTAGACACGAGTATGTATCCCTATGTGTTTCTCCTTTTTTTTGTATGATTAACCATTGACCACAAAGTATTGTGGGTAGGTATAAGTGAATGTTAATTTTGGAAATTTCAAAATTGCCTTCCAAATCAGCAAGGTCTACCCCACAACATCACACCCCCTTATTCTGTATCACAAGTTAAAAATGCCAACCAACAGAAAAGCGAAGCCAACAAAACAAAAACCAAAACTCCAAAGTTCGATGCTCCTACATCACAAGCCCCTAAATGTCCCAACATTTCATCTCTTTGTGAATGTGTAGATCTCAAGTTTGAAGAGGATTGAAAAGATCTTGAAGATAATTTATTCATTGTTGCTTTCAAAACCATACATCTTGTCAACCTACAAAAACTCAGTTATAGAAATATCTGACAGTGATCCAATAGATTTAGAGGCGGGAATCCGAAGCTTTGATCTGACATCACATGACTACGAAAATAGATCCTAAAAATCTCTTCAAGGAAATTCATGACCTAGGCGTGAGTGTCCTTCAAAATTAGGCTTAGATTTGAACTACAAGTGCATAGTGCCCTGCTCTATCCTACTCAATTGTCCAAATTTTCCTATGATTTTTTGTGATTTTTGTATTTGCATTAGAACAATAAATTGCACTATTATCCTAGTTAGATCATTGCATTTTATTATTAGGACATTTATAAATTTGGTCAAGGTTTGGTCGACTCACCTTACAGGATATAAGTCAATAACATACCTTATCAAATTCATTAAACCCTAACTACCCATCAAATCTCTAATAAATGAATGACACATCTTGAAAAAGTGTTTAAAACCTAGGGTCAAATCTTAGGGATTACATTTTTCCATGTTTTGACATCAAAGGAATTGGAAGTTGAATCACCCTTTCATAGTGCCCCTCCCATTTGTATCTTGTTAATGTGAGATTGGTGTTTAGGTTCATATTTTCCTCATGATTTTTGTGGTGATTATATTGTATCTTTGAATGGTGTTTATGGGCCACCACATGTTCGAGATTAGGTTCCTCAAAATGTTGGTTGTTAGAATTATGTATATTTACATGCTTTCTTTTTCATTATGCTTTAGTTCAGTGATGTGCATTATATATGTTGTGATTAAATGTGAACTAGCTTATTGATGTTCAAGAAATTTATTATATGTATGGATGTTATCAATGTTTTATGCTATTGGACCCCATAGGGTGATTATGTTGTGGTTCAACTATATATACATTGAGCAAGTACCCTAGACATGCATTGAATGGTTACATGTATAAGGTTATTTCTCCACCTAGCTACACAAGTCTGATGTATTCTCCAATGGTGGTTAATTCAGAGATGTCACATTGGGCCTCCCTATCCATTCCCTAATTGAATCAAGTATGGTATTGTTGTGCCTCTTTGCACACACGCCCCATTCGGAACGGGAACCCTCTTTCCCTCTTTGTTTTTTCGGTCCCTTTCTTTTTACTCTACCTCATTTTGCGTACCCATTTTTTTTCCCAGAAGCAGGGGGTAGCATGTTTCCCAATGCCATATTTTAAGTCTCAGGCTAATCCGGGTTTTCCTTGTCAAAATTTTGGCATCTATGGCAATTTCTGGGTTTCCCCTTCTGGATTGCCTCTGCCGCATTTCCTCCCCCGGATTTCCCTTTCTGGGTTTCCCTGGCCTAGTTTCCTGTCAGGCTTCGCTGTTTCAAATGGCTATCTCGAGACGGCTTTTTGGACCCCGGACCCCGGACCTCCCACCGCCCCTACATTTGCGAGTTCACCAACCGAACCTGCCACCGTACAGAAGAATTTAATGTCACATTAATGGCAGTTTTGCTATAAAAACAAATTTTTCGGCCATCATTATCAATTGTGTGAGTGATAGATGAGTTTGGAGAACTTTTGACGACTAGGTGTTTTCCGCCCAGCATTCTAAGCTCCCTTTTCAACCATTTTTCGCGTGGCTGACTGTTCGTTCTTCGGGATTTTGAGGTAGGTTTGCCGTCCACGCGCCCTCCCTTTCTATTTCATGAATTTTTGCATTTTTGTGCATGAAATTTGTAAAATGAGTTTAAAATAAAGTAGATTCGTGCCTTCCGGTCAAAAACCATATTTTAAAAATCTGAAAATCAATCTTTAAATTCCCCAAAATTCAATTTGGGACTTCACCTTGCCGCGGCTATTCTTCAGAACAGCGCTGGTGCCTTCCGAGCCCAGGTCTTCTAGTGGCTATCCATACCCCTTTTCAAATTTTGAATTTGGTTTTTTCCCTTCTTCGGATTTCCACCTCTGGAATTCCCGAGATTCCGTTGTGTCTCCGCCATTTCAAACAGCCCTGCCCGAGCGTCCTCCCGATCCTCGGACCCCGGACCCTCGATGTCTGTCTAAATTCAAACTTCACAATCCTTCTCAAATCTTCCCTCGAAATTTGGTTTCCGGAATTCCGTCCCTATTTCGTTGTTTCAAATGGCTTTCACCTTGCGGCTTTTCGGACTTCGCTTCCTAGCTGCAAAATCTTCCATCTCCCCGTCAAAACCCTCGACATTTTTTTTCCTCTTCGGACTTCAACTTCCGGAATTCCCCTCTCGGGATTCCATTTCTCCTACGCCGTTTCAAACGGCCCCGTTCGAGCGTCTTCCTGGATCCCGGACCCCGGTCCGCTGTCCGCTGAAACCCGAAACCTTGGTTATATTTTCCTCTGAGCTCCATCCAGATTATGAATGTCGGAATTCCCCTCTCGGGATTCTGCTCCACCTGCACCATTCTAACGGCAAGCTCAGAGCGTCTTCCCGACCTCTGGGTCCCGGTGCTCCGTTCGCCATCCGATTGTCCCGAATCCTCTGACCGCTTCCAGAAACTTCCTCCCAGGTTTCCTCACCCGGATTTCCTCTTTCATTTTTCTGTTCTACGCGGCCGACCCATAGCTGCTTCCCGGCGATGGCAATCTCAGACCCAGATTTCGTCGCCCGAAATTTCGTTTCCTCTGCGCCGTTTCAGACGGCTTCCTTGTAGATGATGCCCGAACTCCCGAATGGGGCATCAAATGACCTCCAAATCCAAAATGGATTTCAACCCACGTGCTAGAATTCGGTTTTCCTCCATATCCAACCTTGAATCTTCAAATCCAACCTTGGGAAATGCATATGGGAATTCCATTCTCATTTTTCCCTTTCAAACGACATTCTGCCAAGGGATTTCTAGCCCAGGAACTTCGGACTGTTTGCACTACCCTCTAAATGGTGAAGTATCTAGCTTCTATGATTATTAAGTATGAATTATGATTTTCGGACTAATCTTGACATGCAGAGATTTGTCGGTGGCCATTGTGTCAGGTTCATCATTACTAATTCTCATCTTTTGTGCAAGATTTATGGAATCCGGTCCAAAGACTTCCGGTGCTTCCAAGAAAGGAAAAGGAACCGCCAAGCCACCAAGGGGCAAGGAAGACCGAGACCTGATGAAATAAAAATTCCAAGGGGTCCCTATTCAATCTAGGATCACTACCCTTTGGAGGGATGTCTTAGATACCAACATCGGACAAGTCGATGTTGATGAATTCATGCAAAGGGTCAGAATGAACCCAAAAATAGCAAATGCAAAATTAATAAAGAGCAGTGGACTTGCTAAGGCTGTAGGTTTCCCGCTAGCCCTAGTGGCCCTGAAGCTGGTGATGGCGTGCGTGGAGGCATACCAATCTGATACTAGAACCATAGTGGACCATGACGGGAATATCCTTGCAGATATGTCTCCGTCGAGTATAATGGAGACCTTCCACATTCCTGCCTTTGAGAGCATGGAGGTCCCCACCATGGAAGACTGTAAAGAGGTGTGGGAATAGGACCCATTGGGGTGTAAAAAGCTTATCAACCAATGCTGGTTGAAGGACAAACAGGGTAGTGCTGGGAAGCTCCCTCAGGAGCTCTACCGCAATGATTTCTTCGAAGACTACCATGATCTTGTAACTCTACTCAGCCGAGTCATGGGCCTTCCCAACACGATTTTCTTCCAAGAATGGATGTTCTATTTCATAGAATAGATTCTTTGAGGTAAGGGTACCATCTTCTATTGGGGCGAGATAATCAGCGACTACTTCCACGAGCAGTTTACCATTGTGAAGAAAACCAACAAATTCTTCATGACCTCTTACTTGGTATATTCCCTCGCCAATCAGTGACATTATCAGGGGTTGATAATGATGCCTAGTGATCCATCGGGGCCAGAGCTCAAGCCTTATGACAAGTATCCTCAATTGCAATTTTGAAATTTCAAAAGAAACTACTACAGGGTGAATGACACATTCATTTCCCATGTAATCCGGTCAGTAGGAGGGGATTTTCATAGGAGGACATCCCACAGTGCCAGGGTCCTCCTCGGGCAGTATGCCTTCTGGTACATTCAGTTCCCAAGATTCACGTACATCCATGTCGAAGGATTCTCAAATAAACCAAACAAGCTGCCCCGGTAACCAAATGACCGGATCATTCTCTTGGAGCTGACTCGGCAGCTGCGACACATTCACAGTGTCTTGAGCGAAAAACATCTGGCAGGCCCCGCCTACCCCATGAACCTTGGTTAGGGGATGTATAAGGTCCACACTTCCCAGTGCGCAGGATATTCGAAAAGGGAACTGGCAAAGTATAATTTTGAAAAATACATAGCGAGGCCACGAATGGATCCCTATGGTCATGTCAGAAAGGCCCTAGGACATGAATGTAGCCACCTACACAACATCGAGGACTTTTGGGTGAACTGCAGGGATGATCTTGAGGTACGATTGTGGCATTATATGCGCATGACCATCATCAATGTGTGAAGAGTGAACTTGTGCCCGGTCCCTGATCAGCTAGAGGAGGATGAGGACATAGTTGTGGATCCAGGTTACGATGCAATTTCCAACCTACTGCTCCCCGCTATCAACTGGAATGCACCAGAGCTTAATGATATTGGTGTGCTCACCAGGTCCATTGAAGTTCGAATGAGAGCATGGATTGAAAAGAGGGTGGCCCAATTGAAACAACAAGGGGTCGTCCTAACATTCACCAAGCTTGCAAGTGAGCATGTTAGTGAACCAAGTGGCTCCAAAGGTGGGGAATCCGCCGTTGCAACTGGGGAGACATCTAAGACCCCACCAACGCTGAAAACCAAGAAAATAAAGGAGGCTAATGAACAACTGCCCAAACCAAAAGTCTATGCCCATAAGTCTTCTGAGCTGGAGCCCTCTAAGAAGAAAAGAAAAACAATAGGAGGCACGGAGACAACAGTGATGTCCAAGGGATTGCCCCTTGGGATCAGAAACAAAGGATCTAGCTCATTTGGATCTCCACCCATTACAATCACCACCACCACCCCGCTTGCCTCAATTCCAGCTTTTGCTTCCTCCCCACCTGTGATGGATATCTCCGTCCACCTTGCTCCTACTCCTCCAGTATTGTAGGCCAGCTTCTGCTTCCTCCCCGCTTGTGGTGGATATCTCCATCCACCTTGCTCCTACTCCTCCAGTATTGTAGGTTATTCCCGTAGATTCATCATCCACCGCCACCTCACCAATGACCTATTCCTCCATGTCCCCTTCCCTTCCATTTCCATTGCCACAATGCCAGCCCCAAGCCTTCCAGAGTCTTTTGTAAGGTATATGCAAAATGTGTCATCTGAGATTTTGGGGATGCTCACCAATCTGATAGTCCAGGTTGCGATAGCTCAGGCTATGGCCTCCACTCCAACGGCATCCCCCTCTACTAAATCACCAAAGATGAAAGAGACCATGTAGATATCAGACGAGCGTGAACGATAGCAGCTAGACGCTAAGAAGGTGCCGGAGTATGAAGAGTTTGAATATCATGAACATCCCTTGTTCGAGTGTCGAAAGATTGATGAGGTGGCCTATGAGTCTTCCAGCGAGGGCAGTGAGGACCTTGATATTGAATTGATCTGAGAATCGAATGATCCCAAGCTAAATGCAGAGTGGGGCAAGCAGCTCAAGGAAATTAAGGACAAGGAGGTTGAGGACCAGCTTGCACAGGAAGAGGAGACTGCTGCTCCAGAGACATAAGGTAATAGGTCTCCAACCGAGGAACATGGCCAGACTCCATAGCATGATAATGAAACTTTCCTCCATGAGAACAAACAAGCAGAGAGCCCCGAGGAGCATCAAGATTCTTTAAACGAGGAGGAGGATACTGAAAAGAAGGATTCACCCAAAGGGCAGTCACTCATCGAGTCCCCCGCTAGGCATGAAACATTCGAACAAGATTCTGATGGAGGAAAGGAAGATGCAAGAACAAATGAGAAGGCTCTTGTTGTCAGAACTATCGAACTTGAAAAGGAGGACAGTGGGACTCAAAGTATACCATTAAGGGAAGAACCCCAAACACCTGATTGGCTGCAAAGACAACTCAAGCAAAAGACTCCCACCTTGAAGGATCCCAAGGCAAGGCTGGAAGCCATCATGGCCAGAGCACAAATAAGCACCAGAAAAGAGAAGAATCTGAGGGTTAAATCAAAGATAACCATGGATGCCTTGGGATCAAGGGCAGTACAAATAGCAACGCCGATGGTTGGGGAACAAGGCATAACTTACAATGTCTCCACCATCAACCTGGGAGTGGCCACAAGGGAATAGAAGGTTGAACATCTCCAGGAGTCGGTCACCATAGTGGTGCACCTTATCTAGCAGGATAAGGTCTCCAAAGAAGAACTAAAGGAGCAGGTGGCCGATCTAACAACTTATATTCAATAGTGGTCATCTCCGGATGAGCAGCCTACAACATCATCGGCCCCACCTCAATTGATGTCTAGAGAACAGATTGACAAGCTCGAAAAGAGACAAAACTTGGACAAAACTACAGAAAATTGGTTCCGATAGGTTTTGGACATAGGGAACACGGGCATCAACTTGGCTGCCTGGGCAGGAAATAGGTTCCTAGAGGTTCAGAAAACTCTCGAGGACACAAGGCAGATCTATGAGAAGTTCCTAAGGAAGTATGATGCGGCCTACCCAAAGATTGAGGCCATTCTCGTGTTGCCGAGTGATATCTAGGAGAAGGACTTGGCCTTCAAAGACGACGATCACTGGCTGGTGGATACCTGGAAGCAAGACTATAATCACTGAAAGAGAAGGCTGGAGCAGATTTTGGAACGGATAGTGCCATACATTGAATGGGCAAGGGAGTCTAGAGAGGAGTGTACTCAGTATTTCAAACTGATGACGGGGTATGAGATGCCCGCGGTCGAGATCAATCCCGAGAACATCAAGCCCACTTCTTGAAGATTATGGAAGATGGGATGTTCGCCGAAATCACCACTGAGGTCATGTGTTTTGCAGCCTGAGCCTTCGCACAATCGGAAGCTTTCAAGGAGAATGATGCTAAGTATGAGGCAGACTGGAAGAAGCTTGGTAGCAATTCCCAGGAATGGAGTTACCGAATCTTGAAGTTTGACATCCTGGAGGTGGATAAGTTTCAGTCCCTGGTCCTAAGTTTCATGGAGTATGCCATGTTGAAAAAGTGAGAGGGCAATCCAGTCATCGATGAAGAGTTCCTTGAGGAATAGCTACAGCAAAGGGTGAATGGCTAAAAGACAAATTTGCTACAGTGTTGTCACTAGATGACGAAATAGGGAAGAAACAAGAAATTATTTGTAAATGTAATATATTTGGGGGTAGGTGAAACCCTAATGTAAAATGAATCTTGGCCACATAATATAATTGAATCTTGGCCACTCATTTTGTTTTTTTGAAAACTATAAATAGGGCTCTCCTCCTCTCATTTTAAGAGAGTTGAGTTGTTGTAAAGGCATGCTGCAGAAATTATAATAGCAAATACAGTCATTTTCTAGTGTATTTATGGGTTTCTCAATATGTTTCATGATTCCTCTCCCTTTTAGTTATAGCTTTGCTTTAAGTTACTTTGTTGTTCTAACATCTTTGGATTAGACTTGGTAAATTTAGTATGTTATTTCTGGTTTTGGAGATAGTTGTTGTGTGTATGGTTTCCTTGTCTATACTTTTGGTCATTTGCTAAAGGTAGATGACTGTGCAAAGTTAGTCTGGACTTTGATTTCATTGTTGCTCATTAAACTTTATCTTTTGTTCATGTTTCCATAATGAATGAATGATGAACGTCTGCAGTCCCTAGAAGATAGCACAGATTTCATGATATTGTGAGAATTCTGATTAAGTGAAATCTCGTTTAAGGAAACTGTCCACAGCAGAAACCTCCATGATCACTATTCATCAGTAGTTGCAGGTCCAGGAAACATCTTTCTTCCTCGCCCTTTTCTTTTTTCCTTTTTTAGAAACAACTTGTGCCAAGGTTCGTTGCACATTGTAAAGCCAAATCCGAGGAAGCAATGGATTCTCAGACAACTGCCTGAACTTGCATCAAAGCATAGTAATTCTAGACCTCTAGAACTCCATTTATCGACTCAATTCTCCTACAGCTTCAACCACGTAAGTCCACCTTGTGATTCCAGCAAATCACATATACAGCTGAAATATTCCAAGCACTGTCAAGACCTGACATCCGAGAGACCTTGGGATAGTGTTCTGCAATTTGATTGTGGAAGATTGTCTTGCAAGAGAGGTGATGCACCTATGTATTACCTGTGTTGTGAAGTGCATGAAAACACCATCAACAGGTATGTGTCATATTTGACCCTATGTGAACTTGGATATGAGTTAGGAATCATTCTGGAATCCCTATGTATCGTGAATGACTAGTGAATGTCTAATTTAATCAATGGTTTAAATTCTATGTTTAAAGGAATTTAAATAGGCTATTAAAATATTTTTTCATGCTTGAGGAAAGGGGAAAAATAAAATGAAAATGGAAATGATGTTAAGTGTATTTAATTAATTTTTAAAATTCCTTGGGTTGGGAAATGTAGGTTACGTGTGATTTTATTATCTTGTTTGAATTTTGATTTTTATAAATTTAAATGAATATGCTTATATAGATTTAAATCATGAATTCAAATGATATATGTTATTTAGGAATGAGTTTATTTGGATTTTGGAGAAAATAAAGGGGATTACAAATTTAGAAATGGAAAATGAATTTATATTAAATTTTAGTTGTGAATTCAAAAAGGGTAAATAGAAAAAGGGATTTTATTTTTCATTATGTAATTTATTTTGGGAGGAATTTTGGAGAGGAGAAAACCCTCTTTTGGGAGAAATTTGTTTTATTGATTGAGAGAGAATTTGGAAGGGGAAGTTGATGAGGTCAGATTCATTGGATTAGGAATGGGGAGGGGAATGTGCTTGCAAGTGATCTCATGCATTCATTTGGTGTGCTTGAGGTATTCTCCATTTGAAGTTTTAAAATAATTTGATGTATTTTGTTTGTTTCTTTTAATTTAGTCAATTTCTTTCAAATTTTCAATTGGAATAGGATTGAGGGAGTATAGACACCTCCAAATGTTGTTTTGTAAAATTTCATGCTCATGCAATTTTTTTGTTAATTTTTTGAGAAATTTTAATCATATGGGGTTATAATACCTAAATTTTAAGAAATTGTACAAAATGAATGTTTTATAGCTTAAAAGGGGTGTTTGGCACTTTTTCTACCAAAGGGTCTCTTTAGATTTTAAAATTTTGAAGAAATTTTAGTGGGGTTTTGGGAAAATTTCTTGGTTTTATTATATTAGAAAAATGAGAAAATTTGAATGTTTTGAACGAAATATGATGAATTTGAATGTTTTAACAAAAAATTCCTTTGTGAATTGTTGTAATAATGATTGTGGAAACTTGTTAGAAAACCTTGATGAAATTATTTTTTGTGCATTATTTTCCATGCCACATTCAATGGAGAATGCAATGAGCTTAGCATTTAGGTATTAGAGAGAGTTATGGGAATGGCTCTCAATGTGTCCCCAAACCAAAGTGGCAAGTAGGTTTATCATGGGTGGGGAGTTATCTAATCAAGTGATGACTAATGAAACATGGTTAATTAATTAACCAAGATAATGGATACATATCACATGCCTCCAGTGCTCGTACAAGCTAAGGATGATGGAGGAAGACAAGGCACTCAACGTGTTACACCCCAATTGTGTATTTACTATTTACTATTACTATGTAGGGTAAATAAGAATGTAATCTAGATTCAGTAGATGAATAAATTATGCTTGCACTTTGGTATCCATGGATTGTGAATGAATGTTGTTTTGTTTAAATGATATATGAAGAAATGCATATATGAGAAATGAATGGTTAATGAAATGAATGTTCTAACTATGGAGATGTATTATATGTAATGTATATTTTGTGAACAATTGACTATCATGTGCATGTGTTAGTGGATGCAAGTATATGTTCATTCCTCCAAGTTGAGGGGAAGTATCACTCAGGAGAAGGTATTGGTCGAGTAACCAGTAACGTAACCTATCTGAGCATACACACACTCATAGTATAATGGTTGAGTCAAGTTGTTATGTTGGGATTTAGTAAGTCATCCTTATTTGGATGTGACTGCATTAGTAAGGGTCCTTTTTACTATCGAATGCATGCTTGGATGATGTTTTATGATTGGAAGTTTATGATTTTTTCCCTATATTACTATTCTTGTACTGATGAGTTAAACACATGAAATGTATGTATATGTATACGTAAGCATATTTATGATAGACTATACACATATGTACATGGAACTATCAAATGAACCTAAATAAATGTATATGTATATGTATATATAGATATATTACATGTAAGTACTTATCAATACAATAGTTAGTGTATGAGTATGACGTACAATCGAATGTGTATATATATATGATATATACATATATCCATATGTATACATGTATTGATACACACGTGTGAAGGGAAAATGGATATATCATGTGAATGTATCAATATATGTACACATATGTATACATGTACATAGAGGTATATATATGTACACAATCGATGGGAATGATAACTTGATTGTATTCATTTGTATATCGAATGTATACATACTTTATTGTCATAATATATATGTTTAGATATGTAAGCATATATATACATATGCATATATATGTGTGTGTAGATGTACATATATATGTATATATATTTAAATATGTTTATATGCATGGTAATAGATTAACATAAGCAATGCTTAGAGGTTGATACTTTACTTGGACAAAGGCCGGTTGTATTTAACAAATACAAAGTATTAAAAAATCCAAATATGATACATATTGGAAAAGATTTAAGAGCAAACTATATACAACATATAGTGCAGCAAACAAGTTGATATAATGAGATTGACTTAGTCGACGCCTGGGATATAACACATTTGACTTAGTAAATAGTAATAAACATGGGATGCCTGATATATGGTGATGAATTTACACCAAAAACAAAGTAAATGTAGATGCATGATAGTAGGAAAAGAGTACAACATGTTAAGGAATCAGTCAAAGTTGATTAAATGAGATAAAGCGACTCATCTATTGTACATAGACTTGGTTGATTCATGCTATGTGTTACATTTTAAACATGGACTATTTCAAATCAATAAAGTCACTCCTGAGTTTGGGGAAATGGTCGCTTGCTTAGAGCCATATATGAAAGATCTATTTGTTGTATAAGTTTAATCTGGGAAGTAATCAACTATCACCTTTTGATCATGTGTTGATTGAAATAGTCATAAGTTTTTGTCAAGTTTAGAGGTCGACCTGTAGCTTTGTATGCTAAGTAAACCTTGTAGTTGATGCCACCTTTTTACCAGTGAAGTGAGTTGACTTGCATGGGTAATTTTGTCATTATACATGCCTTTTATTTAGGCTATGGAGTTTCATTTTTGCAGCATAAATAGAGAGACATACTCTCTCATTTGTTGGTCACATCATTCTATATTCTATTTCCACTTCGTTACGCATTTCTAATCTGCATTTTTCAGTCTTCTATATTTGGCAGAGCTTTGAGTAATTGTGAGAGTATTGAATATTTTGAGAGAAGTATTTTATCAACTTGTGAGATATAATATCAACTTGTGAGGGAGAGATTTAGTGAGGCATTGCTTGAGAGAACAAAGAAAAGCTAACTGTTGTTTTGGAGAGTCATGCAACAATCAGTCAATTGGACAAAGCATTTACATGCACGAGGATATATCTACTTCTATTTATCTTTATTTATAAATGATTATGTGTTTTGAGTGACTTGATTGTATACATGCATTAGGAAAATATAGTATTTTCTTTGGAAAGTAATTAAAAGTTATGTTACTCTTTTCTATGTAGTGCTTCTATTTACTCCATAATAGGAGAGATTGCTTGTCATAGGTATATGCTACTAGATATGAGTAAATGGGGATAACTTAAGAGATTTCCATAGGTAGTTATTGATTTAATTAGTAGTTTCCAAGTTACTCCTAGGTTTTGATTATTCGTTAATAGGAGGGTACTTGTAGTTATGCTTTTTTAGTAGATTTTCATTAAGTTGTGGGAAATGGAAATAGGTTGTCTCTAGGGTTAAAGACTACCCATTGATAGATTAACCTATGCATAGTATATAGGGGCGTAAATTCAAATTGAGCTTGAGTAGTGTACGTGAGTGGGATAACTATCACTCAAAGTACTGAGTGAGAACACTTTGGCCAAACTAGTGTGATTTCCTTTGGTTCCATTGTCAATTCACCATGATCCATTTGTTTGCATGCTAGTTCTAGATTGTGGGTTTATAAGTTCTAGCCATGTAGGACACAACACTAAGCTCAGTTGGTTGTCATTATGAGGTTACTCCACCAATCTCTTTGTCGAAGGGTAAGGCCATCTATCGAATGATAGATGTGCGGGGGACCGCATATGAGTCTGTGGTTGGTAGAAAAGCGCTTGAGTGATGCTTCTCCTCTTTAGCAAGTGACAAGAAGACCAAAGATTTGAAAGGAGGTTCCTGGACTATCTATATTTATTTCTTGTAGATCAGTCGAGCATTGCATGTACTTTGTACACATTCTTGGAAATATTGTAATCATGAATTTATTATATTGGAATTGAATCATTATTGTTCATTGTTATAGCATCTATGTTCATTTTTTCTCAATAAAGAAAAGAATTTTTTTATTGCATTGGCTTGTTACATAGTTCATTTACATACAAAGTGAGAACTTATGAAAATTTACTGCAGTGAAAGGTTGGCATATTACACAATGAGCATAGGAATTATAAGATAAAGCACCCATATCTATATAAGAGGATATTCAGTTCTACATTGAGACCCATGTGAGTGTCCGCGATGAATTCCCTCTCTTGATTTCTAATATCTAACCCTAGTGTCATTGAGTAGTACCTAAAGGATGATATATGCTAGAATTGTGAAAAACATGAGCCACAAGATCAAACAATGAAAAAATACACCTTCCAAACAAGAGAGTTGCAAACAATAATATGCAATATTCCTCAACAAGAAAAAGCTATAGAATGAACCTCAAGAATCATCAAGGAAAACAAGAGTCTTCAAAGGTTGAGAGTTTAATAGTTCAGAGTTATCAAAAGCATCAAAGGTATCAAAAGACATGAAATCTCAAGAGAGATAATACAATGAGGGTTGAGTGCTATATAGGAGCAACCCTAAATGATAAAGGGATTAGATCATGGCAATTTCCAACATCTCATGTAATGAGACAAAATGATCTAATAATAGCTCTCTAGTTAACATAGAGAATCACTCCTAAGTTTAGCTTAAGTGCATGAGAATAAGTTAGACTAGTAATTAAATAAAAATTAATTAATTATTAGCTAATGCATGATTACTCTAACAATGTATTCCCTTCCATGTGCTAGTGATTTTTCCATTGGTGAGTTTTCCCAATGAGGATTCCATGTGTTATGCCCTTGTTGAGTTTTCCCAAGGATGAGTCTTTGTATGGAATTAGTGAGTTGGCCCAATACAGATTTATGTGACATTGGTGAGTTTTCCAATATAGATTTTTTTATACCATTTATTATTGTATCAAATGATGACTTTTCTTTGATCCATTATGTGATTTAGATGATTGTTTGATATGATATGTATGTTGAGTTTATGCTTTGTGTATGGCATGTGTATAAGCCATCTCCCCATGTGTTTGGTGTGTGTTTTTTTGCTTGTGGTTTATGTGGCTATCTCCTAGCACAATGGGAGTGGATCTTTTGATTCCATAAGGTCAGGTGGAATGGAACCACCATTGGGGATTGTAGGTTTGTGGATCGAGGGACATCATGGTACCATGTTTAGCCAAGTTTGATCCATGTATTTAGATTTTTTCCTTTCATAAAAATTATAATATTGATGACAAAGGACGTCTCTTTGAGACAAGTATAAAATTTGATAATAGAGAAGAGTATCGTCTTATTTACATGTCTTGGTTTTGGTACCAAGAATGATTACTTTATTGGGTAAAAGCTCAAAGCTATGTCACACTTTTTAAAGGAAATGACCAACACTGATCCAACTTTTAAATTTGAATCACTAAAACGTGACATATATGTTTTGAATTTTGAAATTATGTAAACTAATGAAATATTTATTTTTTACTATATTTTATGCTTGTATTTAAAAAATAAATAAAAAATTATTTGAATATAATTTTTTATAAATTGACACTATAATTTAGTTATTGAAAAAATGTTGAAAAATGAAGTCACATGAGACGTCAACCTTTATATAGTAATTTTTATTTTTTCTCCTTCAATTTTTTTTTGTGTATTTATAACTTAAAACTTTAGTGCATGGATATATTTTTTTCAAATTTTGATAAATATATATTTTAAAATAAATATTAAAATGTGCGCGTATTAAAATATAGTTATTTCCATCGGACATCAACTTTGATATTATCTATTTATCTAATATGGAAAAAAATTATACCCTCTTGATATAGATTCTTTTATCTAGTGCATCGTATTTTTTTCATATTTTTTTAATTAGTTTTACTATTTTTCCTTGTCATGGTAATCAACCTAATATTTTGTGTTGATAACCTACTTTTAGTAAAAATAAAAATATAAATATAAATAATAATTTAGCTATTAATATATATATGTGTGTGTGTGTGTGTGTGTGTGTGTGTGTGTGAAAACTAGACTTATGGATCTACAAAAGTATTTTTAGATTTCTAAAAAAATATTATTTACATGAGTAGAAATTGTTAAAACATGAACTTTTTCAAATAAATCTATTTTTTTAATAAATTGGTCTCAAAGTGGTGCTACATATGCATTTAGCCAACAATTTTAGATGGAAAATTTGTGGATATATCTAACTTAGCTAGAATAAATCTTACAAGATCATATGTTTGACCAAAATATATTTTTAGTTAGAAATACATAAATTCACTTGTGCTGATAAGTTGGCTGAAAGTGTGACACAACTTTGTACTTTTACCCTATTCTTTTTAATACTATAATATGCAAAAGCTAAAATGAAATTAGGAACATTTTAATTGGTGCTTAAAATGAATTTAGTGATCATATTGTTGGTGTAAATAAAGTCTTGTACCTAGTTAATTCATTACTAGGGGACTTATTTACATGTTAAGTTTACGTAGGTCCTAGGAATATTTCTAGAAGGTGTTAGTTGTCATTAGTTGTTATCTTATCTTTTGACTTGTAACACATGTGACCTAGGTAGTAGTGATAATTTGTCTCATGTCATATGATTAAGACACTTGTCATAATCTTATGACATCTTGTATCTCACCTTGGCTATATAGCCAAGGGGTCTCTACTACATTTTACACACACAACATTGAATCATAATTGAGAAGAATATAGTTTATTCTTGTCATATTCATATTCTCTCTTTGTGCTTTCCATTTGGCCTCAAGATCTTGACAGGCTATCTCCATAGCCAATTTAACATGGTATCGGAGTGGGTTGGGTGTCATTGGATAGTCTTTTTTTGAAGACATTTTGGTAAATCTTAAAAAGTTGAGTATGCTCTTTTCTTGCATCGTATGATGATCTGGGGAATCAGGAAAGCTTGAAAGAAATACCAGATTTGGGGGTTCCTCTTTGTGGCTCTTTGCTGTAGGTTCAAATTGGAGCTTGTTGGTGCAAATCTAAGCTCACCATTGAGTTTAGGAGGTTCAAGATAGTTGGTTTTTCCTTTTGCTTCGTGCAAATCAGACATATGAGGCCAAATCTATGAGGGTTTGAAATTGAAGAGTGGTTGCTAGATTCATAATGTAGCTGCATTTTTGGAGCATTTTGGGTCAAATCTGACCCTTCCATTGCATCCAAAAGGCCCAAAAACCCTAAGATCGACTATCAATTCATCCAAATTGGAGGAATTGTCCATTGAGGCAAAAAAAATTCTCAGGGACTCGTATGGCCCCCCAAGTCGCCATCATTGTGTAGGGTACAATTTTATATATATATATTCTTTTTCTAAGAATATTTGAAAAAAAAAAAATTCAATTTTTTTTTTAGAAATTCACAATTTTTTTAATATTGGAAAAGTTTTTAAAAATAAAAAATCAAAATCAAAAAGTGTACAGCCAGCAAATTGTACAATCTACAGATTGTACTTCTCTATACCCACATACCAACGGAGGCCACATGGCTTGCTGGTCGTGGCCCACTTAGGCCCTCATTTATTAGAAAATTCAGTGAAGTTTATTGTGCTAGCGGACCGGAAAATAAAAACAACCAACGAAAATTGGGCGTGACATCTAGCAGAATATTCCGTGTGTATTCCTCCTATCGGTTGTTGAAGCATATTTCATTGACATTAACCGGAGATTCTACTACCTAAAGAATATTCTAAGTCGAGGAGCATATTCCAGCATGACGGGCTGGAAGACATAAAATTTAATCAAGTTTATTTATGATGTCAACAATATGTCAACATAAATTCAAAAGAAAAATTCCCCTCTCACCATTGGAAATTTTGATTTTGTAATTGATTTTCAAAGGCTCATATCTTGCTCATTTTGACTCCTTTCTTCTAGATTTTTTTTTTGATTTAGGCTAATTTTTCATTCTCTTTGTATTGGTGTAATAATATTTTGGTTTTGGTGTTTGTATTTTCCAAAAATTGAAGATTCTCATAGGTGTTGTTGCTTTGTTGTCATTTTGGGAGCTTCAGGAGCTCATATCTTGCCCCTACGGTAACATTTTTGGGTGATTTTTTTTTGAAAGTGCATTATTTTTTGTGTAATTTACACTGGTGTAATCAGTTTGATCTCATCTACTATAAAATTTTTACTTTGAGCCTATGGCCTATTTTTGGCATTTGCATGTATAAAGATCAAGACCACTTCTTTATTTTTGGCAAGTGGAAACTATAAACACACTAAGTATAAAGTGCCACAAATCAGATATTGCTTGGGGGAGTTTCTTGACTAAGTAATTTGGGGGGGTAATCTTGCAATGATTGGTTGCATTCTTTTGCTTGGTTTGTGTTCATGCAATGGGGAAATCTCAAATTGAACTCCTAACTCCACATAATTATGCTACATGGAGAAAATAAGTATGGAAATATCTCATGATGAAAGCTATAATAGGTCATCTAAAGGAAACATTCATCAACCTACTAATGCTAAATAATTATCAAAATGGGAGCTTGATCATGAGAAAGAACTTGGATGCATATGTTCATTAGTCTCATTTGATTTATAATTTTATGTTGAATCATGCAAAACACCTAAAGAGGCTTGGGAGGCTATTTAAAAATTATATGGTAAAACAAATAAGATTAGGGGATATCAAATTGATAATGATTTGATGAATCTTGATCCTAAAATTTTTGACCACATCCAAGAGTACATCTCCAAAGTTAAGCAATTAAGAACACGGTTGAAAGAATGCAGTATTGATAAAGAGGATTTACAATTGATTCTCAATATGTTATCCAATCTTGGTCTTGAGTATTCAGTGTTTGTTTCTAGCTTTCACACCCATCAAATTTATATGGGAGCATCATATGTTGATCCTAAGTTTGATGACTTTGCAAATCTCCCAATCCAAGAGGAAACTAAGTTGATGAACATGGGTCTAATCAAGTCTTCCATGTCACACGCATTATTGGCTAGTGAGTCAAAGGTATAGAAAGAATCAAGGAATTTTGATAAGAAGAAAAAGAGGAAAAAAGAACAAGCCACATAAAGAATCAAAATTCTCTCTCTCAAAAGGAGAATCATCAGAAGGAGAGGTCTACTTATGCATATTGCAAGAAGGATGGACATGGATAAAACTATTGTTATATGAAGGATATTGATGAGTTGAAACATCTTCTAAAAAAGAATTACATCGATTTTCCTTCTAGAATTTTTGAATCACCTCCTTCTTCAAAATAGTCTAAAAAGGACAAAGGTCAAGCATCTTCATCAGGATATAAAGGACATGCTCTTTGTGCTCTTTCAGGTCATGGATCAGGAAGATGGCTTCTAGATTCAAGATCATCTCATCATATGGCATCTTTGTAGTTTATATTCTCTTCATTTCAGCCTTGTACTATGTCTCCTATTTTGATGAGAAATAATACATACATGAGTGTAATTGGGAAGGGATCTATTAGTTTTGGGGACAACACTTTCCAGGATGCTTTGTGTGTTCCTCATTTGATGAACAATCTTCTTTCCATATATCAGATTACACATGGTGGAGATGGGAGGACTATGGAGTTCACACCTGATTTGGTCATCATTCGAGACTTGGAGAGTAGAGAGATCATTTATACTAGGGTGGTTGATCATTCATCTCCGTTATATACCTTTGTAGACTTTTATTTTGATGGTGACATTGTTCCTTCAGCTATTGATCACACTTCTAGTATGAACCATGATTCAGAGGAGACATTTGGCTTCTTGAACTTAGGAGTTCTCACATCAAATCCAGTTCTTGAGTCATGCATTTCATCTCCTCCATCTAATGTTGTATTTGTTGATGATTTTGTTGCTACAGATATGGCTTATTTTGATTCAGTGTAGAAGGATCCTCATAGTATTCTAGAGATGGCTTCTTGACAGGTATTTCAGACTTGTTTCTAGTGTCTCATATTGCATATTTGGGAGACATCATTGATGAAATTCATCTTCTCTTTAATGGAGAAGATCCTTCTCCAATTGTTGCGAGGGAACACCTTGACCCTCTTTTTCAATCTCTACATGATCATTCTTTACAGTTTGATGTGATGGTAGATCCTTTTGGACAACATTTGGAGGAGGCTTCTTTTTCTTCAAAGGGGATATCCTTCTCTTTGGATCATGTTCTACATTCATCTCTACTAGATTATGGATTGTCCTCTTCAATAGTGTGGCCTAGAACACCTATTTGGAGTGTGTGATATTTTGGCATCGACAAGGAGACACATGAGCATGCTTTAGAGACATCACACATCTTTCATATCATCTTGTTTTTGTTTCTTCCTAAGGGGAGGAACATTGTTTGATGCTTTTGGTTCATCTTCGGCATTCAATGTTGAGCTTCTACCACCATTACAAGAGACTCAACATTGAGGGGGGTCCATCGTCTCTCTTCTTCTTCTCTCTTATGGGGAGGTCTATTCCTCACATGGGGTTTTTTCCTTCTCATGCATCATTGAGAGCATTTATTTTTTGTATTCCATCTCTCTTTTGGGGAGGAGTTTTTTCCCATAGGGTTTTCTCCTTTTCTCCATTTGTGAGATTTCATTTGCATATGTACATGGGTACCTAACATGGCCTCATATCTGGGACCCATATTTGTGTCATTTGCATAATAATCTCTTACTCCCTAAGTTTCACTTAAGGGGGGTGTTGGTGTAAATAAAGTCTTGTACCTAGTTAATTCATTACTAGGGGACTTATTTACATGTTAATTTTACTTAGATCCTAGGAATCTTTTTAGAAGGTGTTAGTTGTCATTAGTTGTTATCTTATCTTTTGACTTGTAACACATGTGACCTAGGTAGTAGTGATAATTTTCCTCATGTCATATGATTAAGACACTTGTCATAATCTTATGACATCTTGTATCTCACCTTGGCTATATAACTAAGGGGTCTCTACTATATTTTACATATGCAACATTGAATTATAATTGATAAGAATACAATCTATTCTTGTCATATTCATATTCTCTCTTTGTGCTTTCCATTTGGCCTCAAGATCTTGATAGGCTATCTCCATAGCCAATTCTAACACATATTTCATAGTTGAGTAGCCTGGTACTATATCTAGACAACCATGTCTTACCAAACTTGACCTAGACTAACTAGAATGTGGTTAAGTTTAGTTGTGATGTAGGAGAATCTGGGTTTAGGTGCAATCAACATCGACCAAACGTATTTCTATTCATTTTGGTAGGGTTTCTTAGTTTTGACATTCATTCTGAGGTGCGCAATCTAATCTAGGTTCAATGATGGATTTTGACATTATCGTCAATGGTTGACGAAATATCGTGTTTCAATTCTAATTCTACATAGGAATCCAATGCATTTAAATTGGTTGATCATGACCTTGGGAAAATTATTTGTTCAATTCCTCAAAGAGTTTGAATATCAATTTGATCATATTGAATGTTTGATTTTTGGTCGTTTATGTTTAAAATCAATTCAATTCTATTAATTCAGTATTTTGAAGGTATGAACATTCAGAAGGGAAGAAATAAAAAAATCAAGGGTCACAACAGATGAGGAGATGAAGCCATATTAAAATACGGGAAGAAGATTAAAAAATAGGCAACACATCATAACTGAAGGAAAATGAAAATTAATAGGGGCGCAACATAGTAGCATGGTAGAAAGGAGGAGAACAAAGGGGTTGCGAACTAGTCCAAAGAAAAGTGAGACTTAAGGGGCATGCCTAAAAAGATAAACATCCCATCCATGAAGGAAGATGAAGGGTGGTGCGAAGAAAAAAATATTTAATTTATGCAGAGTAAGCTCACACCAGCCGCGCCATAGGGAGGAGAAAATAGAGGATGAAGGAAAATAAAACTAAGAGTAGAAACAATACTAAAACCAACACATGAGAGATTAAGAAAAAATAGAATAATTCAGAAGGATGCTTGTGTTTGCTCCTACCCTCATGTATGTTGCTTGCAAGTTTGAATCTAGAGACATTGATCCGTTATCCCCTTCTCGTGATGCATGTCATTCTTGTTTTTGGCTCATTCATAGGGGCTAAGGTTGCTAGCGGTAGAAATTTCAAGGAAACCCTAAGTTGTGATTCCCTAGGTTTCATGGATTGGTGTAGTGTTGATACACAACCAAATCATGTCTCTAACCCGCCCTCTTCCCATGGTGGTTTAAATCAAAGGCCTCCTTTCTATGTGCGCCATTCGTCATCTGCCCTCGTGATTTGTTTAGATAAATTCATCAGTGATAGAGAGGTTTCCTTATAGGCCCATACCCTTGTATTCAAATTTATGAAGGTATGACCAAAATTAAGTGATCTTCATTCTTGGATATGTTCAAACTGGAAAGAACATTTGGTGGAAGAAGTAAGCGTTTATCCATGTGCTATGAGGTTTTTATTGGAATTTGATTCTGTAGAATGTAAAGAAATGATACTTAAAACTGGTCCATGGTTCTTCCAAGGATTTTTTTCATTCATGAAACCCTAGTTTCCTTCGTTTGATTCACGAAAATAGTCTTTTTCTTCTATTTTTTTGTGGTTTCATTTACCTTATCTTCCACTACAGTTTTGGGAGATTGATTATCTGAAAGTGATTGCCAATGGGCTGGGAAAATACCACTGCATTTCAAAGGAAACAATTAATTATGAGAACTCAACTTTTTCTTGCCTATGCGTGGAAATTGAGGCTTCAAAAGGTCTTTTGATAGAGATTCTTCTCAAAGTTGGCAACAAAAATTGGTGCCAACCAATAGACTATGAAAAGATTGCCTTCGAGTGTAGAAAATGTTTCACAACTAATCATGTTATTGCACAATGTGGTAAGGTTTGGGCTAAGGTTGGCCCCATCTACAATCCATCTTGGTGGGATGGGGTGGAATCTCGTCATTATGTTATCTCTCCTTCTGTACAGGAAGTCATTGCTTCTTCTCCAATGCATCAATAAAAGGATCCAATGTTTTCTTAGCCAACTCCAATGAAAGTCCAAAATCCTCAAGAGAACATGATTGTTAAGAAGCCATCTCCATCACCCTTGGCAGAATTAGAATTGCAGCACAGGCACACTAAATTTTTATTATTATCATGGATTACTCCAACAAATAGTGACACCAATGCAAACTTGAATGTGGCAAGTAGTAATATTGAAATAGAAAAAGAATCGATAGAGGTGAAGTGCAAAAATATTCCATCTTCAAAAAAAAAGCATTCCATGACATTAAGATCCTTTAAAAATGTAGGAAATATAAACATGTAACATTCTGAAAATTTGAATCCGGTTTTTCAAAGCAATAGAAAGAGTGTTATCCTCTCTAATAGAAATTTTCCTAAAAAAAACTAACACATGAGAGTGAAAGGAAGAGAGATACTATGCAGAGGAACGGACAAATAAACATTTGAATACCACAATAAAATGTAGAGAGATAAAGGAGGGGGCGACATCATGTAGATAAGTGTTTAAGTTGCAATAAAATGCAGATTAGAGAAATCCAGAGAGGGGGTCGAGCCAATTGGAATTGGAAATTTATTAACAGATAATACTATACAAGACAAGAGGAGTTCAATTGTATACATGTAGAATATTCCCCATAGTCATCAGAGAAGAAGAAATTTAAGGTTGCAAATGGAAATTAAATACTTTGAATGTATGTAGAGGTGATATAATAGGGAGTGATTGTAAAGACTCTGAACTTGTAAATATGATTTTGATATTTATAGATCGTCAAATGTACTTTTATTTGTAGAATATAAAAACAAATCAATTAATTGAATTTAAAATTGTATGTGGAGTGTAAATTGAAGTGGTTTATTGGATGAAATTGTAAATTGAATTTATTTTAATTGACAAATTAAATTATCAAATTAAATTTTCACCTCATTGCAAGACTAGGTTGTTGAATTTCATTTAATTGGTATTAAATTGGGAGGTTTTTTTAATTTTTCGTCAAGTTGGGAAGCCTAATCTTTAGTGGATTGGCTTGGTTTGATAGGCTAAAAACTCAAAAAAAATCATGTTTGTTTGGGCAACTCTGTCCTGTGTTTGGGTGGTCTCGTTCCCATACAAAAAGAAAATGTTAACCCTCTAAATCATGGTTAGTCAGTGGTTTTCTAAGCCCAATATCATTGATGAATAATTTTTATGCCTTTTATCTTTCCCATTCCAGTCATTTTAGTCTTGAAAACCCTAAAAAATCTTGTCAAAGTATCTATGTCTCAGGGGTTGATCTTTCTTCTTTGTTTTAGAGCCTCATATGGGAAAACCATGTAAACGAAAGTTTTTCCTCATGGTCTAAGGGTTATATTATTTTTGTGAGCATGTTCTTATATTTTTTTTTAGGACTTATGTCTTTTCTTGCTTCGTTTTAGATTCCTTCTTTTGAAGTTTCCCAATTGTCAAACCTAGGGCTAATGAGATTGTGCACCTAGTCTTGTGAAGGGTTGGGAAGGTTGTAATCCTTCTTGGTTGGAATTTTTGGTGCCCTAAAAATTCCTCATAGGTCATGGGGTGTTGTGGAGTAGTATTCTTCCACTTTTGTGATGTCATGTTACAACGAGACATTTTGGAAAGCATGTGGTTGTCTGGAAGTGACTTATAGTCATTCTAGTTAGTGGAGAGTTTGCACCTCTTGGTTAGTTAACCTATTGTGAATATTTTCCATTGTGTTTATTGTTATTAAGTGTGTCTGAATGTGGATTAGAGATTGATAATTCCCTCATCCTATCCCAGTGTGGTGTTATGAGAGAACATAATCATGGTTTAGTAATTGTTTGTCATGTAGGTGTTATCCTCTCTCTCTCTCATATATTTATCATGGATGTGTATTCATCCTACGAGTGGTTAGTCTTATGTTGTTTCCACATTTCTTATGAAATGGTGAGGTTATTCTTGTTATCATGGCATTGTGTCATTGGCTTTCCTATGAAACTTGTATGCACAGTAGTGTGCAATTGCGACATGTTTTATTGCATTAACAACATGGTTGTCATTGTTTCAAAAAAAATCATCAAGTTTTGTTCTATGCAAGTTGGCTTGGGGAATTACACCTTGAAAGGAACCATCCATAGATAAAGCTCACTAGAGAGGATCAATGACCTCCTAGTCATCCTAAAATGTGGGTGACTAGAAAATTCCTATCAAGAGGAAATGAAGAACAAAAAACTCAACGTTGCTTGACACAAGTCTAATATATTTTCCTTGAAGGGAAGGATTCCGCCTACTATACTAAGGACATGGAAAGAAACAACTCCAATCATGTGAAAAAATGTATTTCCTGGGAGTTAGTGTTGCCTTCTCTAAAAAATACCATTGAACGAAACTCTACTTATACTTTATTTTCTCTAAGAATTTTATTTTTTTTAGACTGTAGGAATCGGGTAGCATGACCCCTTATAAACTGCAGTGCGCCTGCTAAATTTTTTAACATGACTGGTGGTGTTGGTGCAACATGCCCTCTGGTACCATGGGGGTGTGGGAGACTAGACCTCATGACCAACCTCCTACAACAAGAAAGGTTTATCCAATCTAGCTAGGGCCCCCGCCCTATTTTCTCTAAAAATTTATAATATCTTGATATTTTTATTTATTTATACATTTCTAATCTCCTCTCTAATTTTATGCAACCCTTAGAAATTATGAATCAACCCTTTGACTCTTTTTTCATATCAATAAACCTAATATTAGAAATTGGAACATCAAAAAACTTCATTTCACTTATGCATCTTAATCTTTATATTTATTATGTTCCTTCACTTATGCATCCCAACCTATATATTTATTAAGAAGCATCATAGAGAAGGATCCCATAAGTCACTCATGCCCTAATTTTTTATCTCACTTAAAATTCAATCTTTAAATATAATACATTTCCATTTAATCGATTTATTTTACTATTTTTTTAATATAAATATCATGAACTAAAACTAAATTAAATTATATAACCAAATATTTTTAAAAATAAATAAATAATATAAATTCATGCTCAAAAATCACACTAACTATTATCCTATCTTATTTATGCTCCTTTAAACACTTATAAGATATTTATATATCTTTCTCAAATAATAAATATGGAAATATTGTGTATATTATCTATGCTTTTATTTTATTTCTTGTATGGTCCCTACTATAATAGTTTAAATTTTCCACTTTTATTAGAAAATATTATTGTTTGGCCTTAGAGAAAAGGAGAAAATTTGTCATAATTCCTCAAACTATTCATCATCCTACCAATCCACTACGTTTTCAGGTTAGGCTAGGTTTGTTGGTGAGGGGTTGCCATCATCTGGGTTGTTGGAACCTACTCACAAATCTTAATTTACAAGTCCCAAATGCCACACGTACTCCACACAATATAAAATATCATCAATACTTTAAGTAAATTGAAGAAAAATTTATGTAGATTATATTTGGAGTGAATTACATGCCTCCAACTTATGCTACCAACCCACTATAATAAATACACAACTTCTACAAAGTCTTTTCCAAAAAAATAATGTTAGTGTAAAGTGCAAATTTCTTCATGTGACCTCATTATGACCTCATTTACTAATAGTTTGTTCACCCAAAATAGTTTGTAGCACTGTCTGGCAGAGAGAGAAAAATTCAAAAAAATTGCACCACATTAACTACAGTTCATGCTCATTTGTCTCACCACTCTCACATGCAATACACATCACTTCAAAATAAGTACCTGCAACATGAATATTTTATTCCTTGTTGTCACTTCTCATTTGAACTGTTTGAGCTATCATATCACCAGCACATAACCATCAAATCCGTCTAATCACTTTTCATTCGCCACCTCCCAATCCATTTGCATGAAATTAATACCGATCAAATCAATACAAAATCTAGATACAAGCTTTTCAGTTTACATGCGCAACAATTGGTTATCTTTTCAAGATGGTAAAACATGTACAATGTCATAATTAGCATAAAATTCAATACACTTTCATTATAACTTTTATATTAATTCATGCATGCAAAAATTACTTACCATTAATTTCCTTAATTATTAATTATACCACTTCCCAAATGCAAGTCGAAGTGTGGTCACTTCAACCATTAAGTTTGGGGGAGGGTACAACTTAGCTCACTTTTTTTAAAAATCCACCACCTAAATCGAATTCAATAGATATGCACAACATGCAAAACCTTCCTAAATTACATCTTATTTTTGTTGCCATTTCCAATTACCAAATTTCCAAACCCTAAGAACTTGAGCTTAGTTTGAACCATAGTAAAACTTAGAACCTGTTCATGAGCTCAAATTAAGTTGCTACTAAGAAAAGAAGTTGTAGTTGTGGTATGGTAGTAGAACATAAGGAAACAACACAAGAAGGGTTTTTAAGGGTGGTAGATTGGATTAAATTGAATTGTCAAAACTGAATTAGATATATTAAGTAGATAAAAGAAGGTTATAATAGGAGGAGACGTTATCAAACGGGATTCAATAGCTCATAAGAAAATTTTGGAGGATGTAATGGTCCTACCCATTTTTACCAGGGTTGGATGGCTTGATTATTTTCTAAAATTAACATAATTCAATGATGATATGACAAGAAGGTTTAAAGCTATGCTTGACTATGATGAAGCAATGGTGAAGGGACTGTTAGTAGATACATCTGAGACCACCATTGCATAAGTCACTAGGTTACCAAGAACTGGGGTAGAATTTCCAACTCGTGTGGACGCAGTTGTAGCTAGGGAGGAGTTTTGTGAATGAGGAGAGGAATTAGACTCATCATCACAAGGTACGAAGAGGCTCTCTCTTCCTTGGTTATGGGAAAATTTTGCTTCCCACATTGTTAGATATATCTCTTGTGATGGTCGACAAAACCTCTTATATGCAGTTCATTTCAAGTTACTCAGTTGCCTTCAGCATAATAAGTTAGTGAATATGCCAAACTTTATTTATAATTTTTTGAAACAAATGGCATCAGAATACCAAAGAAAACAAAGTGACACTTCTCTATCTCATCACTATTTAATTGCTTTACTGATAAAGAGAATTTTAAGGATTTAGTACCCACAAGTGAATTGGGAGGATTTTAAGGAGTGTATAGATATTAACAGTTTGTTGGGTGCACATGTAGCACATAAGAATATAGAACCCCAAAATGAACCTATAAGGAAAAAACCTCATGTATCCCCTATGGCTTCACTTACCCATAGCCAAGGTGAACATGAGGAACCTAATGAGCCAGAGTCTAGGTCACCTTTAATTGAGGAAATCCCATCTTCTTCAAAATCACAAAGGACCAAGAGTAGAAGAAGCAGTGTATCCACATCCTCTACACCCTCTAAAAGAAAAGAAAAGAAGAGGGATACTCAAAAGAAAAAAGAGCATGTTCGAAAGAAGAAGAAGGGTATTCAAAAGGAAAAGAAGAAAGTTGAGAAAGAGATACTCACACATAGATGTTCAGGTAGATTAAGGATACAAGGTGTCATGATAGGAAATATAGAAAAACTTGAAGAAGAAGAAGAAAAGAATAAAGAACAACAACAGGAAGATGTAACATTAGTGGAAACATATTCTAAAGAAAAGGGAGGTACCCCTACTAATGTGAATATATCCAATGAAAAGGAAGATATATGTACTAACAACTTCAAAATTAGAATCAGAATATATGTTTACTACTAAGAAAACACAAAAGGAATCCCTAGACAATCCCATCCATGGAGACTATGAAGGGGAAGATAATGAGCAGTTTGTGGATACAAGGGATATGTATATTGAGGAAAGAGATGTTAGGAAGGAGCTCCAAGAAGCCTTGGCCAAGATTAAACACTTGGAAGAATTAGTACAAAGTTATGAACAAAAGGACAAGGAGAGGGAAACGGAGATGCGGGAAATGGAGGAGAAATTGCAAACGTATGGCCACAACACTAAGCTTGATTTACAGACACAGATGGCAATAACTAAGACTGGGGATGGAGAATTGGTTGTACTAGATCAAAAAAATCCTTCCATCAGGACTCCAATTTACCATACCACCTTGTCACTTGGCCATTAGCTATGGAAATTGCCTGAGGAATTTTCATAGGAAAAGGAAAAATGGAAGAAGGAAAAGGAAATTATGATTGAATATCATGCAAAGGAACTTGAAAAGAAAGACATGGAGTTAAGCAGATCAATAGTCAGGTTGGAGGAAGTACCAAACAAAGTTGCACAGATCACCAAATGTAGATCGCCAGCAAGGACATATGCATTGTTTCTATAGGAAATATTTCTCTATTTCCAGATTAGCAGATTAATTAGTAAACATCTAATTGGTATGAGTAGAAAATTTGAGTTTCTTAATGCTTTTGTTGATTCCACACTTGAGGATCAAGATCAATTGTGTGAATATTATTTGTATACACCTAAAAATGGTCTGGATAAATCTGATTAATTAAATACAAATATTTGATTAATTAACCTTTAATTCATCTACTTATAAATAAATAGAAATATTTATTTATATAGTTCACATTATATTTTCTTCTATCTTAGTTAAATAAACAGATTCAATAGTTTGTTTTAATTTAATTAAATAAAAAAATTCAATAGTTTGTTTTGTTTAATTATATAATTCTTCCATCCTCATTAAATAAAATAAATCACATAGTTTGTTTAATTATCATTCCCTTTTATTAAATAAACAAAATTCAATTCAATTATTTTATTTAATAATATATCTTCCCTCCAAAATTGAATAACTCAAATTTCTAATTGAGCACATGTCTACAACTTTTCTCTCAATAAAGTTGAAAGCTTCAAGTTACATTCAATTTTACTTTATTTCTCCCACCCATTTTGGAACAAACTTTAAACAGTTGGAAATAGTTGGCTTCATGGATCCACAATTTCTTCCTAATCACTTACCATAATGTTTTGTTCAGAGAAAGCATTTCCCTTCTTCTTGTCCAACTTCTTCATTCTTCTACCATTGATTTATCCAGATCAAATTTGAACAATTGCTTGCTGCCACATCGTGAATTATCTTTGAAAATCTATAAAAGCGACCTCTTGCTACAAGAAATGGATCCCCACTTTTATACAATTTTACTCTACAGGAATCATATTAGAGCATTTTAACATACAACATTTAGAAATTATCAAATAGAATCATTTTAGCAATCATATTAGATCATAATCATGTCACAACATATCATACTAGTTGCATCTTAGTTTATCATATCATTTCATATCAATATCACAGTATCATAGCTTTCATTTTTAATCATTTCATCATAACATATCGTTTAGTTTATCATTCTCATTCTCTAGGTTGTCATTTTAACAATCATAGTGCACACAATCTAAGAGCCACTTTGATTTAATAAATCCTTGGAGCTAGAGAGCAATGGAAAGATTTTAGAGATTTGATTATGTTTCAATTAGATTAAATGTGTCATTTGAATTCTCTAATAGTGTTTCATTAAGGTGTGTTGTTATTTACTTCACTTACACATATTTTCCACACACATAAATTGGCACCCATCGTGGGGAAAAATCCCCATTTTTAACATTTTCTGGAAAGTGATTGCAGATTTTGACGTGATTTTTTTTTAGCATGATCGAAAGTTCTTACGATGCATCCGACAGATATTTCAGCACATCCAAACACTGTTTTGGGGCATTCAATTACTATTATAGTGCATTGTATAATTCTTTCAGTGCATTCATTCATTACTATAGTGCATCTATCAATTATTTTTAGCGCATTTGAGTTTTAGCGCATCTGACTATTCTTACAGAAAATTAAAAAAATTGGATATTAATTTCAGTTTTATGTGTTGCAGGTACAAGGTACATTGATCAAAGATAGTTGTTTGAAACATTTACGTTGGTCAAAGATGAATACTAAAAATTACTAATGGTGTTTGCAGGATTTTGAAATTTATGATTGCTTTCCTTTATTAAGTTAGGCATCTAGCTTAAGTAAAAATATAATTGAACCCCCTATTTACTGTGGTTGAAGTGATAGGCTTATGCTCTCCCCTTCGCCAGGTGATTAGAATGCTAGACTCACTTTTCATGCTTCATTAACACCTTTAGAAGGCCTTCCATAGTGGGAAAGAGAACTCACCCTACGGGAACGACCTAAGTGGGAACAACCAAAGCCAAGATTTCCAACCCACTATAATCAAAAGCAAATTCGGGGAAAGTCCAAAATTCGACGAAAGTGTGCAAGATAACCATCCCCAAAGCCTTTGTTCTAAATTTTGGGAGGTATCTTGAGGGAGTTTATCTATTTGCCGCTTCGAATGGAAACTCTATCTATGAACTTTAATTTAGAATCCAACTATGTTAATTTTCAAACGCTTTCTATATCACAGTGCAAGGGGAGGGAAGAATCTGCCCCCAAGACTCACCATATAACTATCAAACACCCTAGCCAAAAGTGGAGGATTCAACTTTGGTTAAGACTTGGGAAAGGCAAAAACACAGGTGCCCTCTAGGGGGTGACATGGCTGTGTGAGCTGACATAGTTTCAAGATGTGGGTTGTGGTAATTTTAGAGACCTTTTGAGATAGAAAAGTGCTCGAACTATCTTTATTGTGTTATACCAATGAAAATTGAAAGAATCAAACCTGATTCTAGAACACACACTATATGTTTAATGTGTAGAGTTGAAACAACTGTTTACAAACTTGTTGTTGTAAATTCAATGTCAAAAATAAATCATCCAATCAAAGTAATCAATTTCCATAGTCCACAAAGCAAAAAATCAAATACAAGGTCATCAATCAGAATTCTATTCCCTGGAGTCAAACAAATTCACTATCAAAAACCAAAACAAAATCAAACTGTCAAAACCCTGAATAATTCCAGAATAGCACATTCGCTCTCTGTTATAGCGCATCTAATCTATTTAACAATGCATTGACCCATCTTTTAGCGCATAGGAGGAATAGTCTAGCACATAGGAGGACCAGTCTAGTGCATTGAAAGAAAAATTTAGCGCATAGGAGGAACAATACAACGCATCCAACCTGTTTTTCAACTCTTTTAGCGCATTTGAGGACTGTTATAGCACATCCACAAAAGAAAAAACCAAAGATTTTTTTTCACTATCTGTCAAACTTTTAACATTAGAATTCAGATTTTTATTAGAACAAAAGCCTTTCTCAAATTGAACCAAGGTCTTAAACTTTAAAAAGTTGAACCTTATAAGTGGAATTCTTCAAATTAAACTCAGATCTACCATCCAAAAGTGTCTAAATCAATACATTTGATTAAAATCCAAGTTTCATTATCAGGATCAGTCATCTTACTTCAAGAAACGAAGTTGTATAATCATACTTGTCAACTTAGTCTAATCAATAGAATATATCATTCTATTTAACTCAAGTTAACATCCTTGACACGATATCAAACCAAGATCAAAGTTTAGTGGACAATTATAACATTTGTATGCCAAATTTTACAAGTTCACAAAGATTGAAACTTCAAGAGAAGGAATTTGAAATCCAAAACAACATGTTTGAGATTGAGGAAAATCTACTCAACAGATCCAACCAACATGAAAATGATGAAATATCTGAAGAGGATCTACAAAATATGACACAAGACCTCAAGTTCCATAAGTTTATGGAGAAAATTTTGGAAAAGGATGGGGAAAAGTATCTGTTAATGTTATTTGGTTTGGGTTTTATAGTTCCAAAAGACTTTGATATTAATAGACTGACAGGAACACATAAAAGAGTTGAGACTGAACCACAAAATATAGTTGAAGTGGATGCAATGAAACATCAATTACAAACCTTACAACGTCAATTCCAAGATATGCAAACTGGAACTACTAAGAGATACTTGTTGTAGGATATTTGTCCATATATTTTTGCTCAAAATGTGAACATGATTCCATTTCCAAAACACTGTGAATTTCCCAAGTACGATAAATACAATGGGAAAAAAAATCCTCTTGACCATGTAAGGGAATTTTGAGCTATGAGATTAGAGTTTTCCCATGAAGAGACATACTTGATGAGGCTATTTCCAAGAAGCTTAGGTGTACAATGTATGGAGTGGTTCTCTAAATTAACTCCAAGAATTAGATCCTTTGAATATTTGGTTAACAAATTTATAACTCAATACTCCTACAATATACAACATGATATCAAAATGAAGGATCTTTGCAATACTAAACAAAAGAAAGGTGAAAGATTTCTCTCATTTTTGCAAATATGGAGAAGGTTGTTTGCAAGATATCCACATTCCATACCTGAAAAGGAAAAGATGGAACTATTCATGGATAATTTAAATGATGAAATGAGTTATAGGCTTGAAGTATAATGTCCACCTACATTCGAGAAAATGATTGAAAATGGTCTTAATATAGAAGAAGCTTTGGTCAAGAGAGGAGTCCTAAAAAAATAAAATCAAGGAACAAACAATTTCAATTCCTCTAATCACAACAACAACAATGATAAACCCAAGTTTTGGCAAAAATATAGAAATAATAGAAACAATGATGTTGTGACTGAAACACAAAATGCAAAACCAATATTCAATTTAACAGTAGCTACAACAAAGACAACTCAAAATAATAACCAAGGCAGCAATCTAAATACAAATGAAAACAACAATTCGAATAATGTTGGATCTAAATCACAACCATTCCAAAATCCATCAAATCGGAGGAAATTCATGCCTTTAGGACAATCATTGGAATCAGCATTAAACGAGCTTATTGAAGCCAAACTTGTAACATTACAAGAGCCACGAAATTGGGATCCACAAGTCAAACCATTTTGGTGGAATGACGCACATTACTGCGACTATCATAAAAACAAAGGTCACAAAATGAACGACTGTTGGCAATTGAAACATTTGATCCAAGATCTGATTGAAAACAAGAAAATATTTGTTGAAGGGCCACAAACAAACAATGATCATGGTGCTTTCAAGAACCCTCTACCAAATTATGATAAAGGTGAATCATCTTCCTCAGGTGGTAAAGGAAAAAATTTAAACTATGTTTATGATTCCACTATTCTCCATATCGAGGTAGTTGAAGATCAAACAAATAACACTCAAATCAATGATGAACATGACCTTGTTATTGCTAAAAGTAAAATAAATGAATCTGTTGTTGTTGGTAATCGTATTGCTAACATGATTGCAGTTGATTATCAAACTAAAAATGCAGAAATTTATGACAGCAGTAGTATCATAACAACTGATCATCAAACCACAAACATTGCTGCAAATGAAAATCAAATTAACATTATAAAAATTAGAGAGAATCAAACATATCAACCAGTCAATGTGACAACAAGGGGACAAGCTAAGGTAACACTGAAAGGAGCTGCCAATAAATTAGTTGATGCTCCTTCTATAATCAGAACAATTGTTGGCCCCACAAATCAATACAATATAATCGATTGGTTGAAGAAAATACCAGCATAAATCTCAATATTAGAACTCTTGAAAATATCACAAGTACACAAGGAGATCCTAGAACAAGCTCTTGTTGCCACAACAGTACCCAATAACTTGGAATTTTTCCAGTTCCAAGCTATGGTGGGACACTTAACCGCTCCTCACTGCCTATCCTTTTTTGAGCATGATGATGTATCACTAAACCATCCACACAATGATGCCCTCCACATTGAGATTCTCATTCACAAACACCAAGTTAAGCGTGTTCTTATAGATGGTGGAGCTGGTTTGAATATCTGCACTTTAAAACTGATCTGTGCACTAGGATATTCTGATAATGTTATTGATCCAAGAAAGAAAATCATAATAAAAGCATATGATGACGAAGAGAGATCTTCCAAGGGATTGATTATCTTACCTATCCAAGTGGGATCAATTGTGTAAGACATAATCTACCAAGTTTTGAATAAAGATTTGACATATAATATACTTTTGGGACGTCCATGGATTCATGAGATGGAAGTAGTGTCGTCCACCTATCATCAATGTTTGAAGTTCCCGATCAATGGAAAAAAATAACAATCTCAGCTGATTCAAATAATCCCCAATAATGTAACATTCTTAAGGAAGCTCAAGGTACTTTTATTCCTCATAACAGAGAAGCTAACACTCCAAATTCATCAAACAATGAGAAGCAACTAAATGTTGTGTCAAAATGGGTGGAGAAGAAGGGCCAATCAAAGGACAAAGGTATTGTTGATTCTACTATAGAAAACAATGAAATTCTATATCAAAACAATTCAAAGACAAGATCCAGTTAATAGACAAGGGCATGGGAGAGTATTCCATTGAACAATCTTTATGTCTTTCACAATTTTTGCCTTCACCAAGAACTTATGAACAACCTTCAACATTAATGCAACAATCATCACAACCTACTATAGTATTGGATGGAAGATTTGTAAAGTCTGGCACTTTGGTTGACAAATCAATAGATAAGTTTGTCCTGAATTGGCTCTACAAAGATGAGGAAGCATCTACATCAGCAACCCCTAACATACAAATGGATAAATATGGAAAAGGAAATACAATCCTAGAGAAGATGGGGTATGAAGGAAAGGGACCTATTGGTAATAGGAAAGAAGGCATTGTAGAACCTATTCAACCTCACACACTTTAATCCAAAGACAAAATTGGATTGGGATATAAATGAGAATCAAGAGAAGAAGCCACCCAAAAGTTTGTTGAACGAATCCTACAATTGCAAGCTAGTGATAATTATGAGATAGACTCCAATGAGTATGAGTGGGAATCACTATTTGAGGTATCATTTGAAGACAAAAAAATGGATGTAATACAAAGGTATGCACCTACACGTGAGGAGGGACAAAGTTTGGGGACTAGACCCCTTGTATTTGAATCACAAAATATCGATGACTCAAGCGAGGATGAACAGACTTCGAACAAGATAGACTTGGAGGAGAGTAACATCATAAAGCTCGACACCCCTACCGAAAACTTTGACGACATTGCTATTTGGACTTTCACTATTGTTGATCTTCATCAATTTGATGATCTTTTACCCTTACTACACCCCGAGCTTATTGACTGGGACAAAACTGAGCCTTCTAATGTTCCTGCCTTTGTGAATAATGATGCCATCATTAACTATCTTTGTCCCAACAACCTTGACACAAGTTCCAACCACAAAACTCATAACGAAGCTTCAAGTCAGGGAGGTGTCAAATCTTCTAGCTGCAAAAATGAAAATATGAACAAAAGATCTTATGGTGAAAACCATTTAATGGTAGTGTTAGATCCGGAAAAAGTAAATTAAAGAGCGCATCTGACAGTGAAAACCTCTTTGATGCATTGAAGGATTGGGGATTTGACACTCTTCCAGAAAATTATCACGAGATATCATCAGTGTTGGTTGAGCCAACTCAGTCTATTAATGTGGGCATAGAAGACAAAGTAAAGACATTACATCTGGCAGCATCAATGACTGAACAGGAAAAGTCAGCATTCACCAAGTTCTTTGAAGAATGAAAAATCAACTTTGCTTGGTCTTACTCTGATTGTTGGATGTTGTGGTTGTGTTTTTGATATGTGGTTGTCATTGATGTCAACACTATTAGCATTGATATCTTGAAGGTTGTATATGTCGAGGATATTGAGAAAATTATAATAAATATGTTGGAGGTTGTTTGTGAAGCTGTGAAGTTTAGTGTGGTGGAAAGTTCAATATGTTGGTATTCAGAAGTTGCGCATTAAAGGGTTTTTTTCTGAGCCTATCTAGTTTATCCTCCGAAACTTTTAGAGGTGTGCATCAAGATTGGAGCAAGTTGTGATTTTATGTGTTCCTACAGTTATTTTGTTACTGTAGCTGGTGTTTCTAGAAGAAGAGAATGTGATTTTGGTAATTTGAGTTGATATGTATGCTAGAATGGAGTGTCATTTGAAGTGCATTGGTGAACCCTTCTGGAAGATTACAAAGAACATATATATTATTCCTCAGAATGGTCCCTCTACTCCTTATGAGATCAAAGAAGTTGAAACTAATATCAGGGCTATAGAAGCATTATTGAGTGCTCTGATAGATTCAGAGATAACAAATGTGATGGGTTTGAAAACAACATATGAGATCTGGAAGAAGCTAGAAACATTGTATGAAGGAGATGCACAAGTGGAATTTGCTAAGATACAAAGTCTGAAAGGCAAGTGGGAAAAATTGAAAATGAGTGAAGATGAAAACATTATTTCTTTCATGCAAAAATTAAATGAACTAGTGATGGGTATTAGATGTGTCAGTGGAATCTTGGATGAAGAAAATATTGTAGCTAAAGTACTCACATCATTGCCTACTTCTTACAAAATGAAAGCTCATGCTATTGAAGATCTCAAGATAGTAACAAATGTGACAAGATATATGTTGATTGGTAAGCTTGCTGCCTTTGAATTGAGTGAATTTGGATATTCTACCCCTAAGACAAAAATTGCATTTAAAGCTACTATATCTGGAAGAAACCAATAGAGATATGATCCAAGAGAAAGTTCTAGAAATACATTCAAGTATGAAGATGAGATGAAACAGATTGAAGATGAAGGAAGAGAGTTAGAAGAGATGGAAGCATTGATTGTGAAAAGAAAGTCAGAGGACAAGGTAAGTATAAAGTAAAGTTGCCTATTAAATGTTTCTCTTGCAATAAGATAGGTCATTTTGCATCAAGGTGTCCTAAAAGAGTTCCTAGGTCCAAACCTGACAAGCCTAGATTTTAAAAGAAATGTTATTATGTTGAAGAAGGTGTTATTGATGATGAATCTGATAAAGAAAATGGAAATGAAGATGGATGGGTATTCATTGCTATCAAGGAAAATGGTCTGGTGTCCACTGAATCTGTTAATGATAAGAATGTTGAGAAAGCTGTTCCAGTCATAATTGAAGAAAATGATGAGTGGGTGATTGACAATGGATGCTCACATCATATGACTGGTGACAAAAGCCAGTTTGTAAGCTTGGAGAAATATGACGGTGGTGTTGTAAGATTTGGAGACAACAATGCTGGTGTGATTTGTGGCAGAGGCACTATTTCTCTTGGTGGTAAATATAATACTGATGATGTCCTTTATGTAGAAGGATTGAAGCATACTATGTTGAGTGTTGGACAAATGGTCAACAAGGGATGCAATCTTTAGTTCAAAGATGGAAAATGCAGGATACTGAGAAGTTCTGGAAATGTAATTTCTTTAGGTACAAAGACAATAGGTAACATTTTTCACCTGAGTGCTGCTAGTGAAATTTTTTTAGTTGCTCAAGTTGATGCAAGCTGGTTATGGTATAGGAGGTTGTGTCATGTGAATTTTGATAACATTGTCAAAGTAAGCTCCACTCAAGTAGTTAGAGATCTTCCTAAGCTGGTGAAGCCTACTAACACCATATGCAAGGAATGTCAGATGGGAAAGTAGACTAGAGTTTCTTTTTGGAGCAAACAACATAATTCTAATGGAGTACTGGAACTGGTACATACTGATCTATGTGGTCCCTCCAGAATCAGAAGTCTATAAGGATAAAGGTACTTTATGTTTCTTATTGATGATTACTCTATGATGATATGGGTTACTTTCTTGAGAGAAAAAATATGAAGCATAAGAAAAGTTCAAAATTTTCAAAGCTATGGCCGAGAATGAGACAGGTTTGAAGATTAAATGCTTAAGGTCAAACAGAGGTGGTGAGTTCACTTCCCAAGAGTTAAATTCTTTCTGTGAAGAGCATGGAATCAAAAGACAATTATCTACTCCCCGGACTCCTCAACAGAACGAAGTTGTAGAGAGAAAGAACAAAACAATTGTAGATGTTGCTAGAACTATGATGTTGGAAGGTAATATTCCTCATATCTATTGGAGAGAATTTGTAAGCACTATTATGTATACTATCAACCGGGTAAATGTCAATGGTAATTCTAGTAAGACTCCTTTTGAGTTGTGGTTTGGTTATAATCCTACTGTTAAATATTTCAAAATATTTGGAGGTAGATGTTATATCAAGAAAGATGAGGATATAGGCAAGTTTGATGCTAGGAGTGATGAAGGAATCTTTTTGGGTTACTCTACTAAGAGCAAGGCCTACCGGTGCTATAATAGAAGATTAAGGAAAATGGTTGAAAGTGCAAATGTCAGAGTTGATAAGGACACTGCTAGATCATCTAGATACTATGGATATGATTCAGATGACCAACATGATAGTAGTGATAAAGGAAAGAATGTTCAAACATAGAATCAAGTTCAGATTGTTTCGGTGAATCAAGAGAGTCTAGAAGGAGAAGCTAGTGGAAGTGCAGAAGAAAGAACAAAAGAACCAATAGTTCAAGAGAATCCCAAAGTTCTGAGGTATGTAAAGCTAAATCATTCTAAAAATTAGATTATAGGAGATAAGAACAAAGGTGTACAGACTAGAAGAGGAATTGCAGAAGAGTATTGTTTGATTTAAAAGACTGAGCCCAACAATGTCAATGAAGCATGCAAAGATGAATATTAGATGGAAGCAATGAAGGAAGAACTAATGCAGATAGAGAAAAATGATGGATTCTTATTCCCAAACCTCGGGATAAAAATGTGATTGGAACCAAATGGGTCTTTTAGAATAAGTTGAATGAACAAGGTGAAGTGGTCAGGAATAAAGAAAGACTGGTATGTAAAGGGTACTCACAGATGGAAGGTATTGATTTTGAAGAAACCTTTGTCCCTATTGCTAGAATTGAATTTGTAAGATTGTTTCTTTCTTATGTTGCTTTTAAGAACTACAAATTCTATCAAATGGATGTAAAGTCAACATTTCTAAATGGTGAGCTAGAAGAAGAAGTATATGTTGAGCAACTGGATGGATTTCAACTAACTGGTAAGGGAGTTATGATTTGTTGATAGAAGAAACAATTGTATGGACTCAAGCAAGCCCCTAGAGCCTGGTATGCTAGACTAGATAAATACTTGTTGAAGCTTGGATTCAATAGAGGAACTGCTGACAGTAATCTATATTTTAAGATGGATCAAGATAAAGAATTGATTATTGAAGTCTTTGTTGATGAAATAAAAAGTGAGTTTGAGATGTCAATTATTGGAGAACTAAAATTCTTTTTGGGATTGCAAATTACTCAGTTAGATAATGGAATATTTATATCTTAGTCCAGATATTTAAGAGTTACTAAAAAATATTGGCATGGAAGACTCAAAGCTCATTGGTACACCCATGGTAATCGGATGCAAGTTAACATAGAATGATGATTCTCCTATGCCAAATCAGAAAAGATACAGGTCAATGATCGGTGGATTACTTTATTTGACTCAGATGAAACCAAACATAATGAATGTTGTATGTATGGTTGCTAGATATGAAGCTGATCCAAAGGAATCTCATGTGACTATTGTAAAGAGAATTTTCAGACACTTGAAAGGGATAGTTGATTTTGGCCTATGGTATCCTAAAGATGATGATCTTACCTTGATTGCCTTTACTAATGCAAATTGGGCAGGAGATGTGGATGACAAGAAAAGTACTAGTGGTGGTGCCTTCTTCTTGGGGAATAATTTGGTGTCTTGGTTAAGTAAAAAGAAGAATTCAATTTCCTTATCTACTACTGAGGTAGAATATATTACTGCTGCAAACAATTGTACTCAAGTAATATGGATGAAGTAGATGCTGAGAGATATTAGAATTGAGTATGATGAGCCTATTGCTATATTTTGTGATAATTGAAGTGCCATAAACATTTCAAAGAATATGGTGTTGCATTCAAAGACAAAACATATATCTATCAAATATCACTTTTTGAGAGACAAAGTGAGTGATAAAGAAGTCAGACTGGAGTATGTGCCTACTAAGGAACAAATTGCAGACATCTTCACTAAGGGTAATTTTGAGTATCTCAGAGGGAATTTAGAGGTGATTTCCCCTCCTAATTAGAACTAAGATGTGTTGGACTCAACGAAACACTGAGAAGGGGGGTGAATTAGTGTTCAACAAATCTAACTTTATTACTCTGAAACTTAAACCATTATGTCATTACATTAAAAGAAAGATGCAAGAATTCAAAGGAAACATTCATAACACCATAACACAAGGATTTTTACGTGGAAACCCTGTTAGGGGAAAAACCACGATGGAGGTTAATCCATAATTTGAGTACTCAAATTAAAGTTTTACAAAAGGGAATGCACTTGCATTCAGGCACACTGCCTAGAGCTCACTGCTCAAAAGGGGAGGCTCACTGCCTTACAAAAGTTCAAATTAAAACCATCTGAAGGATGAATTGAGATATTAGAATCTATTTATGCTCGGTTATAGTTTCGGTGAAGCTCATAGATTAGATTATGGACCCTTTTTCTGACTCTGCACTTTGCTCTGCTCTGCTCTTCGCATCACACATCAAAAAATTCACACTATTACTCTACTAAATTTCACACCACACATTCGCTATGTTCTCTATCCCCACTATCACACACACTTCTACATCCAAAATGATAAAACTGATCCCATTTATATATCTGCTATCAAGGATTTAATCATTCATATGTCAGCTTCATAAAACATTAAATTCTTCTCAATAGTCGGCTAGATCCACCACTAATTCTTTATGTGTATCCTCCAAAGTTGGTTAAGACATAGAGAGGACCCAAAGAAACATAATTGATCCTGAAAAGATTCAATTAATTACTCATTATATATCCATGATTACTATATTTGATGGGTCGGCCTTCAAGCACAGATAACCAATAGATTAGTGCACCAAATCTCCTAGATCGCATATTAGTGAATGTGCATCAACATATCTCATGAATAATGTAATAAAAATATCAAAAAACATTCCTTTGAGATCTAGAACCCAAAATAATAGTCTAGTGAAATATTCAAAACAACATTTGTGCCTTTAACCAGAAGCCCTATTCTTCACTTTGTTCTACCAAGGTAAACCAAAAATATACTGTAGATCAGATGCATGACTTAGGTTTCCATCAATGACAACACTTACAAGCCATATGCCAACAAGATGAAATTATTTGCATTAGTTTGTGCATTTATAGTCATATCTTGTTTCAAATTGATGTTGTGGTGGTTGTTACTCAGGGGGAGTAGTCAGATGATTCAAATATGTGGTTCAGAGCTTGTGTACCTTTTCCATTGATGTCAAAGGGGGAGAAGAGTAATGTGAAAAACTTTGGGGACAAGAGTAATGTGAAAAAATGTGAGGAGCAGAGTAATATTGGAAGAGCAAAAAATAAAAAGGGGAGAAGAATAGTACAATATCTAAGGGGGAGACTGTTGGAGAAGAGTTAGTTGTGTTGATGGTAATTTTTACATCATGTTGTGCCATCAATTCCAAAGGCGGAGATTGTTGGATGTTGTGGTTGTTTTGTTGATATGTGGTTGTCATTGATGTCAACACTATTAGCATTGATATCTTGAAGGTTGTATATGTCGAGGATATTAAGAAAATTATAATAAATATGTTGGAGGTTGTTTGTAGAGTTGTGAAGTTCAATGTGGTGGAAAGTTTAGTATGATGGTATTCAAAATTTGTGCATTAAAGGGTTTGTTTCTGAGCCTATCTAGTTTATAATCCAAAAGTTTTAGAGGTGCACATCAAAATTGGAGCAAGTTGTGAGTTTTTGTGTTCCTACTGTTATTTTGTTACTATAGCTAATGTTTCTAGAAGAAGATAACATGACTCTAGTAATTTGAGCTGATGTGTATGCTCATGTGATGTTCATTGATGTTTCTAGATCATGCTCTATCCTTGTTGCACATCCACATTGATCGATGTGCTCATGATCAAAGATTTTTATTTTGTGTGTTCGGATATTCATGTTCTTGACTGACATAGTGGTTGTAGCGTGTTGTGGATCCTCATGGATTAATTTTTGAATATTTTGCACGTTCGAGGATGTTGATTTAGGTCTTCATTATGATGTGACCGAATTCGGTTGGTGCGCATTGAGATTTTTTCATGAATTGGGCCGACAGTTTGTATTCATTTATTTTATTTAGTTTTGGCCGACAAAGTTGTTGATGTAATTCCATGAAGCGGATATATAAGAGTGATTATTTCTTCATTTTTGAATAGGTGTGGAGTATGTATGTGAAGTATATGTGCGAATAAAGATCAGATCAGTCGATTGCAGAGTAGAGTGTGAAGAAGTTTGAGCAAAGTGTGAAGAAGTGTTTTTGTGCCTAACTGAAACTGTCATCAGGCTTTTGGAGAAGCTAATTTCTCAATTCAATCTCTTCAGATGGATTTAATCTGAAATTTTTATGTAAGACAGTGTGTCTTTTTTGAGCAGTGAGCTCTAGGAAGTGTGCATGAATGCATGTGCATTCCTTATTCATTTTTCTTATACTTTTAACAGGGTATAACTTGTGGATTAACCTCCACTGTGTTTTTTCCCTTAACATGGTTTCCATGCAAAAATATTGGTGTCATGTGTGTTTCTAATGTATTGTTGATTCATGCTTTCACTGTTATTTATCAAATTTGAGATTAAAGGTTAATAAGGTTAAATAAGTTTTAAATTATGTGACAACTGATTCACCCCCCTCTCAGTTGTCTATCCTTTTTTTGCCAACATTGATATGTTGGGCTTAGATCTAGAACTCCTGATGCATCATTTATCTCTACCTATAGGAGTGAAACCTGTCAAGAAAAATCTAAGAAAAATGCATCTGCATATCGTCGTGTTGGTGAAGGAAAAACTCAAGAAATTGTTAGATGCTGGTATCATTCGTCCAATTGATTATGCTGAGTGGATCTCAAATATTGTACCTATTTCTAAACCAGATGGTAGTATCAGGATATGTACTGACTTCAGAGATCTTAACAAGGCATGTCTAAAGGATGACTTTCCTTTACCAAACATTGACATTATTGTAGAATTGACAGTTGGACATGCCATGTTATCACTTATGGATGGCTTCTCAGGTTATAATAAAATTAAGAGAGCACTAGAGGATCAAGAGAATATAGCGTTCACCTGTCCATGTGGAACATTTTGTTGGAACATTATGCCTTTTGGGTTGAAAAGCGTAGGGGCTACATATCAAAGAGCAATGACCACCATCTTCCATCACATGATGCATACTTTTATGGAGGACTATGTGGACGATCTATTGGAAAAATCATATACCAGAGAAGGACACCTTGAGATCCTAGACAAAATTTTCACTTGTCTAGAAAAGTTCAATGTCAGATTAAATCCTAAGAAATGTGCATTTGGCGTAACATCGGTGAAGCTTCTAGGGTACATAGTTTCAGAGAAAGGTATTGAAGTGGATCCCGCCAAGGTCAAGGCTATTGTGGAGATGCCACTACCTAGAAACATTAGTCAACTACAGTCTCTACAGGGAAGGCTTCATTCAATCCGAAGGTTCATTTCTCAATTGGAAGACAAGAGTCATTTGTTCAACCACTTGCTACATAAGAATGTCTCTTTCAAATGGGATGAAAAATGTGAAACTAATTCCAATCTACTAAAGCAATATATGATGTCTCCACCAATACTAGTGCCTCCTATAGAAGGAAAGACATTACTAATTTATATAGCAACAATGAAGATTTCATTGGGGATTCTATTGGCACAAGAAGATATTGTAGGAAAAGAACAAGTTATTTATTATATCAATAGAACTTTGAATGGTTATGAGATTAACTACACCTTCATTGAGAAAGCTTGTTTGGTGGTAGTATTTTCTACTCAAAATTTGTGCCATTATATGTTAACTCAAACAGTTAAACTCATAGCAAAGATCAATCCACTAAAATACTTACTTAGCAAAGTTTCTTTAACAGGAAGGTTGGCCAAATGGGTCATGATCTTGAGTGAGTTTGATATCCAATATGTAGATCGCAAAGCCATCAAGGGATAAGTCATAGCTGATCAATTAGCTGAAGCACCTCTACAAGATGATCAACCAATGAGCATTGAATTTCCTAATGCGGATGTTCTCACCATCACACCACAACAATGGATGCTATAATTTGATGGATCATACACGCAACATAGATCAAGTGCTAGAATCCTATTTATCACACCTCAACGACACACCATTCCAAAGTCCTACAAACTAAGCTTTCCTTTTACAAATAATGTAGTTGAATATAAGGCATTAATCATTGGCATCAAAGTAGTAGTTGAATGGAATATCACAGAGCTATGGGTCTATGGAGATTCACAACTGGTCATTAATCAGGTAAATGGCGATTATCAAACAAGGGATGACAAGTTGCTTCCATATAAGAAAATGGTGGATGATTTCAAGAAGTAATTTATCCAGATCAAATTTGAATAGATACCAAGGGAAAATAACAAAGTTGTTGATGCTATGGCTACAATTGCTTCTCTCTTGTAGATACCAGAAATTCGAAGACGTTATGAGTTTATGGTGGAACAAGTGTCTAATCTTGCCTATGGAAATCCTAAATCCCAAGTGATATGCAATATCATTGACCCTGAAACCTCCATCTATGGAAAGACTTATGCTTACTTGAAGGACAATATCCTTCCTCCTGATCTTTCCTGAAACCAAAAATGAAATTTCATTTGCCAAGCTGCACAACATACCTTGATTGTCGACATACTTTATCATCGAGGTCTTGATGGTACTCTCCTACGATGTCTAGAATGTAACAAAGTTGAGACAACCTTGCTTGAGATTCATGAAGGTATTTGTGGGACCCACTCAAGTGGTCTAACTCTAGAGAAGAAACTCCTCTGTTTGGGGTATTACTGGCCGAATATGGAGAAGGAGTCTTTTCAGTATGTAAAGAAATGCCAAAAATTTCAAATCCATGGCAACCTTATAAATGCACTAGCATAGGAACTACAACCTTTTACATCAACATGGCCTTTTTGTCAGTGGGGATTGGATTTGGTGGGTAAAATTCACCCTTCTTCATCCAATGGACATAAATTTATCATTACAGCCACGAAATATTTTACAAAGTGGATTGAAGTTGTACCCCTAACCACTGGCACAGGAAAAAAAAATTCATCCTTTATCCTAAATTACCTTATCTGTATGGTGTTCCTCAGTCAATCATCATCGACAATGGTAGAAATTTTAAGAATCAGGATGTTCAAGAACTGTGTGAGCGGTTTCATATCCAACATCGCTTTTCAACACCATAGTATCCTTAGGGAAATGGCCAAGTAGAGGCCTCAAACAAAACTATATTGAAAATCTTGAAGAAAATTGTCAACGATGTTGGACGCGATTGGCATGTTCAACTGAATCCTGCTTTATGGGCATACCGAACCAGTATCAGAACACCTACAAGAGCTACACCATATGCTTTGGTATATTGATTAGAGGCTATTCTACCTATTGAGGTTTAAATACCATCACTTTGTGTGTCACTAAAAGGGATCATATCAGATGAGGATTATAGAGTGTCTAGACTTCAAGAGCTGGAATTGTTAGATGAGTGTCGTCAGCAAGTTGTGGATCACTTGAAAGTGTATCAACAGAGGATGTCCAAAAGCTACAATAACAGAGTCAAACCAAGGGCATTTTAGGTAGGTGACTTGGTATTAAAGTAAAACCCCCACAATCAATAGGATCGTGAAAATAAGGGTAAGTTTGAACCAAATTGGCTAGGTCCCTTCATCATCATATCAGTCTATGGATCAGGAGGTTATCATTTATCCATAGCTGAAGGGGATTTTTTTGATGAACCTATCAACAGTATCCACCTCAGAAATTTCTATACTTTAATTATCTAGTGCATGGTGAAAGTTTTGCAAAATACCAAAAAAATAATAATAAAAATCATAAAATCTGAAAAGTGCAATAAAAACAAGTAGTAAAAACCTGGAAACAGGCATTGTTTATGATAAATCAGTTGTTCCATCTATTTGAGCATGTCTTGGTAGTTCTCTTTTTCTATTTTTCTACTTATCATCTAGAATCTCATGTGTATATCCTGGCAATGTGGTCGTGTCTCACCCTAGCTTGGGGGAAAAATCATGAACTCACTGGGGAAAATAAAACTATGAGCTTAAACAAACTGACAAACAGTAGTATGACAATGCAACAAAAGAATTGATCATAGGGAACTCAACATCGAACAATCAACAATCATCAGAAGATCAAATTATCCAATCAAACAGCTTGAATCAATCATCCACATCAAATCTAAATGGATGATATTCTTTTGAATCATGATTTTATTGCTTTAGCTTGAGTGTTCAAATGTTGTACTTTGATTTTTGTAATCATATCTTTGGAGCAACTCGATGATGTATTGAACTAGAGAAGCAATGAAGGAGTATGATTTTTCTTTGTCTGTTGTCTGTGAATTAATCATTCCTCCTATGTGAATTATCATGAGACGTGCTCTACCAAGTATCACTGATGACATTCAAATTTTGCATAGGAAAATGATTGATTCTTGTCTGTTTTACGCAAGAAATGATCAGGTCATCTCGGTTTAATTATACCTAGATGCTTGCGTTAACTTTCAATATCAAAAATTATGAAAGAAGTACTCAAGTCATCATGGTATATCTTATACCATCAATGCTTGTACTCACTTTCCACATTTTAAAGGCTCAATGATGATAAAAAGAATGATAAATGGATTGTTAAGATGACAAATTTTTCATATGTAGATTTGCATTCATATTTGCTTTGCATCTGCATAATAAATTGTTTCAAGGTTGGCAAAGATTTAAAAAACAATGTTATCTCTATCATTTACTGGACTGAGTATACTTGACATAAACAAAAACATTATCATTTGCATTATCACATCATTAATTCATCCATACATTTGATAATATATTTGCATTCTTAGATCATCATTCAATATACATCACATCGTATATTTGCATTAGAAAAATATCAAAAACAAATCATGCATATAGTGACATTACCATACGCTTATCCATGCATTAGATCATACATATTCGCATAAGAAAATATCCGAAAACAAATTGCATTACATATCATTTGCATCATCATAAATCCATAGCATATTCATATTAAAATCATTTTATAAATTGAATCCATACATCATAAATTAATCAAAACATATTCATAACATCATCATCATATAAGCATCACATAACATATAGGATATAAAAATTAAATGCATATATCATCGGCATTCATCATAGAGTCATATAGAATGCATATAGATTAGGAATCCACCGCATATCATATAAATCTCAAAAATCATAATGTCAAGTATACAATGATGTCAGAATAAATGTCAAGAGATACCAAAAAAACATGGCAATGAGTCAAAATCGGAGCATACATCATCAAATGTCCAAAATACATCACATAGGATCATGTTAGGTGCTCCCCCCAGACCTCAATAGCCTAGCTAGGCCTCCCACACTTGAAGTACTTGCACCTGTTGCACCTATCCCTAGGTCTGGATCTAGATCTCAGCGTACTGGCTATGTCATAACCATGCTAGTGGTCCAAGACTAGTTGTGTGCTGATTTGGACTCTACATAACTACCTCTCTGCTCTGTAGGCACAACCTGATGATATCGGCCTCTGTAGTACTCAACCTCTTGAGTGACTCTGGTAACCTCTCGCATCATGTCACCCATAGTGGTCCCCTCTGCCACTCTCTGCAATATGTCTGCTAGGGTCACTGCATGCTCACCCTACTGTCTAGCAGCATCTCTCTCAGCAATCAGAGTGGTAACTTGTGCCTGTTCTTGAGTGGGCAATGCCTACACCTATGCTAACTGCCCATGTAGAGTCTAAACCTGCACCTGTAATGCAACTATCTATGTCTGTTGTTGTTGTTGTGAGGGTAGTCCAATCTGCACATGTTGTTGTGTCGCTGCCACCAAGGATCTCCACCGAGGTACAAAAAAGTCTTTGACATCAAATGCTACACCTCTACCACCACCATCCCCATCCCCATCATCTTTTTCATCATCATCCCCATCATCATAACTGCTCTCAGCCACCTCCATCTCCTCCTCTTCCATCCCCTCCCCCACATCTACTCCACCTCTCCTCCGCTTGCGTCCATGTACTACTACCCTCTCCTCCTCATCTAACAATGGCACTGCCTCATCTGGGCTAGAGATCTATAGGAATGGATGTAAAAATAAGTATTGGGCATACTCCTCAGATATCGCAACCTCAATGACCTCTAGATGATAATCCTAAATGATCGACTGTAAACTCTGACACTTCTCCACTACAATGCCAAATGACAGGGTGGGCCCCCACTCTGAAGCATCCATCTATCGCCATGTATAATGAGCGACACCCTATGGCATGCCTTGTAACTAACCATACCGTTGCATCACCCTCCTCAACATAAACCTCTCAATGATAAATTGGGTCCTCTCAATTAGGTACATAGACTGGCACAAATATGCAATCGCTATATCATCCTCTACCCAAGGCTCACAACCAATGTAGGGCCGCCATACAATGGCCTCAAGATCATCCAACATCTGCCTCCAGTACTCCAATTTTCCCTACCTATGTTGAACTATTGGACCTATGTAACCATGAACATAGGGTCTCCCAACTGGCCACTATCTATCTGCAATAGAACACGTGATGGAAATATGCTCCCATGCCCATATCTGTAATAAAGTGACATCAGACGACAAACTACATCCTCTGAGATAAACGACCTGTTGTAAATCATGGTATAAATGGGCTAACATACAACAGCCCCAAGCATATCTTGTACCCTACAAGATCATCTGCTCCAAAATATGACCCCATCCAACTGAAAGTCCCTTTGACCTACGGTCGGGACATAGAAAACTACCAATGAACCCAACAAGCACGAATGGCAGTGTCGCATATGCGTCAACCATCTCTCTCCAAGGAATCTCATAACTACATATCATATCATCTTCAAACACTTTGTGCAAGGCATTGGTACCTCCCTGCTCAGTATGGTCATACAAAACCAGCTCTCTAACAACAAGTATCCTCAAGATACGGTACACATTCTTTGGGGTCACTGTCATCTTGCTAGTAGGAAGGTGAAAGGTGTTATGCTCACTATGCCACCTCTCTGCTAGGGTTGTCAAGAGTCCCCTATTAATCCTAATTTGGGGCATATATAACAAGGACGATAATCCGCAACATGCAATCACACCTATCTCAGGCTACGTAAGCTGGGGTATCAAATCCCATGTCTTAGGGAAATGCTCACAAATCTGCAAATTCACCAAAGGCTCCTATCATCACAAAATAAATTTAAACTAGTAATCTTTTCAATCAATCAACCTATCAATCTAATTAGCTCTGGTAAGACTTTGATCAAATCTCATGAGCATCAATATATCAAAAACCTTGCCTATCATGAGGTTAACCAATCAATCTATCAATAAACCTCACCTATCATGAGGTTAATCAATCAATCTATCAATCAACCTCACCTATCATAAGGTTAATCAATCAATCTATTGTTCAACCTCGCCTATCATGAGGTCAATTATCATTAATCAATCATTGAATCTCACCTATCATGAGATCAATAATCATCTAAATCTATCAGAAACATCAATCAATCACATCAAAAGTTGACATGATCGAAATAACATCAAAATCAAGGAGTTTATTGAAAACACATCTTTCTGACTTGGATGCACTAAAATAGTCTATCAGACTGCTAAAAAAAATTGATGCGCTATTTCAGGCATTCAACGCGCCATAACAAATATTCAATGCACAAAGTATATCAATGCGCTATTTCAGGCTACTAATGCACTAAAACGGATATTCAATGTGCCATTATAGTCGATGTGCTATTTCAATCAACCAAAGCAAAGGTTTTCAAAGCGCTCTTTCAATCTATGCGCTACTTCCTACCAAGAATGCGCTAAAAGTCTAGATCTATGCGCTAAAATAGGGTATGTGTTAAAAGTCTATATCTATGCACAAAAATAGGGTACGCGCTAAACGGTCATTCATTACACTACATTAGCCTGTCTAAGCGCTAAAACTATGCAAACATATTTCAAACGTAAAAATAGTGGGAAAAACAAATTGCATGAATTACGAGGTTTATCAGGGTACGTACCGGAGGTCCATATGTTGTCGGACGGTTGTGATGTCGCACACGCTCGAATCGGTGTGTGTGGTAGGGAATCACCATTTTGCTCCAAATGCACAATTTGCTCAATCACTATCAAACTTCAAATTGCAAATGCACCAATGAAATTCAAAATCACCTTTTTAACCTTTTAAGGGCTATTTAAGTGGGGTTTAATTCATAAATTCATCAATGGGGCAATTTTCACATCATTTTTCGAGAGATAAATCGCTTCAATATCAAATCCTGATCAACTCATCATAAAAACATAAAAATTTGATTTTTTTTGAAAAACTCAAAAAAATCATCGATTTATCTCCTGAGGGGGCATATATCCGTTATCACTCAAAAAACAATGTTTGAGGCATATCAGAATTTTTTGTCAATACTAACAGCAAAATTGATTCTTTGAAGCAATATGTAAACACATCACTTCAAAGAGGGGAAAAATTTATACACCTAAAAATGGTCTCGATAAATCTGATTAATTAAATACAAATATTTGATTAATTTAGCTTTAATTCATCTACTTATAAATAAATAGTTATTTATATAGTTCACATTCTATTTTCTTCTATCTTAGTTAAATAGACAAATTCAATAGTTTGTTTTATTTAATTATCTAATTCTTCCATCCTCATTAAATAAACTAAATCACATAGTTTGTTTAATTATCATTCCCTTTTATCAAATAAGCAAAATTCAATTGTTTTATTTAATAATATATCTTCCCTTCAAAATTGAATAACTCAAATTTCTAATTGAGCACATGTCTACAACATTTCTCTCAATAAAGTTGAAAGCTTCAAGTTGCATTCAATTTTACTTTATTTCTGCCACCCATTTTGGGACAAACTTTAAATAGTTGGAAATAGCTGGCTTCATGGATCCACAATTTCTTCCTAATCACTTTCCATAATGTTTTGCTGAGAGAGATCATTTCCCTTCTTCTTCTCCAACTTCTCCATTCTTCTACCATTGATTTATCCAGATCAAATCTGAACCATTCCTTGCTGCCACATCATGAATTGTCTTTGAAAATCTATAAAAGTAACCTCTTGCTATAGGAAATGGATCCCCACTTTTATACAATTTTACTCTACATGAATCATATTAGAGCATTTTAACATACAACATTTAGCAATTATCAAATAGAATCATTTTAGCAATCATATTAGATCATAATCATGTCACAACATATCATACTAGTTGCATCTTAGTTTATCAAATCATTTCATATCAGTATCACAGTATCATGTAGCTTTCATTATCATTATCATAGCTTTCATTTTCAATCATTTCATCATAACATATCATTTAGTTATTATTCTCATTCTCTAGGTTGTCATTTTAACAATCATAGTGCACACAATCTGAGAGCCAATTTGATTTAATAAATCCTTGGAGTTAGAGAGAAATGGAACGATTTTAGAGATTTGATTATGTTTCAATTAGATTAAATCTATCATTTGAATTCTCTAATAGTGTTTCATTAAGGTGTGTTTTTATTTACTTCACTTACACATATTTTCCACACACATTATTTACAAAATTATGTAGTGCCAGATGAGATAGAATGGAACCCTCTAGTGTTTGTAGGGGATCTTCAAGTAAGAGCACTTGCATCCTATTGTAGAAATGAACAACTTAGGGGTGAAATAATGGAAGAGTATGAGGATAAAGAGAAATCAGTTGCTCTCCCCATAAGGAAAGAAGCTAAAAACCTTGATGAAGTCATTGATGAATGGCTGAAACTCATTGATCATAAGGGTGTGGGAAAGAAAATCATGAAACTCGAGAAGGCGGATTATAGAAGAATGCAAAAAATTGTTGTAGATCTGGGACAACAATGCTACAGTTACATGCAAAGAATATGGAACAACTTAACTCCAAAATTACAGAAGAAGGAACCTCACTCAATGTATAATTTCACTGCCATGCTTCAAATGGTACATAGGTATATAGCAACTGGTGTTAATAAAGGGATTTACTGGGTACCACTTACCTTTCACCCACCTATCTTACTCTATCCAGTTCCATATTGGACTAGGGAGAAAGGTGAGGAATGTGAAAGAGATGAAAATATCAGAATGAGTCAATTAGCAAAATACAGAGGTTTTTATTTGAAGCAGGTTCGGGGAGTTGATGTTGTTATGGACTTGAGGCAGATCACCTTGTAGTACAATCAACACCCCTAGTGTTTTGCTTGGGAACAAGCAAAATCTTAGTTGGGGGGAGTGATGGATCGAGTTATTAAAGCTTGTTTTCTATTACTTTCATGCCTACTTTCAAATAATTTTAGATATATTTTCCAGACAATACTCCTATATTATACTACCTTTTCATACTTACTATGCAAACTTGGACCTAAAATATAATATTGAAAATATGGTTATGACATGATAGTATTGCATGGTTTATATGATGGAATGCATGAAATGTGGATGAAATTTTATGTTTTAATTATGGTAGTTAGTCTTGTGTACATGCTTTGGGGATTAACCTTTTTGAGACAAGGAGGAATTGTAGCACGTAGCAGTTGGGAGTTGAACCCGCAACAAAAGGAAGACTGGAACAACAAAACAAGGGAGTTCTAGATTAAGCTGAAATGTAATAACTATTATTGAATACACCTATTGGAGATGGAATGTGCATCATTAGAACAAATTAATAAGAATTGGAAAATGACTCCTTTACTAATAGGATTTTGACAAATGTTTGTGTGTTTTACATGCAATCTTGTTTTTCAAATTTTTAGTCCTATTAGGATTCTTCTTTCTTTTCAGTTATGGTTTGAACAATTCAGTCTTTAACTATACACTTTGATATTTAGGAGTGGAAGTTAATGATTGCAGTTAGTTGTTGCTTTGAATAAGATTCCCTCAAGCTTGTATATAGTTGATGGTTGAATCTTTAGGTAAGTTAGTCGGTCTTTAGTTCTTCATTATCAATTATTTTTAGTTTCAAGACATGATGGATATTCAGAATGATTGAATACAATCCGTGTGAAGATCTTTTGTAATCTTTCATGATATGCAATGAATGAAGTTAATTTCATTGGATGCGTAGAATCTGATTAGTTAGATTTGGTTTCAGTTACGTGAGAACAACCACTTGAGCAAGCCACTCAAGGTAATTATTTCTCACTTCATTTTCTATTTGTTTATATATGTTTAAATAGTTGTTTCCTGTTCATCATTACTTCATGAACTTCATGCAAGTTAAATTAGAATCTCATACTTTGCTTATTGTTAATGAATTTTCATGAACACGCATGTAATGGTTAACCAGTAGTACTCTGGAGGTTAAATTAGATGAGTTGTTAGTTTTTATTAGTTTTGAGTTGATACAGTGATATTTTATTTACAACAGTTCAGTTATAGTTTCTAGGACAACAATGCTACAGTTACATGCAAAGAATATGGAACAACTTAACTCCAAAATTACAGAAGAAGGAACCTCACTCAATGTATAATTTCACTACCATACTTCAAAGGGTACACATTTATATAGCAACTAGTGTTAATAAAGGGATTTACTAGGTACCACATACCTTTCACCCACCTATCTTACTCTATCCAGTTCCATGTTGGACTGGGGAGAAAGGTGAGGAATGTGAAAGAGATGAAAATATCAGAATGAGTCAACAGGAAAAATACAAAGGTTTTTATTTGAAGCGGGTTCAGGGAATTGATGTTGTTATGGACTTGAGGCAGATCACCTTATAGTACAATCAACAACCCTAGTGTTTTTCTTGGGGACAAGCAAAAGCTTAGTTGGGGGGAGTGATGGGTCTAGTTATTAAAGCTTGTTTTCTATTACTTGCATGCCTACTTTCAAATACTTTTAGATATACTTTCTAAACAATACTCCTATATTATACTACCTTTTCATACTTACTATACAAACTTGGACCTAAAATATAATGTTGAAAATATGGTTATGACATAATAGTATTGCATGGTTTATATGATGGAATGCATGAAATGTGGATGGAATTTTATGTTTTAATTATGGTAGTTAGTCTTGTGTACATGTTTTGGGAATTAACCTTTTTGCAGCCAAGGAGGAATTGTAGCACGTAGCAGTTGGGAGCTGAACCTGCAACAAAAGGAAGACTAAAACAATAAAATAGGGGAGTTCCAGACTAAGCTTAAATGTAATAACTATTGTTGAATACACTTGTTGGAGATGGGATGTGCATCATTAGGAAAAATTAATAAGCGTTGGAAAAAGACTCCTTTACTAATAGGACTTTGACAAATGTTTGTGTGTTTTACATGCAATCCTGTTTTTCAAATTTTTAGTCCTATTAGGATTCTTCTTTCTTTTCAGTTATGGTTTGAACAATTCAGTCTTTAACTATACACTCTGACATTTAGGATTGGAAGTTAATGATTGTAGTTAGTTGTTGCTTTGAATAAGATTCCCTCAAGCTTGTATATAGTTGATGGTTGAATCTTTAGGTAAGTTAGTCGGTCTTTAGTTCTTCATTATCAGTTAGTTTTAGTTTCAAGACATGATGGATATTTAGAATGATTGAATACAATTTGTGAGAAGATCTTTTGTAATATTTTGTGATATGCAATGAATGAAGTTAATTTCACTGGATGTGTAGAATCTGATTAGTTAGATTTGGTTTCAGTTAGGTGAGAACAACCACTTGAGTAGGCCACTCAAGGTAATTGTTTATCACTTCATTTTCTAGTTGTTTATCTATGTTTAAATAGTTGTTTCTTGTTTATCATTACTTCATGAACTTTATGCAAGTTAAATTAGAATCTCATACCTTGCTTATTGTTAATGAATTTTCATGAACACACGTGTAATGGTTAACCAGTAGTACTCCGGAGGTTAAATTAGTTGAGTTGTTAGTTCTTATTAGTTTTGAGTTGATACAGTGATATTTTATTTACAACAGTTCAATTATAGTTTCAGTTGTAAGTACCCGTAGGGCCATTAGTTCTGATTTATGTCTTTTACTGTTTTGCAATTATGTGAATTTCCAACAAGTAGAATAACTTAAATAGGATAGCTTAGGTAGTTTTGAGTCTCTGAAGGCATATAAAATGTTGCACCATCACAAGTTTACAAACCTTGGGTTGACATTTTAATGTAGTCTCTGCAATGTTGAGTGAACTGTTCAACCAAATAACCCTATAAATTGTGTAGGTTCTACCAAGTTTACAACACATTAGTTTAGACTCTACACCTTCGACTCTTTTTTCATATCAATAAACCTAGTATTAGAAATTAGAACATCAAAAAAACTTAATTTCACTTATACATCTTAATCTATATATTTATTATGATCCTTCACTTATACATCTTTCCCATAAGTCACTCATGCCCTAATTTGTTATATCGCTTAAAATTCAATCTTTATATAATACACATTTCCATTTAATCAATTTATTTTATTTATTCTACTATTTTTTTAATATAAATATCATGAACTAAAACTAAACTAAATTATATAACCAAATATTTAATAAATAAATAAATAATATAAAGTCATGCTCGAAAAACACACTAACTATTCTCTTGTCTTATTTATGCTCCTTCAAACACTTATAAGATATTTATATATCTTTCTCAAATAATAAATATGGAAATATTGTGTATATTCTCTATGCTTGTATTTGCTTTCTTGTATGGTATCTACTATAATAGTTTAAAAGTTGTACTTATATTAAAAAAGATTATTGTTTGGCGTTAGAGAAAAGAAATAAAATTTGTCATTATTCATCAAACTATTCATCATCCTACCAACCCACTAAATGTTCACGTTAGGTTAGGTTTGTTTGTGAGGGGTTGCCATCATCTCAGCTGTTGGAAGTAATCACAAATCTTAATTTACAACTCCCAAATGCCACACGTACTCCACACAATATAAAATATCATAAATGCTTTAAGTCAATTGAAGAAAACTTTACGTAGATTATATTTGGAGTGTATTACATGACTTCAACTTATGCTACCAACCCACTATAATAAATACACAACTTCTACTAGGTCTTTTCCAAAAAATTAATCTATGTAAGTGTAAAGTGCAAATTTCTTCACGTGACCTCATTATGACCTCATTTACAAATAGTTTGTTCACCCACAATGGTCAATGCTTTAGGTTGAATGGCTTGTGCATTGTCCAAGTACCAATTATTATAAATATGTACTGCATTCGAATCCATAATTTAATTAATGTCCATACATATTCATATTAAATTATATTTAATTGTGTGTTCTCAAAGGTTGACATTGAAGCATTTTCAACAACTTTGCACGAGTGAGGGAAGGCTTTGCTTTAATGTGAAATTTAAAGATCAACTATTTATGGATTCATTTATGTGTTCGTTTGTGGTTTTAAATATAATGTTTTGTTTTTTATATCGGTTTCAATAGGATTAAGGGTGGTTGTAAATTTATCTAAGATTCATAAGATCTTTTGTATTGAATAAAGTTGATAATTAGAATTTAGTTAGGATTTAATTTATTATAAGAAGTTTTTGATTAAATAATTTGAATGAAAATGAGTTATAATTAATTAATTTTATATTTTTGTCAATAAGAAATAATTGTTTAATTTTAAAATTGAGGTCAAATTTTTTGGTATATTGGGGGAGTTGAGGGAGAAGAGAATTTTTGTTTTTATTTATTTAAGAGTTTCTGTAAAAATATTTTTCAATATATAAGTTTTGTAATGGTGAAAAGTGTATATTGTGTATTTTTATCATTCATTTGGGTTTTCTTTGATTATGTTGTCTCTACTATAATGATTAGTATATAAGTGATGTTTTTATATAAAAGTTGGGTCAAAGGTAATTTCATTCTAATTATTTATTATTTGTTTGCGTAAGTGAAAAATTATGTTTATTTGTTTGCTAGGATTTGTATAAAGGACAAACCCTGGTTCACTTTTACACATCCAAGATCCACTTGAACATAACATAGTATGATAATTTATGCATAGAACATTCATTTTATCATCAACTTAGATTAACATCTACACTTAGTGATATAATAGAGTAGCGTGCATTTTTGCTAGCTATCTTTGATTGTTGTCATAAAACCATTAACGTAAAATATAAGGGTTTGACCAAAGATGATGATCTTTGTTCCACAAATTCCCAAAAGTATTGATCAATATTGCCTTGATTTATGGACACATATATTCCAAAAAGTAGAGTAAAAAGATTATAGATATTTAGAAGAGATCAGTTCATTCTACAAGAATAAAGATCACTTCTGATGATATGAATTCAATCCAAAACAAACAAACAAACAAAATGTTTTTAACTAATCGTCTATCAAAAAATATCACAAAAAACAATTTATAACATAAAAATTTCAAAATATACAAAATTAAATTCTAATCCCCTATCGTTTTAAAAAAAGTACTTATATAACAATTACTATTTTAATTATTTAATCTAAACTAATTTAGATATTTTACTTAAGCTAAATTATTTAAAAAGTTGTTTTAGTTTTTCTTTTATTTTTTTTAATTTAATAATCATAATTTAAATAGAATAGATTTGTTAAAGAATGGATTTAGATTCTTAAACTAATTGTTTAAAATATTTCAAAATTTTATGTGGTGATGATTAAGTAAAATTTTTAATGGCGATATTTGTATATTTGTATTATTTTTATTTATTTACATATTTATTTATTAATAAGTGATATATTTTTATATTAATATTTGTTTTATACTATCAATAAATTATTTATTCATGTATTAATGTGATTGATCTTATTTATAGTAGACTAAGAATTATCATTTTGAAATTCAGTTTATTTAGAAATCATATTTAAATTAGAAGTCAATTATGAAAGATCAAAAGTGAAAACTCAAAATATCACATTAGATGTCTTTATAGAAATGTGAAATTGAGTTTCCACAATGAGAATCCAGTAGATTAACCAATTAAATTCAACCTCTTAGACTTTATTTTAATAAATAGGTAATGTTATATTTTAAATATAGAGATTATCCATCTTTTAATAATAAAAGAGAAAAATAATACATATAAAAAATATACAATTATGTTAAGAAGCAAAATTCTACAACAATATCTTATTCATTTTTGTTTGATTATAAGTAAGAAATATTTATTAAAAGTCTTCTCTTTTTTATTGTGTATAATATTTCTTTGTTTCTTGTTTTCTTTTGCATAATCTATAATCTTGTCTTGACTACTTAGAAGCCAAATCATTATCCTCTTCTAACCACAAAACATATCTAACAAGATAAAGATAAGACATACTTCTACATTTATCACTTACAAATCTATATAGTCCAAATTACTTCAAATTTTTCATAACACTCAAGAATAAAATTAACAAATCATTCATTATCATTGCAATGTATTTGATTTTTAAATTGGAGACAAACTTTGACTATACTTTGATAAACATCATTTTTTTTAGTTTATATATTTCTCAACTAATGTGAATAGACTAGATTGTCTAATATAAAAAAGAAATTGTTGTAATCTTGTTCTAGCAGTTTTGTTTTTTCCAATAAACCAAAAAAAGAACTAATGTGAATGGATGCTTGTATTTGCTTTCTTGTATGATTTCCTCTTGTATTTGCTTTCTTGTATGATTTCCTCTATGTAGTCCAAATTTCTGAAACTATTTATCATCCTACCAACCCACTACATTTCCGGGTTAGGTAGTTGGTAGAGGGGTTGCAATCATGGAAACAAAGATTCAACCACTCCCGAATCTTAACTTTAAAATTGAGACAAAGATACTCCTTTACAACTCTGAACATCAACACCACTACCTACCATCAACACCATTTTTCTATTGAAATGGACCAGACTTAGTATTTTTAGATCATGCCAAACTGCTTTCTTCTCCTTCACAGCTTTAACAACAATTTGACTCCAAAATTCTATCAAGGGACTCTTCCCAAGTGGGTATCATTCCTTTACTCAAACGTCATGTTTTTTAGCACTATCTTCACAACCTCCACGTGCAAAATCTCACCTACAATTTCTTAGACTTTGAGGGAGAGCCAATAGAAAATTTAAATACCTCACCTACAATTTATATGACTTTGTCAGCCAATAGAAAATTCAAATGCCCCAATTCTCAAGATCTCTTAAGACCAGTGTCCACTCACTCCCCCAAATAGTGACAGACCACCTACATCCAACTAAGAGCATGTCAAAGACAGCCAAACTAACACTAAAACCTTAGCATGCTGGAGATAGTAAAAAACAGTCAACAAAGGCCTTACAAACACAACCCCAATATGCAAGGAAATGAAATATTCACTGTCATTCCCCCAAAATAAAAAGGAATAGTGGGAACAACCAAATCTGTAAGGATAAAATTCTTTACCCTGTCTCAACAATCAATATCTGCATAAGGTAAACTGCCCACAAAATCTTCCATGGCAAAAAGACAGCAAATAGCATCACCTGGAAGCATTTGAGGCTGGCAATAAAGCATGTGAATTTCAGTAAAATATAGCTGACAGGCAACCTTCTTTTTCAACCCATCCAACCAACATGGAAAGAAAGAAGAGGCCAGTGTCACATCAACCTACTTCGATAGGGACACATTTTAACAGTATTAAAGGAGAGAGAATAAACATGATAAATGGAAAAATAATTTCTTTTGGAATATTTGTATAGGTAGAATTTCATATATAAAATTCATGTTTTCATTGATAATTTAAATTTCAGAAATGGATCAATCATGGGGAAGTCTTTTGTTTTATCGGCATTTCCTTTCCTTTTCAAGCTTCTTGTGTTACCTTCTTGCATCTCGTTGCGAAAAAACTTAATTACTAGATTACCAAATCGCTTTTTCTAGTTGGTAAATTCTTAATTTGTTCAAAAGTGTTGGATGTCACTCGTGTTCATTAGTTTTTTTTGTTGGGTGCTCTCAAAGGCCTCTTATTAAAGATTGAAGAATTGCTTAAAGACTTTCTCTTGGCTTCCAATCATGAGCACCAAGGATTTTGTTATGTTGCTTGGGAATGCTAGTTTCTTCACCACAATGTTTGTGGCCTAGGTTTGCTTTCAATCCATCAACAAGGTATTGCCCTATGTGCTAAATAGATTGTCAAGGTTCTTGAGAAAAATGAAGCTTGGAAATTTTTTGTCATGATTGTATCAATTCAAGGATGTCTATCAGATGAATAGCATGGAAAGAATAGATACACACACAAGCGTGCACATGCGCGTGCACGCACGCACACGCACACAGACACACATACAATTATTGTATTAACATATGTTATAGAAAGTTGTTTCTTGTGGAATAGTTGTATAGGTAAAATTTCATGCATGAAATTTATGTCTTCATCAAAGAGACTCCCAATGCATCCAATCCAAATGTATGAGCTATAAAAATATAAGTGGTTTACTTTTATTGTAGTGTTTGGCTCATGAAGATCAAGTAAGGTTTTATCTTAACTAAAAATGCCTCCTTAAATAAATATAAAGTTTAAGATCATAAAGATTAGCACCTGAAATATTTTGATAAATTCTAAATAATGATTTATACTCAATATATAATATATTAACATTAATATGAAATTGTACTAGTTCATTTTAAATATAATGAATATTTATTTTTCATTGTATATCGTATATAAGTGATGTTAATAATTAAATTTTTAAATTTCTTTTTGTACATCTCTTTAATTTTGTTTATAATTATAAGAGTTTTAAAGTAAAAAAAAATCTTAAGTTTTCTTCATTCATATAGAAATTTGGTCGCTCTTGATTACTTAAAAACATCAACATTTATAGACCACTTATACTATCACAATTCATTCATGCATTTGGCTTGGGTGCTTTGAGAATGCACTTTGATTTTTCACCCACACACTTGACTTGAGTGCATTGAAGGTGTCAAGGTAACACCAAGGTACATCTTATAAAACTTTTTCTCCAAATGTATTATGGTATGTACTTTTATTCCATACTTTAATTTGAATCTCTCAAGTTCAACATGAATTTATCGAGTATGCTCATCCACTTACCCACAACAAATTCCACATTATTACAAGGCATAAAATTCATTTCTCAATGTAAAGATGTTAAATTTTGTACCTATTAATAAATGTGTATCAACCTTTTTCTTAATGTTAATATTATATATGTATATAGCTTTCAAATTAAGAAATAGAAAAAATCAATTTCTAGGTTATAGAGTTCATTTTCGGCCAAAATAAATATTTTAGGTTATTTGATGACACTTCGAAGGATGCCTAGCATGTATATCTCTTTGAGATCTGCATTTTAAAAAAGATACACAACAACCTTTCGAATCAAAAGTTATGGTGTCTAAAAGTTGGATCTCTCACATTAGAAATGTAAAAATATCTATGACAGATGAAGAGCTATAAGAGGGAGTTACACTTTTTGACCAACTTATGATGCATGCTATGGCATGTCATAAGGCATTTTTGAATGGAGATAATGGGTCCAAAATTTAATTCCCAAGTTGGTGAGTTGATTATGATGAGTGTATATGGTAGGTGGAAGGAACACACTATTTTTAACCTATGGACTCATCATGGGATCTAGGTGTTGAATTTCTAACTAGAGATTTGGTGTCACATTTTAAGTGGATTTAGATCATGGTTTTTTAATTACCATTTTATTGTTTTATATATTTTTCTCCTATTTATTGGGTGCTTGAGATGGAGGTTTTGATAGTGAGATCTATAGGTGTGTACATATAAATTGGAGGATACAAGAATGAGTTAAAGAATATAACCTATCATAATCATAATATATGCAACCTCCAAAGCATAAGAGTTAGTTAAACATTTATGAAAACATAAATAAATCTCCCCAACACCAACCCTTGTTCCACCAAGCTATGGTGGTTGTGCTCCAAGATGATGGTATGTGAGTGCCCTTACCAACATCATATCATTAAAAATGGAGTAAAGATATAAGTGACTTAGGTTGAGGATAATTTTTAGATTTTTAGATGAATGGTTAGATGGCTAAGGTCAATTTGAGGGATGGAGGGCTGAAATTGGTTGAGAGGAGTGAGTTGATGAGGAGAGGACAATTGTCTCCACATGGTCGGTGAGGATAAGGGGGGTCAATATCAAAAGGAAATTAATGGATGAGGATTCCCCTAGATAAAGTGGATGGATGAGATAAAAGGGGTATTTTAGAGTACCTTGGGAGTATGGGCAAGTCATTGACCCTTGTGACATGTACCAAGGCCCATATCGCATGTACAAAGATCCATACCTTGTGTACAAAGGCTCGTTCATGTGTATGTTTTTGGAGGATGTGCATGATTTGAGGGGGTTTGACTAAGGTTAAGATTGTACTTTATTGGGGGCTTGGTGGGCTATTTGATTTTAGACCACTTAATGAAAATGGATAAAATAGATAATTAAATAAATAGGTACATTACTTATTTGATTTTTGGGATGAGGATAAGGGACTTAAATGGATTTATTTATCTAAGATGGACTATAGAATAAGGGTGATTAATGATTAAAAGTTAGTAAATAGGGTTGGATGAATAGTCATTAATTATGGAGGAAATGGTTAGGTGATTAATTGAAATGATAATGTGTCAATTCTAAGTGTCTATAGTAGGTATTGTTATGTTGATAAAATTACTTCATATATTTGGTTGGTGATAATCATGTAAAGGTTGAGGAACTTTCTATTACTAAATAATATATAGCGTTGCTTTGATGTGTGTGGTTTTTCTCTCAAAATGGTTTTCCTTGCATAAGTCATTGTGCTATGGTATATTGATTTTTTGCTTATTTTCTTGTATCTATGTGATTAGCTTAATTTTTGTACTTATCTCCTCCCATAGATTAGGGTATGACATTGATTTTGTGTTAGAGTAATAAGTTATTTCACTTAATTAATTTAATCATATTGGTTAATTAATTAAGTCACTTATCAATTTAGTTACTTAAGTTAAACTTAGGCACATTAATAATTAATTATTTATTAATTATTAAGTGTGCACACTAGGGTTTCCCTTTAGGTTGCACTTTAGGGTTTCTTGATCTCCTTCATAAGGATTGATCTCATTGTAATTATTTGATTCTTTTAATGCATTGTACAGCTTGAGGCTTGCAAAGCATCTTTGTTGTTATGTTCATCTTTCATTCTTTGTGATAGGTTATTGCATGCAGGTGATTCCTGGGGTCTGTGAGGTTGGTTTCTCAACTTCTTCATGGTATCAAAGCACCAAACCTACAACTGCTTGTTCATCTTTTGAAGATATTGCCTTACAGTGATTTTTTTTGTGCAAGGGTTTCAAGCCAAGCATCTTTTTGCTTGATTTTGGGGTAGCCTTTTTTTTTGGGAATTTTTGGATAAAGCGAACCTCGCCATTGAGTCTGCAGCACCCAAAAACCCTTATTTTCATATAAAATTTGTCCATTTTGGACACAGTCGACCGAAGAGGCAAACAAATTTTGCCCTAAGGCCGTATGGTGCTAGGGCACGCTTCACGAGGCAAAAAATTTGAAAAAAATCAAAAAACACTTTAAAAAAAAAGCTCTTTCAGTTTGCGAGCTAGGCACCACCCAACGGCCACCAGGCAGCCGCCAAGCTACCTCCTAGCCACCGTCGTGCCACTAACCTGCCTTTCAGTCCCCAAGCGCCCAACACAAGGTCATATTGGGGACCACGCCACCTACGCCCAGCCCCTTCTGAGTCTTCGGCCCTCGACAAGGTCATGTGGGTGACCAGGGGATTCACCCCAACACCCAGTCCGCCAGCCCCCTGGTCTTGCATGCGACCAAGGGCTTATTTTTTTAGCCCCTGAGGGCTCTGGAGGCCTTATTGAGCAATTTGGAGTTGTTTTCACGGAATCAAGTATATTTTTTGCGTACTATCTTTCTATTTTGAAAACGAGATATTGCCGAAAAGCTGGTTCTGAGCACGACGTTGTGGTACTAGTTTTTTTTTTTTGATTTTCTGTTTTGATGCATTTTTCGCCTGTCAAAGTCCAAAGTTGTTGTTTTCACTCCGGGGGGCGTAACGTTTGCGTCCGGACTCCATTTTGTGCAAATGAATAGGCGTCAGAAATAGAGATCTACACAGATATCAGACTTGATTTTCCAGAATATTTACCAGGTATCTGATATTTTTATTTGATCTCAGATTTTGTTTTCTTGGTTATTTTCTTGGGAAACGTGCAATTCAGGCATTTTTTTGAGATCAAAGGGCTATTTTTTTCTTTGAGAGTATATATTGTTGTATTTATCATGGATACCCATAATATTTCACCCCTTACTTCATTCAACTACTTTTTTTGGAAAAAACAAATGGAGATCCATTTGAAGCACAAAGGGTTGTACAGGGTGACCATGGGTACAGAGGTTGAACCTACAGGTGTTGTTGAAAAGAGAAAATGGTTTAATCAATGTGATGAGGCTTTTGGGATATTATGCTTATCTATTTCTTCATATCTCCTCTTCCATCTGGAGTCTTGCACTACACCCAATCAGATCTGGACTACTTTGGAGTCTTTGTTTGGGAAGCAGGATACTATGAGAGGGTTTTAGTTAGAGAATGAGCTTATTGGCTTAAATCCTAGGGATTTTGATAGCATCCAAGAGTTCTTCACAAATTTTAAGTCTCTCAAATTGTATCTTTCACAGTGTGGTGTTCAAAAGGAAGACTCTCAGTTGATATTGTCTATTTTTTCTAAGCTTGGACCTGATTATTCACTTTTTGTCTCTACCTTTTATGCAACTAGGGATGCACTTGGTACTAGATTTACTATGCCTTATTTTGATGATTTTGCATCTTCTCTCACTCGAGAGAAGGCCAAGTTGGCTAGCATGGGCAAGTTGAAGCCCTCTTCATCACAGGCACTTATTGCATCACAAGAGCCCAGAGATCAAAAGGCTTCTACAGGCAAAGGCAAGAAACAAAAAAAAAAGGATTCTAAATATCATGAGCAACAAAAGGAGTCCTCTGATTTATCCTCCTCTTCTAAGGGTAAAACATCTAAGAAGGAAAAGGTTACATGTGCATATTGCAAGAGGGAAGGACATGGAGAACATAGTTGCTATAAGAAGGACATTGATGAGATGAAGCATCTTCTTCAGAAACATCAGATTGATTTGCCTTCTCGGATGTCTGCATCAACTCCTTCCCCTCATTCTTCTTCTTCAGAGCAGCATGATAGGGGCATAGTTGGTTTACATACTTCATCAGATATGAAGGGACATACTCTTTGTGCTTCTTTAGGTCTTGGATCAAGGAGATGGCTTCTAGATTTAGGAGCATCTCATCATTGGAATCTTCATAGTCTATGTTCACTTCCTTTGAGTCTCACACTGTGTCTCCTATTTTGATGGGAAACAATACATACATGAGTGTTACAGGGAAGGGGTCTATTAGTTTTGGGGACAAAACTTTTCAGGATGTCTTGTGTGTTCCTCATTTGATGAACAACCTTCTTTCCATATATCAGATCACACATGGAGGCAATGGGAGATCTGTGGAGTTCACACCTGATTCAGTTATCATCAAAGACTTGGAGAGTAGAGAATTTATTTCTACTAGGGTGGTGGATCACTCATCTCAATTGTATTCCTTTACAGATTTTGCTATTGATGGTGCTTTTGTTCCTACAACTATTCATCACACTTCTAGTGTGAATCATCATTTAGAGGAGACATTTGGCTACTTGAACATTGGATTTTTCACTTTAGATCATGTTCTTGAGCCATCCATTCCTTCTCCTCCACCTATTGTTGCAGTTTTTGATACTTCTATGACTACAGATGTGGTTTCTTTCATTTCAATGCAGCAGGACCTAGTTGATCATTCATCTTTGTAGGTTTCTCTTCAGTCTTCACCTACTTTGACTTCTTCATTGGTTGAGGTCACACCTGCTTCACCTTCAAAGATTGCATTCATTAGGCCTCTTCCCTCTCACTTCTTTCACGAGATGCAATTTCTTCAGTCTTTCTAGAGCTACTCCATTATGGGGGGGCTATGTGGTCTATTTCTTCATCTCTTCTGGGGGGGTTCATTCATGTATCTTTATGATGGATGGTGCCCTTGGGGGGTCTTATGGAGTCCTCCATATTTCATCACTTAGTTGTTTTTTGCATTCTATTTTGGGGAGGAGTTTTGTTCCCTCTGGATTTTCTCCTTTACCATGTTTGCTTTAGTTTGCATTGCATTTGTACATGGGTATTTGATTAGGCCTTTGTTATCAAGACCCATTTTTACTTTCATGCATCTTTAGTGTTTTAGCTTCTCCCTAAGTTCATCTTAAGGGGGGGTGTTAGAGTAATAAGTTATTTCACTTAATTAATTTAATCATATTGGTTAATTAATTAAGTCACTTATCAATTTAGTTACTTAAGCTAAACTTAGGCACATTAATCATTAATTATTTATTAATTATTAAGTGTGCACACTAGGGTTTCCCTTTTAGGTTACACTTTAGGGTTTCTTGATCTCCTTCATAAGGATTGATCTCATTGTAATTATTTGATTCTCTTAATGCATTTTACAGCTTGAGGCTTGTAGAGAATCTTTTTTGTTTTCTTCATCTTTCATTATTTGCGATAGGTTATTGCATACAAGTGATTCATGGGGTCTGTAAGGTTGGTTTCTCAAATTCTACATTTTGTACCTCTACTTCCTTTCAATACCAATACAATTGACATACAACAATGATTACCTTAAGAGGATTTTTCACACATAGTGTTAGGATTAAGGAGCCATTTACTTTGCACTCTTATATAAAATTCATGCATCTCCAACACTCTTGGAATGTGTCCTTGGATGCTTAGAGTGTGATTGGAGATTGAATTATAATTTATATTCCCAAAGAATCTTGTAATTGTAGGAATTAATGGTGAGCTCCCAACACAATTATAATTTAGATTCCCAAAGAATCTTGTAATTGTAGGAATTAATGGTGAGCTCCCAACACCCCCAAAACAAATGTTGGACCAAAATATCTTCCACAATAGAGAAAATGGAAAAAATAGTTTGCTTGATTATGGATGCAATATTGATTGATTGAATATGTAAATATACATATGATGCCTTGCTTATAAAGGCAAAGTTGTGAGATAGTATTAGTCAAGATCATGACATGTGTCTTAATCTTGTGCAAAGAGACAACTACCTCAACAATTATTAAATGACCTAGGACAAACATTAAATGTCATGACAAGATAAGATAAGATCACGTGACGCCTAATACTTCTAGAAATATTCCCTAGGACCTATGTAAACTTAACATGTATCTATAGGACCTATTAGTTAGTCGGATAGGTAAAATGTTACACCTATTTAAACTGGTAAGAATTAGTTGTACCATATGCATTTATGAAGAAGGTGTAGCACAATAGTGGTGTTTACAATTGACTTTGGACTCACTTATTGCACTTTCTTAATTATAGGTGCTAGGATTAGGGAGTGGATAATTGTGTAATGAAAGATGGGAATTGCATGAGTTGGTCACTCCATTTTAGAGAAGTATAATCTAGGATTTGAGCCACAAAGGGTTATGACACCAAAGATGCCTTTGTAATTACATTTATTTTTATATGGGTCAATTGATTGCAACCATGAGAATTCGTTGAAGCATTTTCTATTTTAAAAATATGGTTTCCAAAGTGGGTGTGGGGTTTTTGTTTTGGTATCTATTATTTTGGTAAACCATCTATGGTTTTTTCCTCCTTTCTAATATATTAAGGGTATGAGATGGTAGTTTTAGATGAGATTATTTTATAGGTACACATGTATTATTTGATTTCTCTTAGAGTGAGGAGTTTTAGTGTTTTGTATCTAGTTCATTCTTAAAGATTAATGCATAGTTTTCCTCTTTCTTGTGTGGATTTCAAAAGAATTTATGCATATCAATCATGTGCCTAAATGGTTTGTTGATTTCACCTTATTTATCAACACATATAAAGCATACTAATGAATAAGGAAACTTTTATCTATTATAAGAGGAAGCTTCCTAAATATTAAAATATTTATGTAAGAAAAGTAAAAACATTTAAATTTTTTATAAATTACACATTTCATTAACATTTAATATAAATATCATAAAAATAAATAATATCAAATTAATATGATTAACTAAATAAAAGTGGAGATTACATTCATATGCAAAGAGAAAGATCCAAGTATTAGATTGGATAGTTTATTTAATAGATGAAAATTGATTATGACAAAAGGAAAACAAGGTTCCATTGAGAGAAATTCCACCAATTGCACTAGGATGAACTAATGGTTTAAAATTATCTTAAACTCACTTTGATTATCCTTTTATGAGATTTTGATCTTAAATAGAAAAATAAAAATAGATAACTAAAATTCTAGGGAAATTAAACTAGTGAAGAAAACTAAATAATAGAAGGATAATTACAACTTTTTAACTACATAAATGAAAAGTACAAATAATAGTGAACCTAGTGTTAAAATTTGGAAGTCACTACCAAAGGCCCAATACATCATTTTAACATCCACAATTTGTGCTATTCTCTATATGAACATAGTGAAAAAAATGTCTATAATACAAAAAATAACCTTTCTATTCATCTAACCTACAAAACTAGAAATAGAAAACATGACAAAAATACTAGATAATAAAAATATAAAGAAATAAACTAATAAAAGATTTAAAATAATTTAAATAAATTTACAAATGGAAAAGCAATTGAAAACCTCCATTTAGTTGAGTGCTCTCGAAATAATTGCAAGAATAAGGAAAAATAAATTTGTTTAGGGTTGTTTGGGGATTTTCTTAGTCAAATCTCTACTTTGGCATCTACCTTCACAACAACCTGTTGATTGCACACAAGAAAACTGAAGGGGGGGGTGAATTAGTTGTACATTAAAACTTCAAACCCTCATAAACATTTAGATCCACATGAACTAAATTAATCCTTAATCTATTAGAATGATTTAGCATGAAATAAAATAACATAAAACTGAAACATAACAACACCATGCACAATAGAACACAAAATTTATGTGGAAAACCCAAGAAGGGAAAAACCATAGTGAGGATTAGCTCACAATATAAAGTAATTGCAAGACCAAATACAATAGGCTCACTGTTTGAGGGCTCACTGCCCAAAAGAAAGAAGGGTTCACTGCCAAATTACAAAAAAGAAGAAAGAAGCTTCAAGTGGTCTAGCTCATTAAGCTCACACTACACTTCACAAATTTGTAACTCACATCACACCCTTCACAAATCAATTCTTCATCAACTCATCACTTATTTATACCTTCTTCAACCTTGAAAACATTCTCCAAGGTCGACTATGTACCTCAACCATGTAAATTCAAATTAGGTTAGCACTAAGCATTCCCACAATGGAAAGGAATGAAATTGGACCACTCCTCATCTTAACTTGGACCCAAATCATACATATATGCCACACCACACTTCCATAATTAGTGTAAAAACCCAAGGTCAACCAAACTAGTCTAAACACCATTAACATTTAAGTACACACTTCCTTAAATCCAAAGACGGTTTGCAGACCAACACAACACCTGAATACAATTTGGAATATTCCATAGACACCCTAAAATCCAAAAAAATCTTGTACAACTTTCACCTGAAGAATGTACACACCTAGTACACTCAAACAACCTTCCATACTCTGTAACTCAAGAAATCACCTTTTAAAGAACCAAACCATGAACAAATTCAACTGAATGTAGATATGAACCTTATCAAAACACTTCCAAAACCACAAGACTAGAAATCAAACTACAGATAAATGTGAAGCAAAAACATTTATCCCAAACACCACTCAAACATACAATTCACACATTGGTGAACACAACTCTCTCTACATAATGATCCAGACCAAGAAATTTTGGATATTGAACCTCTAAACACCTCTGATCAACATATCTGAACCACACAAGTAGATCTTCAATATAGAGGAAATGTGGACCAAAATCATAACACCACATTGTATATCAAAACACCTCTACAACACATTTGTTTCCTCTTTTATTCAATTTTTCTCAAAAACACTTGGAAACCAAGCACCAGAGACATATTCATCATCTTCATCACTTCCTCATAACCACTAAACCAACTGCAATTCTATACATCCATAAAATCTTATCAAAGCAACACTAGAGGTTGACACCAGTAGCACTTACTAATGACAACATAATTAAACTAATCAAAGCATCAACACAACCAATCATCAATGAAAACACAAAAATAAGCCTGCAACAATCTCCCCCAAGCTTATTGACATCAATGACAAAACCAAATACTCATACTTTCAACAATACCCCCCTTTGTTTACATTAATGACAACATTGAATGCTCATACTTGTAACAATATCTCCCTTTATCATTGATGGCAACACATGATGTGAAAAACCATCAACAATGAGCATGACAGCTCTGATCACCAACACATTGCTCCATATCATCTCTCTCTTTCTTTCTCCCTCTTACATCATACTCTCCTTTTCAACATTAATCTCTCTCCTTTTACAACTGAGTATTTTTCACATTATTTTTCTCTCCCCCTTTGACATCAATGGAAAAGGACAACATATTTGCATCTCTTTTCCCCTTTGACATCGAACATACATAATTTCTCTCTCTACTGCTCTGCATACTTCCCCCTTAGGAGCAATTTACCAACTAGAAACCACTGCACATATCCTTTGACATAGTTGAAAAAGAACAACACCAACCTATACTAATACTAAATCCCCCTAAAAACAACCAAAAAAACCACTACCTTCTCCCCCTAAGAAGTAGCCTCCAACATCAGTCCAAAATAAAAAATGAATCTTGAAGTCCACTAGATAGATGCATATCTTTATGCATCTAGTTTAAACGAGTGTTAATGACCCCTAACTTCTCCCAAATATACTCAAAAATATCCTTAGGAAGAGCCTTAATGAATATATTAACAACTTGATCCTTTGTAGACACATACTCAAGATTCACTTCATTCTCTACCACTTTCTCTCTCAAAAAGTGATACCGAATTGAGATATGTTTTATCCTTGAGTGAACCACTGGATTCTTTGAAATGTTAATGGTTCTTGTATTATCACAATTGATAGAAATTGGTTCATCATATACAACTCTGATATCCTTCAAAGTTGGATTCTTCCACAACACATGTGTGCAACAAGATGTTGTTGCAATATATTCTACCTCTGTAGTAGATAAAGCTATTGACTCTTGCTTCTTGCTCAACCAAGAAACCAATCTACATCCAAGAAAGAATGCACCTCCACTTGTAATTTTCCTATCATCAATACATCCTACCCAATCTACATCTATATAAGCACTCAAAGAAAAATCAGTATCCTTTGGATACCACAAGCCGTGCTTCGGAGTGCCCTTCAAGTATCTAAATATCCTCTTCACTATTGCAACATGTGACTCTTTAGGATCTTCTTGAAATCTAGCCACAAGACAATTTGCATGCATGATATCTAGTCTAGTAGTAGTAGATATAGCAATCCTCTAATCATTGATTTATATTTTCTTCGATTAGCCTTACGAGATTCATCATTCTTACTTAGCTTGCAACCAATAACCATAGGGGTACAACCAATTTAGAATCTTCTATTCCAAATTTCTTCAACATTTTCTTTGCATAATTTGATTATGAAATGAATATACCTTTTTATGTCTAATTGATTTATAATCCAAGGAAGAAATTCATCTCCCCAAAAATAGACATCTCAAATTATTTTTAAATCTCTTCTACAAATCTCTTTCAAACAGCTTCATTTCCTCCAAAACTTATGTCATCAACATACACAACCACAATCAAGATTTTATCTTTTTCAACTTTGAAATAAAGATTACTATTTTTGGTACCTTTATTGAATCCCTGTTGTATCAAGTACTTGTCCGACCTTGCATACCAAGCCCTGGGAGCTTGCTTCAATCCATATAATGCATTTTTTAATCTACAAACTATATCTGATTTGTTTGATAACCGAAATCCTTCCAGTTGTTCAACGTATACCTCTTCCTCTAATTCACCATTCAAGAAAGAAAACTTTACATCCATCTAATATAATTTGAAATCATGTGCTATAAAATCCAAAAACATCCTGATAGCTTCCATTATTTCCATCAGAGAATAAGTCTCCTCAAAATCTATTCCTTCTACTTGTGAGTAGCTCTTACACACAAGCCTTGCTTTGTTTATTATCACTTCTCCATTCTCATTTAGTTTTTTCCAAAATACCCACTTAGTTCCAATCACATTCTTGTTTGCTAGTCTTGTGACAAGTTCCCAAGTTTTATTCTTCTCAATTTGCATTAGTTCTTCTTCCATAGCCTTGATCCAATATTCATCCTTGCATGCTTCAATCACTGTTTTAGGTTCAACTTTAGAGAGTAAACATAGATTTACCTGTTCGTCAACCATAAAAACTTTTCTTCTTGTCAACACACCCTTTATTTTGTCACCAACAATATAATCTTTAGAATGATTCTTCTGCTCATACTTAGGGGTCTTAGGGATCCTTTTCAGAGCTTCTTCCTCTTCAATATGAAATTATTTGTCCTTGTCTTCATCTCTGTCATTTTCTCTACAAGAGGAATCATCCAATTCATATCCATCTATCACCATGGAATTATTTTGTAAGTCTTCAACCACTTTGACATTTGCACTTTCAATAATCTTCTTCAATTTCTTTTTGTAGCACCGGTAAGCTTTGCTTCTTGTATAATATCCAAGGAAGATACCTTCATCAGATCTTGTATCAAACTTTCTTAAGTTTTCTTCATCTCTTCTGATATATCATTTACTTCCAAACACTCTAAAATATTTTACAATAGGATTCCTTCCATAGCATAACTCATATGGAGTCTTTGCACTATTTACTCTTGCTTGAACTCTATTAACAATGTAGATAGCAGTATGAATTACTTTTCTCTAGTATAATTTTGATAGGTTTTCCTCTTTCATCATTGTTCTTGTAGCTTCTTGAATAGTCCTATTCTTTCTTTCAGCCACTCTATTCTGTTGAAGAGTCCTAGGGTTAGATAAATGCCCCTTCATCCCATGATTTTCACAAAAATTGTTAAACTCGTTGGAGGTGAACTATCCACCTTTGTCAAACCTCAAACACTTGATTTTCATATCAATTTCATTCTCTACCATTACTTTGAATGCTTTGAACTTATCTAGAGTTTCTAATTTTTCTTTGAGAAAGGTAACCCATGTCATTCTAGAATAATCATCAATCTATAAGATGAAAAACCTGTCACCTTGAACACTTATTACTCTAGTAGGACCACAAAGGTTTGTATGCACTAGTTCCAATAGTTCGGTAGTAGATTGGTCTTTGACTTTGAAACTTCCTCTTGCTTGCTTCCCAATTTGGCATTCCTTGCAAAATAGCATTAATGGGCTTTGTAATCCTTGGCAGATCTCTCACATCTTGAACTAAACTAATCCTCACTCGGAAATCAAAATTAATATGATACATCCTTCTATGCCATAGCCAACTTTCATTAATTTGGGTCATAAAGCAATGACCATCAGAACCTTTAAGCTGATAAACATTTCCATTTGTCCTTCTTCCAGCTACAACAATTGTTCTGGAGCTTTTTCTGATCTCACATCCATCATCCTGAAACATAAGATTATATCCTTTGCTACACATTTTTCCAAAACTTAAAATATTATGACTCAAAACCTTAACATAAAGAGTATCATTTGTATTATGCTTGCCATCAAAACTAATTGAACCTTTTCCACATATCTTAGTAGATGTATCATCACCAAACTTAACTAGACCTCCTTCATATTTCTCAAGTTTAACAAGCTTAATTTTTTCACCAATCATATGATTTGAGCATCCACTATCGATAATCCAATAGTTCTTCTCCTTTCTAGCATGAAGAGCAATCACCATGGCATTGTGACATGTTTCTGGAGCACTTTCCTTCACACGCCTCTCAGAGTTAGCAAAATTACACACCTCTCAGAGTTAGCAGAATTACTTTCATATTTAATAGCCAAGAACAAGCATTCACTATCTTTGTCATCCCCTAATCAGATTCATCATTACATATATTGGCATCTTCTCTAACATAATAAATTTTCTTGATTGCTTTACATTTTTTTCCTTTGTTCTTGTCAATAAAAGATTTGTTTGGACACTTTGAAGAATAATGACCTATCTTACCACAGTTGAATCATTTGAAAGGAAGCTTACCTTTGTATTTACCAATACCATTTTTCATTTTCCTCACAAATTTTACTTCAACATCATCAAGATCCTCCTGATCTGATTCCTCTCTCTTTTTTGATTTGTCGGTCTTAAACACAATCTCAAATTTTGCATTACTTGTACCAAGTTCTCTCATTTCAAAAGTAGATAAAGCACCATACAACTAATCTCTAGAGTATTTTCTTAAATCTTGAACCTCCTCAATAGCATAAAATTTATGACTATAATATTATGGAAGAGTTCTCAATACCTTCTTTATAACTTCTTCTTCTTCAAGATTTCCACCAATACCTCTGATGGAATAAAAAACTTTGTCCACCTTCTACATGTAGCTTGTAATGTTTTCATCTTCAAACATCCACAAGTTCTCAAATGTGATCTTATATTCTATATCTTAGCTTGCTTGACTTTACCATCTCCTTCATAAATACTTTCCAACTCTGTCCAAATCTCTCTAGTAGATTTCAAACTCATAACTTTCACAAGCTCAATGTTAGAAAGACCACATAAAAGAGCATACCTTTATTTACCATTGTTCTCATAGGCCTTGATCTCATCATTAGTCTTCAGACCACCAACAGGCATAGTATATCCAATCTCAACAAACTTCCAAACTCCAAATCCAAGAGATACTAGGAAACCTTCCATCCTTGTCTTCCAAACACCATAGTATGATCCATCAAACAAAGGAGCATCCCTCTTGTACACCATCCCAGATTTACCTCAAGTGATTAAGCTTTCTTCCAAGGAACCTTGCTCTTATACCAATTGTTCAATGCACATAAGACAACTGAGAGGGGGGGTGAATCAGTTGTACATTAAAACTTCAACCCCTCAAACATTTAGATCCCCTTCAACTAAATTAACTCTTAATCTATTAGAATGATTTAGCATGAAAGCAAATAATAGAAAACTAAAACACAACAACACCATGCACAATAGAACACTAGAATCATGTGGAAAACCCAAGAAGGGAAAAAAATGATGAGGATTAGCTCACAATATAAATTAATTGCAACATCGAATACAATAGGCTCATTGTTAAAGGGATCACTACCCAAAAGAAAGAAAAGAAGGGCTCACTGCTAAAGGCTCACTGCTAGATTACAGAAAAGAGGGCAAACCCACAAAACTAGTTTACAATTCCATTGAGGAAGGAAAAATGTATTTTCAGATGGAAAACACTTTAGGGAGTTTTCTAGAAGGGGGGGAGTCGCTAGAACCCCCCCTTCTAGTGAACCCCCCTTTAATGGGTTTTCTTTTTTATTTGTATTTAAAAGGGGGTTCGCTAGAAGAAGGGTTCTAGCGAACCCCCCTCTCCCCCTACCCCTTATATTTAAAGAAGGGTTCACTAGAAGGGGGGATTCTATCGAACCCCCCCGTCCCCCCCCCTTCCCCCTTGTATTTAAAGGGGGGTTTTCTAGAACTCCCCTTTTTTGCCCTTCTCCCCTTCTTCTACCAATTTTTTGCAAAAAAATTCCTTTCGAAGCTCAGGTTGATGATGAAATAGAGGAAACTTCACAGATCCAACTGGATGATGGTAGTCCTCGAAACGATCTATCCATCGAATATAAGTTTAATATGTTTTGGTTTTATTATGTATTTTTTAGTTTGATTAAACATAGGTTTTTCACCGAACATCAAGCTCTCTATTCCACACATGTGGAAAAATAGCAGATTATCAAAAAAATTAAAAAATATCAATGCACTAGATATTGATGTCCTTGATCTAATAAAAAAATTGAATTTCGATACATACAAAAAATGTTGTGTTAGCAAGTAAATCATGTCTAAATTGTAACTGGTTTGACTTCAAAACTTAATTAAGAAAAAATTATTCAATGAAATGCTATGAAACCAGTTCCATGCAATAGATATTGTAGTTACGAATCTAAATTCGAAAAAAATAGAATTTTATCCTTCATAGAAAAAATTTATGTATTAGCAAGTACACGTCACTCTTTAAAAATGGTGTTTACTGTTAAAAATAGTTTTCAAAGGAGATGGAAAAAGAAGTGCAATTTGATTCCAATTTTTTTGAAAAAATATATATTTAGAATATATAAACAAAATGTCATAAATCACTAGTTTGCATCTTCAAATTCCTCACGGTTTAGCTACTATAGGTGCTTGAAATTGAAGATTTAGTTGAAAAAATTTAGTTCAATGTCCAATTTGGCCAAAAATTGTAAACTAGTATTGTGGGATCACCCAAGAAGAAAGAAGAGTGTTATAGTGAGAAATCCATCTGAATACAATAAAAAAATCCACCTCAGCATCACAAACACATTCATTGTCTCTCTGAAGATTGTAGACACCTTCTCCTCACTGCTTCCAGTTGTCTATCTCATTAAGCTCACACTGCACTTCACAACTTTGAAATTCACATCACACCCTTCACAACTCAATTCTCCATCAACTCATCACTTATTTATACCTTCTTCAACCTTGAAAACATTCTCCAAGGTCGGCTATGCACCTCAACCATGCAAATTCAAATTAGGTCAACACTAAACATTCTCGTGGTGGAAAGAAATGAAAGAAGACCACTCTTCATCTTAACTCAGACCGAAATCATACATATACACCACACCACACTTCCAAAATTACCGAAGCAAATCCATAATTAGTGTAAACACCCAAGGTCAGTTGAACTAGTGTAAACACAATTAATATAAGTACATGCTTCCTTAAATCCAAAGACAACTCATGGACCACACACAACACTTGAATACAATCTAGAATATTCAACAAACACCCTGAAATCCAACAAATTTCTTCACAACTTTTTTCAACTAAACAATGCACACACCCAGTACACTTAGACAACCTTCCATATTCTGTAACTCAAGAAATCACCTTGCGAAGCACCAAACCATGAAAAATTTCAACTAAAGGTAGATATGAACCTCATCAAAACACTTTCAGAACTGCAAGACTATAAATAAAACTATAGAGAAATGCAGAGCGAAACCATTTGTCCTAGACACCACTACAACATACAGTTCACCCACTGTGAACACAACTCTCTTTGGACAATGATCCAGACCAAGAAATTTTGGATATAGAACCTCTGAACACCTAATCAACATATGTAAACCACACAAGGAGATCTTCAAGATAAAATAAATGCAGACCAAAACCAGAACATAACACTATATATCATAACACCTTTGCAACACACTGTTTTCCTCTTTTATTCAAATTTTATAAAAAACACTTTGGTGCAGGAGCACATAGGCTATCAGGTGATCAACACCAACCAAAAATATTATTGGTTTTTTTTTCTTCCATTTTTGGTTTGTTTCGGTCATGTGTGCCATCTCTCTACAAAATGAACTCAATTGTGTAGTCAAATTGTGAATTTAAAGTTTTTCCCAAAATGTCATTTTAAGGCTCCATGGACAATTTTAAGAATTATTTCTAGAAAATTCATAAGGAATAAAGTAAATTCCTTTTGCAGGAACATTCTTGGAGGTACCATGTCGAACGTGCAAAAAAATTCAAATTTATATCTTTCACCGTTTGAGAGAAATTAACGCTGGAAATTTGTGTTTTTAATGCCAAAAGTGTGTTACCAATTTACAAAAACTTTAATTTTTCAGAATTTATGAAGGTTGGACTGAAATAATTTTGCAGAGGACCTGAGGACATCATCTTGAGCCTACTCGCCAATTTTGGTGCGAATTGAAGAACTTTGAGTTTTTCACCTATCGACACCCATTTACATCAAATTGGCATTTTTAGTCTTCTTCAAATTAATTTTGAAAAGAATTATTATTGCAAAGGAATCAAACATTTTGAAATTTATTTATTTTCCAGTTTCTCCAAGTGATTAAATGACTATGATTTTTAGAACCGTTGGATATGACAGTGTTCAAAATTGAAGAAAAAAATAATATTTATTCTTTTATTTAAAATTTTCAATTTGCACCAAAACTTGGAATTTTTAAAATAAATAAAAGAAAAGGAAAAAAGGAAACATGGGGGGAAGAATGTGAAGAGCCAGAGAGAGAAGAAAATAGGAAATGAAAAGGTTGCATCCATTTATTAGCTTGCAAAACAGAAAATAAGAAGAAGAGGCAGTGCCATAGTGAAGAGAGAATTGGGTGAGGGGTTGCACACATTTGGTTTTAGATGCCAAGAATGAGTCTTTTAGGGAGCTTCATATAGAAGAGATTTTAATTAATTACAAATATCAGACAATAAGTTGTGCAATGGAAATAAGAAGAGGATTTTGTTGTCCCAGATTGAGGAGAAGCAGATTGAAAGTGTAAGAGATGTCATTGAAGGCTAGAATTGAATTTTTTGTAACAAGTTAGTTTTATGTTGATTTGAATAAAATAAATTTTGTTTCTGCAATTTTTCATTGTGTTTTTGATTGAATTTCAAACTTGTGTGAGTGGGTGTTTTTGGAGAGAGGGGAGTACCCTCTTACATCAATTGCTATCAAAGTAAGAGATCTTGAGTGTGGAGAGGATCCACTAGGACCTAGGGGTGGAAGTGTGAACAGATCGTCGACTATGAGGTAGTTTGCACTGAGAAGAAAGTGTTTGAAGTAGTTGAGAATAAGATTGTGAGATTTGTTACAGGTGTGTGAGGAATCATAAGCAGCAAGAGAGAGAGCTTGAAGTTGTGAAGAATGTGAGTTGTAAAAAATTGCAGCATGCAAGATGGGTTAGGTCATGAGGAGGCCCATGTGGATATTGTTTTGGGAGCAGTATTGAGAGAATGTGGAGGAAGAAATGTGTGAAGCGATAGAAAATATGGTTTGTGAAAAAGTAAAATAAGAATGTTGGAAAGAGTAGTGAGAAGAAGAAGGTTCTTGTGACAGAGGACAATGAAAAGAAGAATAAAAGAAATGAGTGTTGAAGCCCTAGATGGAAGCAGAGAGAGGTAAGAGCAACCCCTATGGAGCTATGTAAAGAAGAAGCAAAGGTGAAATAAAATGAATAATTGATTGCAACAATAGAGGATATAGTCACAATGATGGAGTACCAGGAATTTGCAGCTGATGGAGATGTGGAAGACGTTGCAACAAAATATGATATTACAAGAACAAAAGAGAAAAAGGTAAAATTTATTTTTCTTGGATTTAGTGATGAGGAGGCTAAGTTGAATTTTCATATGGTTGAGGTGAATAAAGAATTAGTTGATAGAAAGAGAGATCATGTGATTACAAATTGGTTGATGGATAAGTGTTTGCATATAGAAGTTGTGGAGGATGTTGTAGGATTTTGGTGGAGGTGGTCGGTCTATAGTGGGTTGGATCCCACGAATGAGAATGAGAGAATATAGGGTGTTTGGTGGAGGAGGATGATTCATGGTGGACATGAGTCCACAAGAGGAGAGAAGGATGAAGTGGAGTGTTGTTGGAGGAAGATGGTGAGTGTTCTAGAAAGATGTTGGAAGAAGAGGAAGAAGGAATAACTTGGTGCACAAGATTAAGTGATGGAGTTCATTGTAGGTTGTTTTCAACCTAGAAGAGTAGTGTAACTACTCAACTCCACCATTATGAGCCTATGCTCAGAATCTTTCTACCGACATGTCTGGTCAAACAAACAATCAACACCAACCAAAAATATTGTTGGTTTTTTTTTATTTCATTTTTGGTTTGTTTCAGTCATGTGTAGCATCTCTCTATAGAAGGAACTCAACTGTGTAGTCAAATTGTGAATTTGAAGCCAAAATATCATTTTAAGGCTCCATGGACAATTTTAAAAATTATTTCTGAAAATTTCATAAGGAATCAAGTAAATCCCTTTTCCAATAACATTCTTGGAGGTACCATGTCAAACGTGCAAAAAGAATCAAATTATATCTTTCACAGTTTGAGAGAAATTAATGCTGGAAATTTGTGTTTTTAATGCCAAAAGTGTGTTGCCAATTTACAAAAACTTTGATCTTTTAAAATTTATGAAGGATGGATTGAAATCATTTTACATAGGACCTAAGGACATCATCTTGATCCTAATCACCAATTTCCATATGAATTGGAGAACTTTGAGTTTTTCACCTACCGACCCCTGTTTCCATCGAATTGGCATTTTCGTTCTTAAAATTAATTTTGAAAAGAATTATTATTGGAATTGAATCAAACATTTTGAAATTTCTTTATTCACCAATTTCTCCAAGTGATTAAATGACTATGATTTTTATAACCATCGGATATGACAATGTTCGAGATTGAAGAAAAAATAATATTTTTTCTTTTATTTAAAATTTCCAATTTGCACCAAAACTTGGAAGTTTTAAAATAAATAAAAGAAAAGGCAGAAAAGACAACGTAAAGGGAAGATGTGAAGAGACAAAGAAGAGGAAATTAAAAGGTTGCATCCATTTATTAGCTTGCAAAACAAAAAATAAGAAGAAGAGGCAGTGCCATAGTGAAGAGAGAATTGGGTGAGGGGCTACATGCATTTGGTTTTAGATGCCAAGAATGAGTCTTTTAGGGAGCTCCTTATAGAAGAGATTTTAATTAATGACAAAGATTAGACAATAAGTTGTGCAGTGGAAATAAGAAGAGGATTTTGTTGTCCCGGATTAAGGAGAAGCATATTGAAAGTGTAAGAGATGCCATTGAAGGCCAAAATTGAATTTTTTTTGTAACAAGTTAATTTTGTGTTGATTTGAATAAAATAAAATTGTGTTGCTGCAATTTTTCACTGTGTTTTTTATTGAATTTCAAACTTGTGTGAGTGGGTGTTTTTGGAGAGAGGGGAGTACCCTCTTAAATCACACTTGAAAACCAAGCCCTAGAGACATATACTCATCATCTTCAACACTTCCTCATCACCAATAAACCAATTGCAATTCAACTATACATCCATAGAAGCTTATCAAAACAACACTATAGGTTGACACCAATATCACTTACTAATAACAACATAATGAACTAAAAGCATCAATACAATCAGTCATCAATGACAACATAAACATAAGCTTGCAACAATCTCCTCCAATATTGTTGACATCAATGACAACTCCAACTACTCATACTTGCAACATGACCAAGATAGATAAATACAAATAAAGTAGTATGTGGATGCTCATATCCCAAGTTTGACTAGGAATGGTCAAAGCTATGAATGTGTAGTAATGTAAACTAAAATTAAAGAGAAAAATGGATATGATAATCCCAAAGTGCTCCAAGGTATAACAAGAAGAAAATATTTTAATATAAATGATAAATGAAAATAATATCATCCATAGAATATTGAGGATTGTGAGAGTGTTGTAAAAATATTGAGAATGTTGTGATAAGTTGTAGAGTGAAAGACCATACAAGAGAGAGCCAAGAGATTGTCCAAATTTAAAATATTGATTCAAAAAGAGATGAGGGAAGAGGACAAGGCTGATGAGTTGTTTTCATTGACCTATGAAGGTGATAAGTGAAAAACTCTCAAGAATAGCTACTAAATGAAAAATGTCAAGGGACGCCAGTGCAACATACAAAATTCTATATGTGATGCACTATTGTCCATACAATTTACCTTTTAAATTGATGGGATACTAGAAAAATATACAAATAACATGAAGTTGACATGAAAAGTGACCATGAGAAACAAGAACTAAGCACTTGGAAAGGAAAAAGGCTAATGCAACAATTGAAACGAACTTACAAATAGAATAAGGAAATGGACACCAAAGTAGACACAAAATATAGCATGAAATTACAAGGATGTGCAATTTTTTTTTTGATGAATTTTTCCAGATATCTAGTGCAATTTTCAACATCATATCTTAGAGCACTTGAAACTTTCATAATTAAATAATAAGAGAATAAGAATGTATTATCAAGAAAATAATGTCAAGCCACAATGCTTAGCTAAATAAAGGGAGATATTGCATTCATATGCAAAGAGAAAGATCCTAGAGCTTTTCTAACTTTCATAACTAAATAATAAAATAATAAGAATGTACTATCAAATAGAAATAATGCTACTTTTCTTTCATTAGTTATTCAAAGTTCAACATTTAAATTTTTTTAACTCAAGCTACTACTAAATCTAAAATTATTTTAAAAATCAACACTCCCTCAAATTATTTATAGTACCTCATATAATTTTATAAACTATTTTGTTTATAATTTTCTATCACATCTCAATGAATTTTGAATAAGATTACAAAATTCATCTTCAAAATTTATTTAGTGAGTAAGCTCAATTAGTCATGTCCTCTTTATTCTTGTCAATATCTTAGGCCTTGTTATCTAAGTCAAAATTAAATGGATTTTTGGTAATCAATTACTCATGTCCTCTTTACTCTTATCAATGTCTTAGGCCTTTTTATCTAAGTCAAAATTAAATGGCTTTTTGGTAATCTCTTATTTTACTTAATGTAAGGAAGCTAAGGTAGTGGAACAACTTCCCACACTAAGCTTGAGAGGAGGATAATAATTTTTTTTTATAGATCTCCAATGGTTACAAAAACTTAAACATAAATAAATATAAATATCATGCATACCACAACACAATGATTTACATGGGGAAAACCCTTTCAAGAGAAAAAAAACCCCACACTCCAAAAGCTTCCCAATATATTATTTAGAAATCAAAAATCTTGCAATATACTTGCAAAGAAAGCTTCTCATAGGAGTATCACCAACCATAGATCCAAAGGCAACACAACCACTATCAGGCTCTCAGAATACATCACAATACATAATCGTAATAAAATGCCCTCATAAAATAGAGTTGTCTTCTAGGGCAAGTCAAGATAATAATGAAAGGAAAACAAAGGTACGGAAACCCTTTCCTAATGCTAATACAACAGAGGAGAAGTGCAAAAGACCAATTTTATAGCTTCTTAAAACAACTGAGATGAACACATACATAATAGAAAGGATAACAGATAACACCAGATTTATGTGGGAAAACCCTTTCGGGAAAAAACCCACCACACCAAGAGAAGAAACTTTGTATTATAGTAAATAAATTACATACAAAGTTCACAGTCCTCACACTCTGATAGTTAGCTCACAACAGCAAACTTGAGAATTCATGCACTCACCATTACAATACTCTTATAGTATACAATGAATACAAATCTCTTCTTTGTCTCATTCACTTGCATACTTCATCATCACCCTTCAATGACTTATATCAATGTAATCGACTATACAAGTCTTACATCACATTAATCATGCCAACCAATCGTAGGTCTTAATAATGCACCGAACACCCAATCAAGCAATCTGATCTTCTGATCAATCTTCTCTACATTGGGTTGCCCAGGCATTAATTTCCTTTGCCTTAATCGGATCTTGTCACCAGCCAAAACACATCTTGCATTTACTGCTTTCATCACTTTAGACATCGACCAATCGAGTATTGATTTGATGCCACGCGTCGCCTTCCCATTCACTCATCGCTTTGACCATGAGTCAAAACTGCCACCTGAGCTTCGAGCTTCTCTTGTCGAGCCTTGTGAGACCTCCTGCGGTATGGCGGTCCCACCGCCCAACCGTAGGTACCTTCTAACACAATCATGGTACCGAGGTAGTGGCTTGTTTGCTAGCCCATCGCATAACACCGCATCACCGCCGATAATGGATCGACCTTCCATGGTATGGTGGTGCCATCGCTCAACTACGAGGCTAAGAAAATTCTCCTATAGTCTGGCGATAACCACCTATGCCAACCGTCGAGCTCCACCATGCTACCAGGCCCTGACTGCAAAACCTCCGCGGCAAGGAGGTAACTGTCCCGACTAACCGCCATGGCTTACCGCACCACCGCGACATGGCTAAAAGGCCATCGGAGTAGGGTGGTGAGCATTCTTCACAAACTGCCAATTGTTTACCATGGCCACTGCGGCTTCCCTAAGCGACACCCATGGTAAGGTGGTAACCATCAAACTAATCATCGCCCTTCATTGCATCGCTACGCCATCGATGAACAACCTCTATGGTAGGAGGGTAAGGCTTCACACTCACTGCGCTCATCAACCGTGCTACCACCAGCCCAAGAGATAGACCCCACGGTATGGTGGTGACATCGCCCAACTGTGGACAGACCGACAGAGGCCCATGGTAAAGCGGTAAACTGCCAGACCACACCTCTATGAAAGACTCTCAATGGTAGAGCGATAAAGGCTGAGAATGAAGATAATTTTGCCAAGTCTTTTTAGAGGTTCAAGCCAAAATTTGAGGCACCTATTCCCAACAAGCTCCCACTTGACGAAGACTTCCTAGCTTCCTCTAGACGTCGAAAAAATTACTAACAATCATAGGCTACAAGGCCCATCGATTTTGTGCACCATCTAAACTTTTTCATGCTCACTGGCTTTGTTAATGCATCTAAAATATTCTTCAAGGTGTCAACCTTTTCTAAAGAGATCTTTCCATCTTCAGCCATGTCCCTCACAAAGTGATATTGCACATCAATGTGCTTTGTCCTGGCATGGAAAGTCGGGTTCTTTGTCAAACAAATGGCACTCTGACTGTCACAGAAAATAGTAATCTGCCCTACATTAAAACCAATATCATAACACAATCAACTCAGCCAAACTGCTTCTTTGCAGGTGTGTGTTGCTGCCATGTATTTAGCCTCTGTAGTGGATAAAGCGACTACAGCCTGTCGCTTGCTCATCCAACTGACTACACCACCATTTAATATGAAAGTGTATCCACTGGTGGATCTTTTGCTGCCAACATCCCCTACCCAATTAGAATCCACATATCCACGAAGGTTGAGTGTTCTCTTTGATGCAACCAAACTCCCATGGTAACACAGAGCATATTCTGAAGTCCCCTTCAAATATCTGAACACTCTTCAGAGCATCCCAATGTGATCTTCCTGGATTTACCATAAAACGGTTGAGAAATCCCACTACTTGGGAAATGTCTGGCCTTGTACAGACCATTCCATACATTAGACTGCCAATAGCACTTGCATAAGTCACCCTGGTCATGTCCTCCATCTCAGTAGTAGACTTTGGACAATCTTCAACAGATAGTTTTGTTCCCTGCATAACTAGAACAACTAGCTACTTTCAATCATCCATACCAAATCTCTCCAGAACTATATTGATATGTTTACTCTGACTTACCCAGAGCTTTTTGCCTATTCTATCCTTGGTTATCTCCATCCCTAGAATGTACCTTGCTGCACCCAGATCTTTCATTTTGAACTTTGCAAACAACTGAGATTTAAGATCAGAAATCATAGACATACTATTTCCTATGAACAACATATCATCCACGTATAGGGTAATAATAAGCACATGATCATTTTCAGATTTATAATAAACAGAATGATCATATTTTTATCTCACAAATCTCATAGACAACAAAAAGGTGTCAAATTTCTAGTACCACATTCTAGGAGACTGCTTCAAACCATACAGAAACTTTTTTAATTTGCATACCAGACTTTGTTTACCTTTTTCAATGAACTGCACAGGCTGGGACATGTAAATTTCTTCTTCCAACTCTCCATGGAAAAATGATGTCTTCACATCCATCTGCTCAATCTCTAAGTCATATGTTGCTGCCAATGACAACAAAAATCTTATAGATGTCAGCTTTTCTACAGCAGAAAATATTTCTCTATAATCAATTCCCTCTATCTGGGAAAATCCCTTTGCAACCAACCTTGCTATATACTTTTCTACACTACCATCTAGACTAATCTTCTTCTTGAATACCCATTTATAGCCAATAGGTTTTCGCCCTTTAGGCAAAGGTACCAAATCCCAAGTTTCATTTTTCTTCAATGATTCAATTTCTTCATTCATGGCTTCCAACCAGGAATTTGAATCAGACATGCTAATTGCTTCTTTTATAGTCCTAGGCTTATCAGTGCTAGTAATCAAAGCATAGGCACAGTTTGAATCTAACATAGAGAAACCATACCTATCAGGTTGTTATTTTTCACATGTAGACCTTCTTACTGGCTGAGGTTGTGGTTCTTCATCTTCAAAAATCTTAGAGCTGCTTGAACTCTCCTCAGTTTCAAGTACACCATGTAGTTCCTCTTTTTCTAGAGTTTGAGGAATCTGAACTACATCATTTTTCTTTTCTCTTTTATTTGTCTCTAGTTGTGGATCAGCTACTGAAGGTTTCAACTCACAAAATATTACACTTTTGTTGTACAAAACCTTCTCAATATTAGGATTCCAAAGCTTGTCTCCCTTCACACCAACGCCATAGCTGATGAAGATACATTTAACAGACTTGTTCTCCAACTTTGATCTTTTCTCATTGGGCACATATACATATGCCTCACAGCCAAAGACACAAATATGTCTAAGAGAGGGCTTCTTACCAGACCACGCTTCCAAAGGTGTCTTCTCAACAAGAGCAGAACAAGGTGAACGATTTACCAAGTAACATGTTGTAGCCACAGCCTCAGCCCAGAACTTTTGCTCCAGACCAGCATTGCTCAACATACTTCTCGCTCTCTCCATTAACGTCTTGTTCAACCTTTCAGCAACTCCATTCTATTTTGGAGTATAAGGTGTATTTTTATGCCTTTTAATTCCATGGTCTATGCAGTACCTTTCGAATTTTGTAGAACAAAACTCACCGCCATTGTCCGTCCTCAAGCATTTAATTTTCTTTCCAGTCTGATTCTCTACCAAAGTTTTAAATTATTTAAACCGACTGAACACTTTTGATTTACTCTTAAGAAAGTATATAAATGCCCTTCTTGAATAGACATCAATAAAAGAAACATAATATCTAGACTTCGATAACGAAAGAAAATTAATTGGACCAAACACATCATAATGAACATAATCTAGTACACCAGAAGATTTATGAGGACTCAAATAAAATGAAACACAATGTTGCTTTCCATAAATACAGTGTTCGCAAAAATCAAACTCAAGGTTACAATCATCAAGCCCTTCAACAAGATTTTTATTTTTCAAGGTTTTTAAACATTTCTCACCTATGTGACCAAGTCTATGATGCCACAACATGGTCTTCTCTGTTGGGAGTTTCACCTCCAAAGCATTTGCAGCCAGAGAAGCATCTTCATCTTCCTCTACAAGAACAACTTTGCTTGACTTTATAGAGGCATTATTGCATTGAGTAGGACGTGCATCTAGCTTGTACAGAGTGCCAACACATACACCCTTAGCTAGCACCAATGCACCTCTAGCCATCTTACATCCTTTACTTGAGAAAGGAACTTCTACACCAGCATCATTCAGCTTACTGACAGAAAGTAAGTTACGAGCCAAACTTGGTATGTGCAGTACACCACCAATCCCTTTGATTCTACCGTCAGGGAATTGTATTTTGACTCTTCCACGACCAACTATCTCCAATGTTGAATCACTCTCCAATTTCACCTTTCCACCATCATACTTCTCGTACTTAGTGAACCATTCTCAATGAGACATCATGTGAAAGGATGTACCCGAGTCAACCAACCAGACATCATCTAATGCCTGAATCACTAGGGCTGCAATGAAGGCATTTGCATCACTATGAGAAGAGTCATTGTTTAAAGCATTACTCTTCTTCTTCTTCTCCTTACAATCCTTTCGGATATGACCAGACTTCCCACAGTTCCAGCATTTCACCTTGGAATTTTTACGAGGAGACTTTGATCTCCTTACAAATTTAGATTTGGACTTCTTGTCCTTCTTCTTGCCTTTCTCCTTCGATCTACATCGAACAGCAAGGGCCTCTTTGGCCATCTCTGAAGACTTCCTTTGCATCTCTTCAGACAATAGTGAGGCAACAACGTCTTCCATCTTGAAAGTAGTGGTCATACTTCCAATAGCCATTACAAAATTATCCCAAGTGTCAAGTAACGAACATAACAAGAGCATGCAATGATCCTCCTCCTCAATATTTACACCCATAAATGCCAACTGAGCAACACTCATATTCAATGAGTTCATATGGTCTGCAACAGATGCACCTTCTTCCATATTCAAGGAGTACAACTTCTTCCTCAGGAATAACTTATTTACCAGAGACTTTCCCTGATAAATATTACCAAGCTTCTTCCATAATGAAGTTGCAGACTTCTCCTCATGGACATTCAGGAGTACAGAATCAGCTAGGCTAAGTCTTATTAGACCTCTCACTTTTCTATTTGCAAGGTCCCATTCTTCTTGCTTCATACTTTGTGGCATAATTCCAGACACAGCAACCTAGAGGTCTCTATCCACAAGCAAGTCTTCCATTTTGAGTTTCCATAACTCAAAGTTGCCACCATTGAATTTTTCAATCTCTACTCTACTTGATGTACTCGCCATCTCAAATAGAACTAAGTTCTAACTTTACAATACTCCCACTGAAACAGTATTAGCACAAAAAATCAGCCTTACTAACAAGGATAACACAACTGGCCAAGCTCTGATACCACTTGAAAAGAAAAGAAAGGTGCGAAAACGCTTTCCTAACGCTAATACAACAAAGGAGAAGTGCAAAAGACTAGTTTTATAGCTTCTTAAAACAACTAAGATGAACACATATAGAATAGAAAGGATAACAGAAAACAAGCAATCACAGACAACACCAGATTTACGTGGAAAAACCCTTTTGGGAAAAATCCCACCACACCAAGAGAAGACACTTTGTATTACAGTAAATAAATTACATACAAAGTTCACAGTCCTCACACTCTGATAGTTAGCTCACAGCAGCAGACTTGAGCATTCATGCACTCACCATTACAATACTCTTACAATATACAATGAATATAACTCTCTTCTCTGTCTCATTCACTTGCATACTTCATTGTTACCCTTTAATGAATTATATCAATGTAATTGACTATAGAAGTCTTACATCACATTAATCATGCCAACCAATCGCAGGTCTTAATAATGCACCAAACACCCAATCAAGTAATCCGATCTTCTGACCAATCTTCTTTGCATCGGGCCGCCCAGGCATTAATTTCCTTTGCCTTAATCGGATCTATTCACCAATCGAAACACATCTTGCATTTGCTGTTTTCACCGCTTCAGACATCGACCAATCAGGTATTGATTTAATGCCACGTGTCACCTTCCCATTCGCTCATTGCTTTGACCATGAGTAAAAACTACCACCCGAGCTCCGAGCTTCTCTTACCGCACCACCACCAAGCCCTGCGAGACCTCCCACGGTATGGCGGTCCCACTACCCAACCGTAGGTCCCTTCTAACATAGTCATAGTACCGAGGTAGCTGCTTGTCTGCTAGCCCATTGCATAACACTGCATCACCGCCAAGCATGGATCGACCTTCCGTGGTATGGTGGTGCCACCGCTCAACCGCAAGGCTAAGAAAATCCTCTTGCGGTCTAGTGGTAACTGCCTATGTCGACCGTTGAGCTCCACCATGCTACCATGCCCCGACCGCAAGACCTCCATGGCAAGGAGTTAACCATCCTAACTGACCTCCATGGCTTATCGCACCACCACAAAATGGCCAAAAGGCCATCGCGATAGGGCGGTGAGTGTTCTTTGTAGATCGCCAACCATTTACCGTGGCCACTGCGGCTCCACTAAGCGACACCCACGGTAAGGCGGTAACTGTTAGACTGACCATCACCCTTCACCGTGTCACCTCGCCATCGACGAGCAACCTCCACGGTAGGGAGGTAAGGCTTTGCACTGACTACACCCGTCAACTGCACTACCGCCAGCCCAAGACGAAGATCTCGTGGTATGGCGATGACATCGCCCAACCACGAACAGACCGACAAAGGCCCACGGTAAAGTGGTAAACCGCCATACCGCATCTCTATGAAAGACTCTCAACGGTAGAGCGGTAAAGGCTGAGAATGAAGATAATTTCACCAAGTCTTTTCAGAGGTTCAAGCTAGAAGTTGAGGCACCTATTCCCAAAAAAATAAAGTATCGACCATCAAATCTAAGACCTACTCATGAATGGTCCAAATTTACAATTAGAAAAATTTAAATAAAATTTTTCTTTTGGGGGTGATGCCTTTGAGCCCTCGTCGAGGCGCATGGCCCTCGGACCCCCATTGAGGGGTGATCCCTCCGAACTCCTCATGGGGGGGAAACCCCCCCATGCCCCCTTGTCACTAACATATTAATAGTATCTTACATAATTGCAAGGTTGAGACACATTTTCCCAACACTTAAAATATATGATTTATAGTTATCAACTACCCTTTGTATCACATGATAATATTCAATTTATCCATTGCTTATAAGCTTTTAGATACCTATCTCAAATTTTTCATCTAGCTTGAATAAATTTTATCAAATATATTTGATATTCTTACCAAAGTATTAATGGACTCTCCATCAAATTTGTTAAGATATTATAAACTTTAACCATTAGATCTTTTGGGATTATGGAATTTACATCTCTCATCAAATAGGATACCTTGAATTTTCTCAATGATCTTAGATTTGGGAGATAATCTCTATATTATCAACTTTTATGTCAAAGAAACCAACAATCACTAAGACGAGGAATTCAAATCTACTATTCATCACATGTTTCCATCTAAATTATTTTTCATCATTTGATTTCTTTGATTTTTTTATAATAACCATCTTCATCACTAACTTTAAATCCAAGATCCATTGATTCTACATTCTACATTAATATTTAATTTTCATTTATATTGCATATAATTTATCATTATTTTCCCTCAATCTAGTCAATTATTTTACAACCTCATTAATGTTTTTTAAAATTTTAGTATGTGTAGAATCATCATGGAAAAATCAAGCCCTTAAGTGGCGATGCAAATTCAAAAAATCAGACTTAGGCAACTTGACGTAAAAATTTGAATAAGTTATCTATATTATTTCAAAAATATGTAACAATAGAATCTATAGCAAATTGAATGTAGTTTCTAAACTACTAAGTTTTTTTTTTTTTAAATCTATTTGGTGAAAATTTGAAATTTCAATACAGTAGTACTTAAATTTAAAGGAAAAAATAAGAAGTAGGTGTCTATTTAACCACCCTAACAACAATAAAATGATAATATTTTAGATATAAGTAGAGGACTCATGTCCCAATGTGGTGCATAGTTTTTTGTAATTGTTTTTCAAGTGAATAATTAATTATGAATTTTTTATTACAACTTTTAAAAATAATAAAAACTCGTATGTCTGACCACCTTAACTTGGTCAAAACTTCAAGAAATTCATTTTTTTAAATCCTATAGTATGCAAAGCATAGAATGTGACACATGTTTCAGATTCAAAAAATGTGATATCGTTTGAAAGCTATAAATGTTTTTCAATCAGCCAATCAGGACTTTAGTCAAAATTCAGGTAGAAAATGAATAATAATTATTTATTAAATTCAAAGTAAACCATAATTTATATTGGTGGAAAGTTGAGAATCTCCTTTAAAATCCCTTTTTGTTTCATTAATTTTGGGTAAAAAAATATTCGCCAATCACATGGGCCATCATATCACTTACATATCGCCACTTTTTGGTCCATCATGATCCTGCACATATTTTTCCCCAAACTTGGCCTCAATAGACCTAAAAAAATTAATATCATGTATTTAATAAATACCACTTTTGTTGATTGAAAGAGTTAGTAGAGGTGGGCCAAATTATTTCTAGCTTGAGTTTACTGAAAAAAATTGGAGATATTTTCATCACTAATTATCCTAGCACTTGAATTATGATAATGATTTTCTATTTGTATATATCATATTGATTATTAACTTTATACTATTTCTCATTTTTTAGATATAGTCCTTGTGGCTAATTTTTTCCATGGGAATGCTATAAATATGGAAATGTGTGGCCAACATGTCGTCCTTGCTCTTGTCAATTAAAGGGTTTTCAATTTAATTGAATATATTACTAGCCTTTTTTATTTGTAGACTTATGTATTTTCTCCTTTTTGAAGATTTAGTAGTTTAAAACTAGAAATAAAATCTAGATTTTGAGAAACATATTTCTAGTCATCCTAATTCTGATGATATTTCTTCCTAATTAATTAAATAATATTATTTAATTAATTCACCCCTCTTAACCCATAATTAATTAAATATTTGTTATTTAATTAATTATTCTACCTTCTTCTTATAATTAATTAAATATTTCATTATTTAACTAATTATATCACTTTTTAGTCTAAAAATCTTCTAATTAATTAAATATTTGAACTATTTAATTAATCTCATAACTATTCGTATTTCTTCTAATACCACTCAAATGCCTAGCCTTATCCCCCTTTAACCATCATTAGTCCATCCTCCAACATTTGACTCTACCTAAGTTAAATAAACCCATGGTTTATTAACTCAATCTACCCTACTAAATTAATTAATCCTTGATTAATTGATTTAACCCTCCCTACTAATCATCATTACCAGTTTCTTCTAATTTTAAATTACCTCACCTCTCCCTAAAACTTACCACATGGTGACAAGTGTCCTAGCCTACCCACTACCCTCTTCTCACACGTGTGAGATCTCACCTACCCCCACCATCTTTTACACCTTCTTACACAAGCCTCCAAAATTAAATGACCTCTCTATCCAAGGTATGCTCACACATGTGTGAGAACACCTCATCTCTTCCACATCTCCTCATTGTGCTCTTGATCCACACCTCCATTCATTCTCCACCCTTGATTAAGCCAAGCAATCTTAGCCCTCCATTCCTCTCATTCAATTTCTATAAATTGGAGTCTCCTTCCCTCATTTCACCATATTGAGTTGACTTAGCCTTATTATACTAGAATTATTAATGAGCAATCCACATTTCAAGCTATCTTTGAGAGAAAATCAAGCAAATATTTGGGTGCATCTTTGAGAGCACAATCCATGGAGAGGAATTGAAGGTATAACTTTGGTTTATACATTGATTTCACTTTGTTTATGTTTGTGTTACCTATTTTTTGTTTCTAGCTCAAAAATAGGTTAAGTTATGTTTGTTTTACAAGATGAAACAAAGATACATATTACTTATGCTATATTGCATTCCAAGTGCACAAAAAAAAAAAAAAAAGATTACATTTTCAAATTGCAGTTTGCATTCATGCAGATGCATGTTTAACACAAGGAAAGATTGTACAAATCTTTTCAAAGTAATCTTTATTAACAATATAAATGTACAAAGGTCACACAAAAGCCGTGAGACTAACTATTTTTAATCGGAAGAAAGAAAACATTATATATTTATAGATATTAATGAAAAAGGAAGGAACATTAAAGGAAGGAAGAACAGTCATTGCCTGAATGACTAATTCTTGTTGAGTTGCCCTGCATCGTTTCTGTCTTCCACTTATTCTGCATCCAATTGTCATTTCCTTGTCGCTCCCGATTGCCTGCATCTAAGAGAGAAGGTTGAGTTAGAGAAATGAAAGGTCTTAAATCCTGATATGCACATACCTCTATAAACATACAATGTGATCCTCAAGTGCATTAAAACAACTAGCATCATAACAAATGTTCAAAAAACAACAAGAAAATCAAGCATATCTACCATATGCACATGTTTTTTCTAACTTGTTTGCTTCATGTGTAGGTATAAGAAAAGTAATGTTATTGTTTTGATTCATCAAAATTCAGCATATGGGTTAAAATGTGGCTCCCTCGAGGGTTGAGCTCAGCATGTTGTCTTATTATTCTTTTGAAAGAGGTATGAAAAGATAATTCATCTCTTTTGACCTACTCAAGCAAGCATACATCAGTTATGGTAGTGAGTTATTTGTCACTATCTTAAGTGACATATACTTGCTAAGGGAAATCAAGAGAGAGGATGAATTCAATAACAAGTGATTAGAAGCAGATTGCATAAATTCATTGGTGTGCTTAAACCAGGAAAGCACAAAATATGTGTAAGTGATAGCCTTTCTACTCAAGAACAACAAAATTCTTTAATTGCTATTATAAGTTACATGATGCTATCATAATCAGAGACCTCATGAATCAAAAATACACTACAGGGGAATATGCAAGAGTCATACAATATTTTACATTTTGACTTCATTCAAAACATGAGTGAGCATAATAACTGGTTATCTCATATTCTTATGTGCATGCAAGAGCACAAGGGAGTTTGTCAAAACCAAGGTACAATGATTGTCTTTTTCTCTGCATATAGGACTTGATACAAAAGGTAAGCTTGGTAGGTTTTATCATAAGCTATCAGGTACAAATTGCATTAACAAGTTATGTCCTGTAATTCAAAATAGTCAAATGAGCAAGTAAGCAGTTGATTCTTGTGGAGTCATAACAATGGTCTAGTATGGCAACATGTTAAGGAAAATTTCTCAAGTTTTGGAAAGTTAATGGAACAGTAATACAAGATTCTTTTTGTAAAAGACAGTGAGATCTAGAGTAAGAATTTTCATGAGGCACAATCATGAGCAATAATATGGTATGGTAAGCATAAAGGCTGCATGAGGGGAAGATTTGCAAAGAAGGATGATATGTAGTTCTATCAGCCTCAGAGAAAAGATAATCATCTTATATTTGATCAGAAAAACACAGACATATGAGGTTAGAAACAATCATCAAGATAAGAAAAAATTCATCTTCTCATACGAAAGTGGAGCCGAGCCCACCATCAAATGAGAGACTTTTGAATGGGATAGATTTTGCAAGCCTGGTGTCTAGAAAATGAAATAAAGGGTGGCTTATCATGATCAATGCAACAGTTACGGGTAAGATTCAGCCAAGCAAGCTACTATTGGTTGTATCAACAAAATGATACTATGGGCACTGGGTCAATTGGCAAAACTGAGTCATGGTGTGAATGTTGTGCAGAGAAGTTGTCTCCTAATTGAATTGTGAAGAACCTGCTCATATAAAAGGGAACTGTTTTTTAATGACAGTCCTCAAGTCTAGCAAATGAAATGCATGGGAAGCTCTATGAGAAACCAGAAGCATCAGCTAAAAGAAAAAAAAAATACTAGAGAATGCAAAGGCCGCAGCCTGTGAAATTCGTGCTTCAAGTTTTCTACCAAAACAATTATTGTCTCTTTTAAAGAATTTGCTACAGGATGAGCCACGACCTGAAGGATTTTTTTCAGAAGATATAATGAATAGCAACTATGGTGGCTCAAAATTCATCATTTTTTCAAAAAAAGTGTAGGAGAAAAGAGCATGTGTTTACTAAATATTCATAAGATCTTTTGAAAGGTGAAAAACAAATGAATTATGTCTTGTTTCTATCGAGTAGGGCTCGGTCTAGAGATTTTTTATTTCACATAAAAGAAGAAAACAATGCATGAAAGAGAATTACCTGAAGACTCTCTTTCATTCTGGCTCGAGATCTACAAGAGGATGTCAAAATCGACATGAGCTCCATGAAAACCCTAAGGGTCGGTGGCGGTGTCAGGCTAATCTTCCTCAAGAAGTTTCATGAAAATGAAGTTTGTTCATTTGTTTTTGTCTTAGGGTTTCTAAACCCTAAATGCTAATGTTGATGGAGTGAATGACATTTTTTGCCTTTATTTTTACAAAAATCAAATGCCAAACTAATATAAACCCGCAGACTCTTATGTTGGTGTATATGCCTTACAAAATTTTGCATGGGTATTTTTATATGTATACACGTGTGGCTTGAATAGCCTTATGCCAAATAATGCCACCTATCCCTTCAAAGATTACCTTGAAGGCTTTGACCATATTTAAGATATTCATGAACATTATTTGCATAGGTTTTTATTGTAAAACAAATAAATTAAGGGTGCAATTATAAACTTGTAGAGTCATATTGTTAAGATTTAATGCAAATGGAGGAGTGACTTGGTCAATTAAAGGTAATTATCTTTCTTGTTGCTTTGAGAGCTTTTAGGAGTGCTTTGAGTTGTTTTCCAACATGAGGAGGAGATTTAGGAGTGATTCATCACCTTGTTGAGAGGATATAGGCCTTTTTACTCCATTTGAGCATTTTTAGGAGTGGTTATGGTTTGATCAAGTCATGCTTGAATTTTTCACCCATTTTGAGTCCTTTTGGAGAAGATATAGGTGCTATATTGTTGGTTTTTTTAGTGCATCCGACCCAAGGTGGTTTCGAGAACCTTTTTTGGTGGAACCACTTGGTGTTGGTTACTTATTCATTTTGTAACTCATTTTTATAGTTAGCTCATTTCATGCAACACTTTGTACTTAGTGACTCTTTTGTAGTCCTTTGGCAGAAAAAAGCATGCTTTGTAACTCAATTTTGGATATGAAATTTAGTAAAGACCTTGGATGATGTTCATAATCAATTTTTTGCCTTCTTATTCATGTAGTCTTGTGTATTATGAGGTGATTGATCAAGTCATTAGTGAGGTACTCTATTTCCTTGTGATTTTGTCTCATATTTTATACCTTTTATGCAAAAGTATATCTCTACAGGTTACAATTGTGCTTTATAGATGCATGTGGCTTTCTATTTGTGAATATTTTCTTCCTTTTAAAAGTTAATGCACTGAAGCCTTTTTGTGAAATATTTATGCATAGATATGCAGTAGTGAGTTGTGCAAGTTTAGTTTTTGTCTTTTTTGTAGCCAAGTGTACGTGTTTCTGAGTTTTCATAGTCCTTTTAGTTTGGTGTATCACCCATTGTTTTCAGTTTCAATTTTTCATCTAAGCTTCCCTTCTCCCTTTTCATTTACAAATCAATGTTTTTAGGTGATAACCAGCTAGGAAACTGGCCTTCTCTGGAGGTTTACCTTTGTTTACAAGTTACCCACAGCTTTAGAGGTCTTCCCATTTTTCTCTGAAATGCTAGATCTTGCAACTTAACATGTTAGTTCCTACAGCTTAGTCAGGGTGTAATTTCAGTAGATAAAATTTTTGTTTACCTTTTTTTATGATTTTCCCTCTCACATTTTGGCATGTCGGGTGGGACCCACGTCTTTATTACTAACTTTTGTTGAATTTTTATGAAGGTTTTAGTTGTAGGTCTTGGCTTTTGTAGAACAACACTTTCATTTCAACTTCTTGTGTTTACGTCATGAATTTTGACTCTTGTATTTCACTTTATTGTGCCCATATTTTTGCTAATAGTGCCTCTGTCGCGACTTAAAATGCCTTCGTCCTTGATAGTTGCGCCTATATCTATCATAATCTGCTTTTATATTTTGCTAACAACTTTAATATTGTAGGGGTTTCTTTTGAGATTAATAGTTTAGTAGGGCTCATATTTAAGTTGTTATTTTGTTCTAGTTACTTGTTTACAAACAACTCTTTGATTTTTTTATACAACTACAAATTCCACATTAAGATATAAGATAAAATTTACCCACAAACTAAAAAAAAATTAAAATCTATCTAGGCTAATCAAGTTCCCTAGTTTTCACACCTTCACACTTTGTTTTGGGTATTAAAATTAACCCTTATGATCAAAGAATTCATATTTTTAAGCACACTTTACATTTTTGTTTTCTATTTCAAGTCCCAGTTTTATTACACTCGTGCAAAAAATTGTGGCACTTGTGTGCCAACTTGCAATGCTTGCGCTCTTCATTTCGACACTTGCATGTTAGTGTAGGTTTTTATTTTTCTAGTGGGTTAATTTATTTTCCCTTAGTCTTAGGTTTTTCCTACACTTAATTAAGTTTTCTTAGGATAATAAAATCAGTTCATTACTAAGAGATAAATGTGTGGTCTCCCCTTCCTTAAAGGTGGAACCACTTTCAACTTTTGGTGGCATCCTCCACTTTTGGTGGTCCATCTCCACTTTTGTGGTTGATTCCTATTGGTTGGATTTTCTACCTACCACCTCTCCTTAGTTCTATATAAATTCACTACCTAGCTTTTATTTGCATATGCTTGCATCCATTCATGCATATTTTCATTGTATCTTTTCATCTTGGAAGCTCTTAATGTATTTTTTCATATTGACATTGTGTTGAACAATCTGGATAACTGAGAGGGAGGTGAATCGGTTATTATAAAACAATTTTCTTAACTTTAATTAATCTAGAGAGAACTTAAATCAATCTGATAATGATATAACAGATATGAACATGAAAACACATAACAACACCATGCACAATGAACACCAGAATTTACGTGGAAACCCAAAAAGGGAAAAACCATAGAGAATGCTAATTCTCAATTATAGAACACTGGTTAAGGTGATTTTTTCAAAGGCTCACTTCCAAATTTCTCACTGTAGGTAAGGATCACTATTGGTGGGCTCACTGCTCGGCTATTATAGCCAAAGATAAAAAGGCTCACTGCCTACAGAAAATGGCTCACTTCAAGAAGAATGATGAAAGGGAATCCATCACTGAAATAACTATCACCAACAATGACACTGGATAGAATCTCACTATTTGTTGCCTCTGATTATAAACTTTTGACACAATGTCTATATTTTAGATTCGCATTCATGACACTTGAATTCATCAAATAGAATCAACTTTTACTTATACCAATCCTTGCCTTCATAATCTCCTAAGTTGGCCAAACACAATTCCATTCCATGCTTCCATAAACTCCTAAGTCAACCAAACACAATTTAAATTAGGTCACCACAAAATCATTCTTGCAATAGAAGGGAATGAAATGTGGACCAAAGAGAACCTCCTTGCTCAAATAAACATGCTACATATTAACCATGATATTCGGAACCATAGAATAGAATATACATGTTATAATGCAAACAATGTTTCGAGGCACGTTAACAAATTTCTAGATCAGTCTGGACCCATAAGAGTGTATCTCATTATGTTGCAAAATGAGTGAGACCAGGACAAGAACAACCAAATATAGATCATCACAACACACTATCCAGAGCACACCAATCTGGATCATCAAAGCATCGAAACCAAACCTTAAACATCAACAAGATATGTTGACATCAATTTCAACCATTAATGACAACAATCAATAGCATCACATTCCAAAAATCTCCCCCTTTTTCATTGATGGAAATATTCATCAACAAAAAACCAAACAACTCAACAATAGTAAAAAATCAACAACATCATCAACATCATCAAGGAACCTCTTTTCTTCTCCCCTTTTACATCAAAGACAAAGTGGGAAAAAACTCCCCCTGAAAAACTTACTCCGCTCCCCCTATGAGGAAGCCACCAAGCATTGATCCAGATAAGAGTGAGCATATAATACCCTGGACCAATGCACACCCTAGTGCACATTATTGTAGACTCGAAGGGGGCAGAACCCCTAACTTTTGCTAGAGATACTTAAAAGTATCTTTGCTCAACATTTTTGTGAAAATGTCTACAAAATGCTCTTTTGTGGGTTTATATTCAAATCTTACCTCATTCTCAAATACCTTCTCTCTCAAGAAGTCATATTTGATGGATATATGTTTCATTCTGGAATTTTGTATTGAATTCTTGGAAATGTTTATTGCACTAGTACTATCACACATAATTGAGATTGATTCATCAAATGATATGCCAATGTCTTTCAGTGTTTGTTGCATCCATAGTATATGAGTGAAACATGAGGATGCTACAATGTATTTAGCTTTATCAATAGATAAAGATACATAAACTTGTTTCTTGCTTGACCAAGCAACCAAACAAGACTCAAGGAAATAAGCTCCACCACCTGTGCTTCACATGTTATCAACACATCCGTCCCAATCAGCATCAGTATAGGTTGTCAAGGTGAAATTTGAGTCCTTTGGATACCATAACCTGATATCTTTTGTACCCTTCAAATATCTAAAGATCCTTTTTACTGCAACAACATGCAATTCCTTTGGTTCTTGTTGAAATCTAGTAGTTAGATAAACAACACATAATGTTTGGTTTAGTAGCAGTCAGATATAGAAATCCTCCAATCATTGGCATGTACATACTTGCATTAGCTTTAAGTGAAACATCTTATTTTATCAACTTACATCTGATAAAAATAGGTGTACAAACCGGTTTGGAGTTCTCCAATCCAAACTTCTTCAATAATTCTTTGGTATACTTGGACTGAGAAATGAAAATTCCTTTTTTGTTCTGATTTACTTGTAATCTAAGGAAGAAATTTAACTCACCTATTATAGACATTTTGAATTCCTTTTGAATTTCATCTACAAACTTTCTGCACAAATCATCATTTCCTCCAAAAATTATGTCATCGACATAAACCACAACAATCAATATTTGGTCTCATTGAATTTTGTAGTATAAATTATTGTCAGAAGATCCCTTTTGAAATTCTTATCCAATCAAGTACTTGTTTAATCTACCATACCAGGCTCTAGGAGCCTGCTTCAATCCTTATAAAGCTTTCTTCAACCTAAAAACAACATTTAATTCATTTCTAAACTTAAATCCCTCTGGTTGCTCAATGTAGACTTCTTCCTTCAATTCTTCATTCAAAAATGCAGATTTGACATCCATTTGATAGACTTTGAAATCCTTAAAAGCTGCAAAATCCAAGAATATCTAGATCACTTCCATGTGGGCAACAGGGGCATATGCCTCTTCAAAATCAATACCTTCAATCTAAGTGTAACCTTTGCAAACCAATCTTTCCTTGTTTCTCATTACCTTCCCATTTTCGTCTAGCTTGTTTCAGAATACCCACTTTGTTCCAATTACATTTTTGTTTGTCAGTCTAGGCACAATTTCTTGAGTCTAATTTTTAACTATCTGATCAAGCTCTTCTTTCATTACCTTCACCCATTTCTGATCATTGCATGCTTCTCCCATAGTCTTTGGCTCAATTTCCAAGAGTAAACACAGTAATACTTATTCTTGAGTTTCTATGCTTCTTGTGATGATTCATTTATTCTTATCTCCAATAATCTGATTTTCTGAATGGTTTCTCTATACATACCTTGGAGTTTTGGTTGTAGTTTTTAGAGCCTCCTTTGTCTCTTCTTCTTCTTCTTTCTTATCCTTTTCTCCTTTGTCATCTAAGTTATTTGATTCATATTCAATATGCCTGTCAAGATTTATTTGAACATTTTCATCCACTTTCACATTCACACTTTAAACTATCTTGTTCAGTCTCTTGTTGTAACACCAATACACCTTGCTTCTTGTAGAGTAGCCCAAAAATATTCCTTCATCAACTCTATTGTCAAACTTTCCAATATTGTCCTCGTCTCTCCGGATGTAGCACTCGCTTCCAAAAAATTTTAAGTACTTTGTTGTGGGAGCTCTTCCATGCCATAGCTCATATGATGTCTTTCCATATTTCCTCTAGAACAGTAATTTGTTAAGAGTGTATACTATTGTGTGTATCACTTCTCTCCAGTAGACTTGCAGAAAACCTGCTTCACTGATCATTGTTATAGATGCTTCTTGAACTATCTAGTTCATTTTTTCCACTACACCATTCTGTTGTGGTGTTCTAGGGGTAGATAGTTGTCTTTTAATGTCATGTTTCTCACAAAACTTGTTGAATTAATCAGAAGTAAACTCTCCTCCTCTATCAGATCTTAAACAATTGATTCTCTTGTCAACTTCATTCTCAAGTCTTGCCTTGAAAATATTGAATTTTTCTAAAGCCTCTGATTTTTCTCTTAAAAATGCAACCCAAGTTAATCTAGAATAATCATCTATTAAAAGCATGAAATATTTCTCACCTTGTAAGCTTATTATTTTGGTTGGACCACATAGGTCAGTGTGTACAAGGTCGAACAAACTGGTAGAGGATTCTTTTCTTCAAAATGTTTCTTTGGTTTACTTTCCTTCTTGACATCCTTTGTAGATAGTGTTGTCTGGTTTGGTTATTCCTTGCAAGTCTCTGACTGCTCTTGTTGAAATTATCCTTACCAAATTGTCGAAGTTGATGTGACACATCCTCCAGTGCTAGAGCCAACTATCATTGCTCTAAGAAAATAAGCATCTCTTTGTATCTCATTCCAGTTGATACATATTCCCACTTATTCTTTTTCCTGCTACAATAATAGTTTTGGAACTCTTTTGGATCTCACAACCATCATCCTAAAATACAACATTATAGCCATTCTCGCACATCTGTCCAAAACTCAAAATATTATGATATAAACCCTTCACATAGTAAACATTGACAGTGTTATGAAGGTAATAGAACCAATTTCAACAATCTGTGTCATTTATCATCTCCAAATATAACAGAACCTCCATCATATTTCGCAAGATTTACAAACTTACTTTTATCATGGTCATATGATTCAAACATCCACTATCAATCAACCATTCATATATGTTTCTTTTGAACAAATAATGTAGTTTCAGTGTTATCATTATATTTTAGACAATTATTCGAGATATCAAATCTAGGTTCATCCTTTTCCACCAAAAACAAACAATCCTCATGATCTGATTCATCATCTGAAATATTGGCATTCTCATTAACATAATAGGCCTTCTTATTGATCTTTTTAAAAAAAATCCTTGTTCTTTTCTCCAGACACTTTATTTGCTAAATGACCAATCTTTCCACATCTAAAGCATTTAAATGGCAACATACCTTTGTACTTGTCAATACCTTTCTTTATTTTCCTTGTGAAGTTTACTTCTAACTCATCTGAACTTTCATTATCTAAATCTTCTTCTATTTTTGTGGCTTTGTGTTGGCAAAACAAGGATAGACAACTAAGAAGGGAGGGTGAATCAGTTGTTACCAAAATCAAACATATACAACATTAACCAATCCTTATATCACAAATCTGATAATTAATAATGCAAGCATAAGAAAAACACATCAGAGACACATGAACACAAATATTTTATACGTGGAAACCCTATGATGGGAAAAACCACGGTGGATGTTAGTCCACAAGATTATACCATGTTAGAAGTATAATGAAGAATAAAAATAGAATGCACTTGCATTCAGGCACACTACCTAGAGCACACTGCTCAAAGGGAAATCTCACTGCCTTACATACAATAATCAAATTAAATCCATCTGATGAATTTGAACTGAGAAAATAGCTTTTGCAAAATCTTGATTACAGTTCCAGTTAGGCAAACTAAAAACCTCTTCAAACTCTTCCACACTCTACTCTGAATGATCTGACCTTTATTCGCACTTGTACATCACTTTTACACTTGAGCACACTCTAAATGAGGAAAACAATCTTGTATATATATCCGCTACAAGGATTTGCATCCACTTAATCAGTCGGCCACAAATAAGGAATAAATTACAACTGTCGGCCTTGATACATGAATAAATTTCAATACGTACCAACACAAGTCAGCCATAACATAGTGAGGACCCACACAAACATCTCCAAACATGCCAAACAATAAAATATTAATCCTCACAGATCCACAACACACTAACACCACAATGTCGGCAAAGAAAATGAACACTCGGGCACTTATCGAAAAAATATTCGATCACGAACACTCCAATCATTGGGGACGTACACCAAGGATAGAGCACTATATAGACTCATCCATGAACTTCATAGGCACATGAGCAACACATGATATTACCATACTTTCATCCGCTTTGACCAAGAACACCATCTATAGAGACTAAATAACTGTAGGTATACAGATCATCATAACTTCCACAAAACTTCATGTGCACCACTAAAAATTTCGAACAACAAACTAGAAAGGTTCAAAACCAAGCCCTTTGAAGTGCACCTTCAGATCTTCAGTACATAGATCTTTCCAACATTCTGACCTTCTCGGCTCCACTGGCTGCCTATACTATATTTTTTACAATTTATCAATCTCCTCGACATATATAGCCTTAAGAAGATTAAAATGCTAATAGTGTTGACATCAATGACAACAACATATCAACAACACAACCACAACATCCAACAATATCCCCATTTGGCATTGATGGAAACATGTGATGTGAAAAATAATACCATCAACCCAACTAACTCTTCTTCAACAATCTCCCCCTGAGATTGTGCACCTGTTGTTTCCTTCTTCTTTCCCATTTTTTCACATTGCTTCTCTCCCCCTTTGACATCAATGGAAAAGGTACATATGCTTTCATTTCAATCTTGAAAACATCTGACTACTCCCCTTGAGTAGCAGTCACCACAACATCAATCCAAAATATGATATAGTAATGAATTCATGGACTGATGCAAATACTTGCATCTTAGTTCTAATTAGGAGGGGAAATTACCCCTAACTTTCCTCTAAGGTACTCAAAAGTATCCTTAGGCAATGGCTTTGTAAAGATATCTACAATTTTCTCTTTGGCAGTTATGTACTCTAGTCTGACTTCTTTGTCACTTACTTTGTCTCTCAAGAAGTGATACTTGATAGATATATGATTTGTCTTTGAATGCAATATTGGATTCTTAGAAATGTTAATGGCGCTTGAATTGTCACAGCGTATAGTAATGGGTTCTTCATACTCAATTCTGACATCTCTCAACATTTGCTTCATCCATAATACTTGGGTACAACTATTTGTAGCATCAATGTACTCTGCCTCAATAGTAGATAATAAAACTGAGTTTTTCTTTTTGCTTAACCAAGATACCAGCTTCTTACCTAAGAAGAATGCACCACCATTGGTACTCTTCCTGTCATCTATATCTCCTACCCAATCAACATCAGTAAAATCACTTAGAGTAAGATTATCATTCTTAGGATATCAAAGGCCAAGATCAGCTATCCCTTTCAGATATCTGAATATTCTTTTCATACCAGTCACATGGGACTCTTTAGGATCAGCTTGAAATCTAGCAACCATGCACACAACATTCATTATATCTGGCCTTTTCTGAGTCAAGTAGAGCAACCCACCAATCATCGATCTATACCTTGTTTGATTTGCTTTATGGGGTTCATCATTCTATGTGAGTTTACATCCGGTCACCATAGGTGTACCAACAGGCTTTGCTTCTTCCATGACAAACTTTCTCAGTAACTCTTTTACATATTTGGACTAAGATATAAAGATCCCATCTTCTAACTGAGTGATTTTCAATCCCAAAAAGAATTTTAGCTTTCCCATCATTGACATTTCAAATTCACTTTTCATTTCATCTGCATACTTCATACACAAATCATCATCTCCTTCAAAGATAATATCATCAACAAAGACTTCAATGATCAATTTTTTGTTCTCATCCAACTTGAAATATAGATTGTTGTCAGCAGTACCTTTACTGAATCCAAGCTTCAATAAATATTTGTCCAATCTAGCATACCAATCTCTAGGAGCTTTCTTTCGTCCATACAGAGCTTTCTTCAATCAACATACCATGTCCTTTTCACCAATCAACTAAAATCCATCTAGTTGTTCAACATAAACTTCTTCTTCTAGTTCACCATTCAAAAATGTTGATTTACATCCATCTGATAACTTTGTAGTTCTTGAAAGTAGCATAAGCAAGAAGTACTCTAATAGCCTCAATTCTAGCAACAGGAACAAAATTTTCTTCAAAATCAATACCTTCCATCTATGAGTAACCTTTGCAAACCAATCTTGCTTTGTTTCTAACCACATCACCTTGTTCACTCATCTTATTCTAGAACACCCACTTGGTTCCAATCACATTTTTGTTCGGAGGTCTAGGAACAAGATCCCATGTATTATTCTTTTGTATCTACAACCATTCTTCTTTCATGGCTTTCATCCAATGTTCATTCTTGCATGCTTCACTTATATTTCTAGGTTTAGCTTTAGAAATTAAACAATATTCTTCTAGAATTCTTCTTCTAGTTTGCACACCTTTGGTTTTGTCTCCTATGATCTAACTATCAAAATGATTTATTCTCACATACTTAGGAGTTTTGAAGTTTTCTCTTACCTCTTGTTCTTGTGATCTTTCTTCTACACTTTTGCTTGTTTTTGCTTCTTGAATTTCTTGATTCACCGAAACAATCTAAAGTTGATTATGTGTCTGAGCATCATTGTCAACATCATCATGTTGACCATTTGAATCATAATCACTAACTCTGGATGATTTACCAATATCTTCATCAACCTTAACATTTGCACTTTCAACCATTTTCTTCAACCTTTTATTGAAGCACCGGTAAGCTTTGCTTTTAGTAGAGTATCCTAGGAAGATTCCTTCATCACTTCTAGCATCAAACTTACCTATATCATCATCTCTCTTGATGTAGGATTTTCTTCCAAATTTTTTGAAGTATTTGATAGTAGGCTTATAACCGAACCATAGCTCAAAAGGTGTCTTACCAGAATTATTGTTGACATTCACCCTATTAATAGTATACACAACAGTACTAATAGCTTCTCTCTAGTAGAAATGAGGAACATTTTCTTCCAGCATCATGGTTCTAGCAGTGTCTAGAATGGTTTTGTTCTTTCTTTCAACAACTCCATTTTGTTGAGGGGTCTAGGGACCAGATAGTTGTCTTTGAATACCATGCTCTTCACAAAAAGAATTGAATTCCCATGAAGTAAATTCACCACCTCTGTCTGACCTTAGACATTTGATCTTTTGACCTGTCTCATTCTCTACCATAGCTTTAAAAAATTTGAACTTTTCTAGTGCTTCATGTTTTTCTCTTAAGAAAGCGACCCATATCATTCTAGAAAAATCATTAATGAGTAACATAAAGTTCCTTTCACCTTGTAGGCTTTTGATTCTGGAAGGACCACATAGATTAGTATGTATCAAATCCAGTACTCCATTAGAGTTGTATTGTTTTCTCCGAAAGGAATTTCTTGTTTTCTTTCCCATCTGGCATTCCTTGCACATAGTGTTAGTAGGCTTCACTAACTTAGGTAAATCTTTGATTGCTTGAGTAGAACTTATCTTGACAATGTTATCAAAGTTCACATGACATAACCTCCTATTCCATAACCAGCTTACATCAATTTGAGCAATCAAACAACTTTGAATAGAAGTGCTTAAATGAAAGATATTACCTTTTGTCTTTGTTCCTGAAGCAATTATATTTCCTAAACTTCCTGTTATTTTGTACTTACCATTCTTGAACTGTAGATTGTAGCCTTTGTCTACCATTTTTCCAACACTCAACAAGTTATGATTTAGGCCTTCTACATAAAGAACATCATCAGTATTGTGCTTACCGCCAAAATAAATAGTGCCTCTGCCACGAATCATACCAGAAGTGTTGTCACCAAGCCTCACTACACCACCATCATAGTTTTCCAAGCTTACAAATTTTCTTTTGTCACCAGTCATATGATGTGAGCATCCGCTGTCAATTACCCACTCATCTTTCTCTTCAACTTTGGTTGCAAGAGCTTTTTCAACATTTACATTACTAGCAGATTCAGTGGACCCCTTGACCATTTTCTTTGATAGCAATAAATACCCATTCCCCTTCATTGCCAGTTTCTTTATCAGATTCTTCATTAGTTACACCTTCTTCAACATAATAGCATTTTTTTTGAAATCTAGTATTCTCAGGCTTATATTTTGAAACTCTTTCAGGACATCTACAAGCAAAATGACCTATCTTACTGCAAGAAAAGCATTTAATAGGTAGCTTTCCTTTGTACTTACCATGACCTCTTGATTCTCTTTTCACAATCAATGCTTCCAGTTCTTCCAATTCTCTTTCTTCATCTTCAATCTGCTTCATCTCATCTTCATATCTAAATGTTCTCTAGGAACTCTCTCCTGAATCATATCTCTTTTTCCCGGATATAGTTGCCTTGAAAGTAGATTCAGTCTTAGGAGCAGACTCACCAAATTCACTTAATTCAAATGCAGCAAGTTTTCCAATCAACATGTCTTTTGTAATATTCGTCACTATTCTGAGTTCATCAATAGCATGAGATTTTGTCTTTTAGGAAGGGGGCACAAATCTAAGTATCTTAGCCACAATTTCATCATCATTCATAGTTCCATCGACACATCTAATTTCCATCACCAATTCATTTATCTTATGTGAGAAAGAAAAGATGTTCTCATCTTCACTCATCTTCAAGATCTCCCATTTTCCTTTTAGACTTTGTAGCTTAGCACTTTTCACTAGTGTGTCTCCTTCATACAATGTTTCCATCTTTTTCCAAATCTAATATGCAGTCTTCAAACCCATCACATTTGTCATTTCCAAATTTTTCAAAGCACTCACCAGTGTTTCTACTGATCTGGTATTAATTTATGCTTGCTTGATCTCATCTTCAAAGGAGGAACCATTCTGAGGAATAATATATGCAATTTGTGTCATCTACTAGAAAGGTTCACCAATGCACCTCAAATGACATTCCATCCTGACTTTCCATAGAGATTAGTTTGTTCCATCGAATCTAGGACTATCCTTTTTAAATGATGTCATCTTGGATCACCTCAAGTTGTTAGGCTTCTTTCAAAGGAACTAGCTCTGATATCAATTGTTGGCAAAACAAGGATAGACAACTGAGAGTGGGGGGGGAAATCAGTTGTTACCAAAATCAAACTTATACAACATTAACCAATCCTTATATCAAAAATCTGATAATTAGTAATGCAAGCATAAGAACTACACATCAGAGACACATGAACACAAATATTTTATTTGTGGAAACCCTATGAGGGGAAAAACCACAGTGGATGTTAGTCCACAAGATTATACCCTATTATAAGTATAATGAAGAATAAAAAGAGAATGCACTTGCATTCAGGCACACTGCCTAGAGCACATTGCTCAAAGGGAAGGCTCACTACCTTACATACAGTAATCAGAATAAAACCATCTAATGAATTCAAACTGAGAAAATAGCTTTTGCAAAAGCCTGATTACAGTTCTAGTTAGGCACACTAAAAACCTCTTCAAACTCTTCCACACTCTACTCTGAATGATTTGACCTTTATTCGCACTTGTAAATCACTTGTACACTTGAGCACACTCTAAATGAGGAAAAAAATCTTGTGTATATATCCACTACAAGGATTTGCATCCACTTAATTAGTCGGCCACAAATAAGAAATAAATTACAACTTTCGGCCTTGATACATGAATAAATTTCAATGCGTACCAACACAAGTCGGCCATAACATAGTGAGGACCCAAAAAAACATATCCAAACATGCCAAACAAAAAAATATTAATCCTCACAGATCCACAACATGCTAACATCACAATGTTGGCAAAGAACATGAACACTCTGGCACATATCAAAAAAATCTTCGATCACAAACACTCCAATCACTGTGGACGTACACCAAGGATAGAGAACAATCTAGACTCATCCATGAACGCCATAGGCACATGAGCAACATATTATATTACCATACTTTCATCTGCTTTGACCAAGAACACCATCTATAGAGACTGAATAACTGTAGGTATACAGATCATCATAACTTCCACAAAACTTCATGCACACCACTGAAACTTTCAAACAACATACTAGAAAGGTTCGACACCAAACCCTTTGAAGTGCACCTTTAGATCTTCAATACATAGAGCTTTCCAACATTCTAACCTTCTCAGCTCCACTGGCTTCTTGTACTATATTTTTTACAATTTTCTCAATCTCCTCGACATATACAGCCTTAAGCAAATTAAAATGCTAATAATGTTGACATCAATGACAATAATATATCAGCAACACAACATCAAACACTTTGAAGGTTGTTTTCGATTTCTCCTTTTCTTTTCCAAATTTCCTCATCTCAAACGCAGTCAAGGTGCCAAATAGTTGCTCTTTGGTTAATTTCTTTCGATCATAAACTTCCTCAATAGCTAAGATCTTGTAACTGTAGCTCTCTGGTAGGGTCATCAGAATATTCTCCATAGCATCTTCATCTGTCAGAGTGCCTCCTTGATTTTTGACTTCATTTATTGCACTATCAACTTTCTAAAAGTAGCTTGTTATATCCTCACCTTCTTCCATCCTCAAGTTTTCATATATGTGCTTAGTTGTCAACTTCTTTGATAATTTGACTCTATCATTTCCTTCATAGATTTCTTTCAACTTTTCCCAAACATCATAAGCAGTGCCCAATGAAATAACTTTTGTTAACTCAGTCCTAGACAAAGCACTAAATATTGTATACATTACCTTTCCATGCTCTTCATAGGCTAAAATCGCATCCGCAAAAGAAGTACCATTTTTCGGTTCAACATATTTTGTCTCAATAGCTTTCCAAGTTTTGTACCCTAGAGAAATTAGGTAAACTCTCATCTGCACTTTCCATAAATTGTAGTCAGATCCATCAAACATAGGAATTGTCAGTTTGTGCACCATCGGATATACCCCAAGCGGTTAACCTCTTCTTTGAGGAACCAAGGCTTTGATACCAATTGTTGAAAATTTTCGATAGCCGAGAGGGGGAGTGAATCAATTATTATAAAACAATTTTCTTGACCTTAATTAATCCAGAGCAAACTTAAATCAATGTAATAATGATTTAACAAATATGAATATGAAATTACATAACAACACCATGCATAATGAACACTAGAATTTACGTGGAAACTCAAGAAGGGAAAAACCATGGAGAATGCTAATTCTTAATTATAAAACACCGGTTAAGGTGATTTTTACAAAGGCTCACTACAGGTAAGGCTCACTACCCAGCTATTACAGCCAAACATAAAAAGACACACTGCCAAAAGAGAAAGGCTCATTGCCTACAAAAAATGGCTCACTTCTAGAAGAATGATGAAAGGGAATCCACCGCTGAAATAACTGTCACGAAAAATGACACTGAATAGAATCTCACTGTTTGTTTCCTTCGGTTATAAACTTTCACACAATGTCTAGATTTTAGATTTGCATTCACCACACTTTCTTTCATTGAACATAATCAATGTTTACTTATACCAATCCATGCCTTCATAATCTCCTAATCTGGCCAAACACAATTCCATTTCATGCTTCCATAAACTCCTAAGTTAGCCAAACATAATTTGAATTAGGTCAACACAAAATCATTCCTGCGGTGGAAGGGAATGAAACATGGACCAAACATAACCTCCTCGCTCAAATCAACACATTGCATGTTAACCATGATATCCGGAACCAAAGAATAGAATACACATGTTATAATACAAACAATGTTCTAGGGAACGTTAGCCAATTTCTAGATCAGCCTGAACCCATAAGAGTGTAGCTCATTATGTTCCAAAATGAGTGGGACCAGGACAAGCTCAACCAAAGATAGATCATCACAGCACACCATCTAGAGGAAGCCAATCTGGATCATCAAAGCATCAAAATTTAACCTTAAACACCAACCAAGATATGTTGACACCAATGACAACCATTAATGAAAAAAATCAATAGCATCACATTCCAACACATTGCATAATCACTTAGAGTTTTGATGTGCATTCTTTATGCTTTTCTAGTTTATGGAGCTTTGATTTTATCTTATAAAGTTCTTGGATTATTCAATCTATTTCAAATTTCTAAAATGGTATCATAGCTTTTGTTTGAGAAATCTAAGTTCTTAGTTTCCTAATTGAGAGATTGAGTTTCTTGTAAATTCTCGTATGTTCTTCTCTTGCATTTTTGAACAATCTGGAGAATCAAAAAGGGTTTGTAAAGATTTAATATTTGGGGGGGTGATCTTTGATACTAGTGAAAAGGGTGGGATTGTATTGATGTTCTTTCTTTGGGTGTTTTTTGTAATCATTTGAGTATTGTATCATGGGTTTTTCTACTCATCCTTTTGTGATAATTTTGGATAAGGTTAATTATGAGTCTTGGAAAAAAGACATTTTAACCCATCTCAGATGGCTAAAACTTTTGCGTTACCTTTATGGACACATGTCTGAACCAGACACACCTAATAAGAAGAATTTTTGGGGTAATAGAATTGATCTTGTAATAGGAATAATTAGCTATCATGTTGATTATGACACTCTATTGGCTATTGTGGGCATTGAATGTCCCCGCACAGTTTCGACCAAGATTTGGGAGATTTTTGGAGACCCTCATGCTTCTCCATTCCCAGATGATCTTATTGTGGATTGCCTCATTCCACTTAATGATTTAGATAATATACTCTATGATGATGATAATTTAGAGGAGCTTAAGTATTATGCACGTCTTGAACGTTCAAATGAAATAGAGACTTCTCCTCTTGCTTCCCATCCTCAAGTTGAGATTACATCACCATAATTTGTTGCTTCTTTGAAAGTTTCTTGTGATTCATTGCAGCAAGACATACTTTGTCTTTCAGATTTAACTTGGGATGATCTCTTGACATGTATTTCAAACTTGTTTATGGAGACACATATTGCCAATTTGGGAGACATCATCTTCTCTTTGATGAAGTTGATTATTCTTCAATTGTTTTGAGGGAACACTTTGACTCTCTTGTTCAATCTCTACATGATCATTCATCATATTTTGACATGAGTGTGGATACTTTGGATCAACATTTTAAGGATACATCTTCAGAGGAGATACTTGAGTCTTTGGATGGTGTTCTACATCAGTCTCTAGGAGATTTTGATTTGTCATCTTCAATAGTGTGGCCTAGAATGCCTGATTTGATTGTGTTAGCTTTCAACATTGATACAAGGACACTTGAGCCAAGTTCAAAGACTCCATACATCTTGAGTTTTCTTCCTACAATTTCCTTTCAAAAGTGGGGAGATAGCTTGCATACACCTTTGGTTGTGTTTCTTCCTAAGGGAAGGAATGTTGTTTTATGATCGTGGACCATCGTCTACATCCAGTTTTGAGCATTGACCATTGGATCTCTTCTGGGGGGCTTCTTTGTCCTTCCACTTCATTTATCTTTCTATTATGGGGGGCATACTTCCTTTTTGTGGGATGGGGATTCTTCTTATTTGGAGGTAATTTTATATGTGCATGGGTACCTAACACGGCTTCATTTTCTAGGATCCGTCATCCTTTACATCCTCCTAAGCTATGCTTAAGGGGGGGTGTTGGTGTAGGTTTTTTTTCGTAGCGAGTTAATTTATTTTCACTTAGTATTAGGTTTTTCCTACACTTAATTAAGCTTTCCTAGGATAATAAATTGAGTTTATTACTAGGAGATAAGTGTGTGGTGTCCCCTTCATTAAAGGGTGGAACCACTTTCCACTTTTGGTGGCATCTTCCACTTTTGATGGTCCATCTACACTTTTGTTGTTAATTCCTATTGGTTGGATTTGCCACCTGCCTCTTCTCCTTAGTTATATATAAAATCACTACCTAGCTTGTATTTTCATACTCTTGCATCCATTGATGCATCTTTCTTTGTATCAAGCAATCTTGGAAGCTCTTAATTCAATATTATCACATCTACATTGCATGATCTCTCAGAGTTTTGGTGCACATTCTTTATGCTTTTCTAGTTTATGTAGCTTTGATTTTCTCTTAAAAATTTCCTTGGGTTATTCAATCTATTTCAAATTTCTAACATTGCATAGAGACCTACAACACCTCCATCATGAACTGTTGTGCCTACACAATGACTTGTCATGCCTTTATTACACATAGCGACACTTCTACTTTAGGATAATAAGATTAGCATACTTAGGATTTTTCTAATATTTTTGGCTCTTCATAGTTATTTTTACCTCTATTACACATAGCGACCGTAATGCAATGCCCTCACAAAATAGAGTTGCATTCTAGGGCAAGATAGACCAACAAAATATCCACCGTTAGATCTAAACCCTAATAATTAACAGTTTAGATTTACAATGTATCAACTCACATCGATGACACAATAGAACATCACTTCATTTATTAACTTGTCGCCAACAGTAACCAAACTCCATCATCGGCCTATCGGGTCCCACCTTAAGCTTCGTCAATGGTCATCATGGTTGGGTCCCACTCAGAGCGCTTCCTTCCTCCTTATCCCACCATCGCTAAGTTGCAAAAAATATAAACCTCAGAACCTCATGTCAAAGGTTACGAAGTTCTAAAAACCCGTGAAATGTCAAAAACAAAGATATCTCTAAGTCGTTGAAAACCTAAACCTCAAAACCTCATGTTGGAGGTTATGAAGTTCTGAAAACCTCACTTTCTGACAACAAAGAGATCGCTAAGTCGGGAGCTTATGAAACTCTAGAACCCCACAACTTAGGTTAGGAAAACTTTTAACCCCGCAGCTTAAGTAACAAACCATTTCACCCATCAACAATAATTGTTATATAATTGCAAGTTTAAGACACAATTTCCCAACAAATCTCCCACTTGTCAAACACCTTGAAAGAGAAACATGAGGGAGTAAACATTGTCTCTTAAATTGATAGGGGCCAAAAGGACTAACATCTCTAAACACCATTTGAACTTCTTTGTTCTCACTAGCTTAGCTCAAGAATCAACAACATTCATCACAATCTCTACCTTAATTAATTTCACCTTGCCACCTTCAACCATATCTTGAACAAAATGATACTATACATCAATGTGCTTAGTCCTGGCATGAAATGTTAGGTTATTGGCTAGACATATCGCACTCTAACTATCACAATAAATTATCACTACACCTTGTATTATTCCAATATCTGAACACAATCTCTTAAGCCAAATGGATTATTTATAAGCATGAGTAGCTACCATATACTCTGCTTCAGTAGTGGAAAAAGAAACCACAGCCTATTGCTTTCTCATCCAACTGATTGCACCACTGAATAATGTAAACACATAAGCACTGGTGGATCGTCTGCTATCAAAATCACCTACCTAATCTAAATCCACATAACCATGAATATCAAGGGAAATATCTCCTTCAGTCATATTACTATGATAAAATAAGGAATAATTTGAGGTACCGCACAAATATTTGAGGACTATTTTAGTTGCATCCTAATGAACTCTACCAAGATTAGACATATATCTAGAAATAACTCCCACTGATTGGGCAATGTTTGGTCTAGTACAAACCATAGCATACATCAAACTTCTAACTGTTGGAATAAGTTCATCCCATGTTGCAAGGCAAGTTCTACATGTGACTTAGCCCAACTCTTCTTTGAATTTGTTTGCAGATCTTTTGGTTTACCAACCAGCATTGTTTTTTATTGTGACTCACATTTTGTGGGTCATTTCTGGCGATCTTTGTGGAAGATTTTGGGAGTTTCCCTTAAATTTTCCACTACTTTTCATCCTCAGTCAGATGGTCAGACTAAAGTTGTGAACCGAACTCTTATAAAATTTTTGAGGATTTATCACCACAGTTCTCTTGCCAAGTGGGATTTGAGCCACACCCACATAGAGCATGCATATAATCAGGCAGTTCACTCTCCTACAGGCCACTCACCTTTTGAGGTATGTCTTGGTTTTTAGCCTTTGGCTCGCTATGAGTTGCCCTAATCTTTTCCTTCTCAAGCCACTATGCATATTCAAAAAGAGCAAGATAAGGCCCAAGCCTTCATTCAACATTTGCAGAATCTTCAATCCAAAGTAGTTCAAATTCTTCAGAAGACTCAAGAAAAGAAAAAAAAACTCATGGATCATCACCATGTCCCTCATACTTTTCAAGTTGGGGATAAATTTTAGTTATACTTGGACAAACATCGTTTCCAAGAGAAAACGCACATTAAGCTCAAGCCACTTCACTATGGGACTTACACCATTCTTCAGTAGGTATCTGATAATTCTTTTCGACTTGATCTTCTAGCTCAGTTGGGTATCCATGATGTTGTCAATGTTGATCTTCTCAAACACTACCATGAGTCAACACTAGAAATTGAGCCTCCTGCTAGCCATCCTGCAGATGTTGTTCCTGATTTTCAGCTTCCACTTGATTCTGACAGAGTTTTTGATACAAAGACTTGTCAGACACGACATGGTTCCACCACTTCATACCTAGTTGCAAAGAAAGGTCAGCTTTCGCATCAGGCTCATTGGATCTCTCATTACCAACTCTCTCAAGATTTTCCTTCTCTCCTAAAAGCATTGGATTCCAATGTTGTTATTTTTGGGAGGAATGATGAGGTTTCATAGGGTATAGGTTAGAGCATAGGATTTTAATATTTTTTGGTTTTTATCCTATGTAAAAAGTGAAAGTCAAATATTAGTTTCCTACTTGTTAGGAAGTTAGCATAAATTAGAATTTTTTTGGGAAGTTAGCATAAGTTAGTATTGGTGTAATTAAAAGTGTTGTAAACACAACAAAATTTCAAGGTTGGAGAAGATCAAATTAAACAAGCAACATTGTTTCACTCAACTTTTCATCAAAATTCATCAAATCCACTTGACAATCTCAAGGCTATCAACCATCACAATCACCAAATCAGTATCACAGACATTTTCCATATTCAAAAACACCATAATCAGCATCACATTGACTGAAATTAACTCAAAAACCTTATAAGAAAACCTGAACCATCCTTTACTTTCACAACTCACCAAATTCCACCTTTTATCAACTAGTTCCTCAAGACCAAAAGGCTACAACCAACAATTTATGCTTCCAACCTTTTATCATAAATTCAATACACTATAAACAACATGTTATAGAATGAAATAAACCAAACACTTACTCACAAACCACTTACCCACTTATCTCTTTAATTCTTGTTGTCCTAACATCACTTTGCACAAGAAGTTATATTGCTCAAACACCCAAAACAATATGATTTAATTTCTTAGCTCTGTCCAATCATTTAGGCATCCTTTACAACATTAATTAGAAAAAATTTATCCAAAACCAAACACACAAGTCACTGAAAAAGAAGATTTCCACCTTTTAGGCATTCAAAACTCCATTCTCTAGTAGGTCATTCTCTAATGAACTATTAAGCAAAACTTTAGATTCAAAGCATATTTCATGACTATGATTAGCTTTTTGGATACCCTTTAAAGGGTTATAAATCATATCTAAAAATGAGTATTGGTTCTTTTGGAAAAAATGTCACAGAATAGGACTGACAACGTGCTCCTTAGGCTTAATTAGGCATGATACCAATAGGGGTTATTGACTTTACTATCTCCCAACCCAAATCCTCACAACCAACACCTCAAAAATATTCATTTGGTCAATACATGCAAAATAATCCATCAAAATCCCCTTTGAATTAGTTCTTTTTCAACCCTTAGGTTAAAACCCACTTGACTGCTATGTTTCTGACTGTTCAAAACATCAACTCTTCACACATTATACTTAAATATTTTGGGCCTAACACCTATGGAACATGAGACCATATTCAATAAGGAGTAATTTCACTAGAAATCAGATACTTTCACTGATAGAAATGAAAGAGACTTAATTTTCTTAGCCTTTGTTTACCCTAACCAGGGGTTTCCACAGTTTTATGAAAAATCACAATAACTAAAACAAATTTGCAAAAAAATACATGAAAAAAAAAGGAAAAGGAGGGGAGTTTATTTCTCAATCATTTATAGTCACTCAATCATGCTTCCCTACCCGTACAAATCTGTACAAAGGTCTGAGACACTACTTTCAGTTATTTCTAAGAAAATGGCAGATTTTATTCATGATTTTTCACTTCCTCCTCTTCAATACATGCTCGTACAATCTTCCCCCTGCCTTTTCAATGAGATACCATGAATTTTTAAAGGATTTTTACCTTCCTCTAATGAATGAAACTAACTACAATTGCTCATGACCTCTGATATTCCAACATTTTTGCACATTTTCCTGATTTTTGCCTTTTTCAAAATTTTGACAACAAATAACAACCTTTGCCACCCAAGATAAATTTTTAAAAATTTACAACCTAGAAACATATTTATGACCACAAATACATTATGTATGACCTTATTACATAGATCTACATGCTTTTTCCATTACTTTACAACTGAAATGCAAATTTTGAATTTTTTGCCTTTTGAGGACATTTAATGTCAAGGTGCTCCTACACCATACAACCAACCAACAAAAATATTCCAAATCCCTTGGAAACATATTACTTCAACCTTTCTTGTACCTGCAAAACAAATTCAAATCTACCTTAGACTGCTTCTTCTCTCTGACTCTTGAATCTTTCTCTGTCTTTGTTCCAATCTTTGTCTTCATTTGTCTTTTGCCTTCTCTCTTTTCTACTTATCAGGTTCTTAATCAGTGTTTCTCTTTCAAAATGACACAGGAATGTCCTTCCACAACTCTCAACTTCCACCAACTCTTTCCTCAACTAAGGACACAAGACTGTCCTTGGAAACTTTCCTCTTTCTTTCATAATTCATCCTTGACCTTCTTTGACCAACTTGTCTTCATCTTTTCATCTTCTCATCTACTCCCATCAATGGAGTACTCTTCAGGCTGCAAAATCGAGTGCTTCAAAATTAGGTATCCATTTGGTTCTTACTGCAACACAACTCAGCAACTTCTTTGCCTCACCTAGGCATCTCCTCTTTTCTCTACCTAGTCTCTTGGACTTTCTCCTTGCAGCTTAGATGGATCAAGCACTTGCAACCAACCACAACACAAAACCACAAACCACAAACTCTTTCTCTTTTCCCAGAGCCATCTAGCTCTAATACCAATTGATGTAGAGCATCTACACAACACAACAAACTTTGAAGGTTGGAGAAGATCAAATTAAACAAGCAACATTGTTTCACTCAACTTTTCATCAAAATTCATCAAATCCACTTGACAATCTCAAGGCTATCAACCATCACAATCACCAAATCAGTATCATAGACCTTTTTCCATATTCAAAAACACCATAATCAGCATCACATTGACTGAAATTAACTCAAAAACCTAATAAGAAAACCTGAACCATCCTTTACTTTCACAACTCACCAAATTTCACCTTTTATCACCTAGTTCCTCAAGACCAAAAGGCTACAACCAACCATTTATGCTTCCTATTGAGAAACTATGTCTCAACTTCCAGCTTGAAGCCCCATCTTTACATACTTGTCATTATTTTTGTCTCATTCCTTCCTTTACCGCTTTACTGCGATGGCTATGTCTGGCTCTGGCGGTGACAGTCCTGACGGTTACCACCATACCGCAGGCAGTGGGTCCACTCACCATGGTAGCGTGGTGAGACCGCCTATGGCTAGGTTTGGTGGTTACCACCATACTATGGCTAGTCAAGTGATTGACCGCGGCGACCGCGGTAAGCCCACCAGTGGCCTAGCTGGCGGTTACCGCCATACCACGGCTAGTCAAGTGACTGACCGCAGTGGCCGCGATAAGACCACCAGCGGCTTGGCTGGCGGTTACCGCCATACCACGGCTAGTCAAGTGACTGACCGCGGTAGCCACGGTAAGACCGCCAGTAGCCTGGTTGGTGGTTACCGCCATACCGTATTGAGTTCTAATGCCTACAATGGTAGCATGGTAGATTGGAGGGTAGAGCTCAGTGAAGTCGGGGTGAGCTCGGTCAAGCTCACCGCCATACCGTGAGTTGGTCGGGTGGGCTCGGCGGTAGCACGGTAAAGACTTGGAGAGCTCGGTTGAGCTCAGGGCCAGTCTTGGCTGAGTTGGACTCGGTGTCAAAAGTGGTTGGCAAATGAGATGTGGACACATGGCTCAGTGTCTGAATGATGATTGGACAGAAACCAAAAGAGTAATTGCAGTAGGTGCAGGTCAACCCAGGGTGGCAAAACAAAACCCAATTTGGATAATGGCATTAATGCCTGGGTGGCTCGATGCAGGAAGATTGGCATGGGTAGATCATTGGTACGATTGGATCATAAATTATTGTACCTGATAGTCGACACTTGGTTGATAGTATTGAATGCAATGTATGACTTAAGTAAGTCGAGTACGTAATTGCAGATAGAGGTTGTTCAAACTGTATGTTGGATGAACATTGTAACAGTGAGAAGAATTCAGTGAGTGTTGCTTTGAGCTGATCAGAGAAGACTGTAATTTGTATGTAACTCTTTTGTTACTGTAATACAATTGTCTTGACTTTGTGTGGTGGATTTTTTACCTGTAAAGGTTTTTCCACGTATATCTTGTGTCAATCTGTGAATGCTTAATTTTGTTATCTATTTTACATGTTGTATTCATCTCAAGTAGTTTTAGATGCTATTGAAACTTGTTTATGCTCTTCTCCTCTATTGTATTAGTGTTAAGGGAATGTATTCCACACTATTGGGTCTCTAGATCTTGCATTGCTTTTCCCTTCAAGTGGTATCAAAGCCTGACTAGTTGTGCTATCCTTGTAGGAAAGATTAGTTTTTTGTGCTAATACTATTTCAGTGGGAGTCTTGCATTGTTGAAACTTGTTTCTGTTTGAGATGGTGAGTACATTTGGTAGAGTAGACATTGAAAATTTTAATGGCAGTAACTTTGAGTTATGGAAACTTAAGATAGAAGACTTGCTTGTGGATAGAGACCTCTGGATTGCAGTGTCTGGAACTAAGCCATAAAGTGTGACACAAGAAGCTTGGGATCTTGCTGATAGAAAGGAAAGAGGTTTGATAAGACTGAGTCTAGCCGATTCTATACTCCTGAACATCCATGAGGAGCAGTCTGCAGCTTCATTATGGAAGAAGCTTGGTGATATCTATCAAGGAAAGTCTCTGGTAAATAAGTTATTCCTGAGGAAGAAGTTGTACTCCTTGAAGATGGAAGAAGGTGCATTTGTTGCAGACCATCTAAACTCATTTAACATGAGTGTTACTCAGCTGGCATCTATAGGTTTAAATATAAAGGAGGAGGATCGTTGCATGCTCCTGTTGTGTTTGTTACCTGACAATTGGGATCATCTTGTGATGGCCATTGGAAGCACTATTGTTGCTTTCAAGATGGAAGATGTTGTTTCCTCATTGCTATCTGAAGAGATGCGGAGGAAGTCTTCAGAGATGGCCAAAGAGGCTCTTGTTTTTCGAGGTAGACCAAAGGAGAAAGGCAAGAAGAAGGACAAGAAGTCAAAATCCAAATCTGCAGGGAGATCAAAATCTCCTGGTAAAAAGTTCAAGGTGAGATGCTGGAACTATGGGCAACCTGGACATATCCGGAAGGACTGCAAGGAGAAGAAGAATAAGAATGCTTCTGACTACGAATCTTTTCAAAGTGATGCAGATGCCTTCATTGCAGTAGCCTTGACAACTCAGGCATCTGATGATTTCTAGTTAGTTGACTCAGGTGCTTCCTTTCACATGACGTCCAATAGAGAATGGTTCTCTAAATATGAGAAGTATGACGGTGGAAAGGTATACTTGGCAAGTGATTCAACACTGGAGATAGTTGGCAGAGGAAGACTCAAAATTTAGTTTCCTGACGGGAGATTCAAAGGTATTGGTGGCGTACTTCACATACCAAGTTTGGCTCAAAATCTTCTTTTTGTCAATAAGTTAAATGATGTTGGTGTAGAAGTTTCTTTTTCAAGTAAGGGATGTAAAATGGCTAGAGGTGCAATGGTGTTGGCTAAGTGTGTTCGTACTGGCACTCTATACAAGATGGATGCACGACCTATTCTTTACAACAGTGCCTCTGTAAAGTCATGTAATGCAACACCTATAGAGAAAGATGAAGACTCTTCTTTGGGCTGCAAATGCAATGGAGGTAAAACTCCCAGCTGAGAAGACTATGCTATGGCATCACAGACTTGGTCACATTGGTGAGAAAGGCTTAAAAACCTTGAAGAATAAAAATCTTTTAGAAGGGCCTGATGACTGTAACCTTGAATTCAATTTTTGCGAATATTTTATCTATGGAAAACAACATCGTGTTTATTTTTATTCTAGTCCTCACAAATCTTCTGGTATACTGGATTGTGTTCATTCTAATGTGTTTGGTCTAGTTAATGTTCCTTCGTTATTGAAGTCTAGATATTATGTTTATTTTATTGATGACTGTTCGAGAAGGGCATTTGTATACTTTATTAAAAGTAAATCAAAAGTGTTCAGTTGGTTTAAAGAGTTTAAATCTTTGGTAGAGAATCAGACTGGAAGAAAAATCAACTGTTTGAGGACAGACAATGGTGGTGAATTTTGTTCTGCAGATTTTGAAAGGTATTGCACTGATCATGGAATTAAAAGGCATAAGACAATGCCTTACACTCCACAGCAAAATGGAGTTGTTGAAAGGCTGAACAAAACGTTGATGGAAAAGGCAAGGAGTATGTTGCGCGGTGCTGGTCTGGAGCAGAAATTATGGGCTGAGGCTATGGCTACATCATGCTATCTATTAAATAGATCTCCTTGTTTAGCTCTTGTTGATAAGACACCTTTGGAAGCATGGTCTGGTAAGAAGCCCTCTCTAAGGCATGTCCGTGTGTTTGGCTATGAGGCATATGTTTATGTGCCAAATGAGAAGAGATTTGAATTGGATAACAAGGCTATCAAATGTATTCTCATCAGCTATGGAGTTGGTATGAAAGGATACAAGCTTTGGAACCCTATTACTAAGAAGGTTTTTTACAGCAGAAGCGTGATATTTCATGACCTAAAACCTTCAATAAGTGATCAGCAGCTTGGGATAGATCAGAGTGACAAGAAGAAGGATGTAGTTGAGATTCCCCAAACTCCAGAAAGGGAAGATTTGCATGGTGTACCTGAGACTGAGGAGAGCTCAAACAGCTCTGGAAGTTTTGATGATGAAGAACAACCTTAGCCTATAAGAAGATCTACATGAGAAAAAAGGCAACCTAAAAGGTATGGTTTATCTATGTTAGATTCAAATTGTGCCTATGCTTTAATTACCAGCACTGATGAGCCTAGGACTATAAAAGAAGCAATCAGCATGGTTGATTCAAAGTCTTGGCTGGAAGCCATGAATGAAGAAATGGATTCTTTGAAAAGGAATGAAACCTGGAATTTGGTACCACTGCCTAAAGGGCGAAAGCCTATTGGCTGTAAGTGGATATTCAAAAGGAAGACAGGTCTTGATGGCAGTGTTGAGAAGTATAAGGCTAGGTTGGTTGCAAAATATTTTTCTCAAATTGAGGGAATTGATTATGGAGAGATTTTTTCCCCTATAGCAAAACTGACTTCCATTAGATTTATGTTATCATTGGCAGTTGTGTATGATTTTTAAATTGAGCAGATGGATGTGAAGACAGTATTTCTCTATGGTGAGCTGGAAGAAGAAATCTACATGTCCCAGCCTAAGCATTTTGTTGTAAAAGGTAAACAAAATCTGGTCTGTAAGTTGAATTAATCTCTTTATGTTTTAAAACAATCTCCTAGAATGTGGTACCAGAAATTTGACACGTTTGATTTGTCAATTGGATTTGTGAGATCAAAATTTGATCATTTCATTTATTATAAATCTGAGAATGATCATGTGTTTTTTATTACCCTGTCTGTGGATGATATGTTATTCATTGGAAATAGCAAGACTATGATTTTTGATCTTAAATCTCAATTGTCTGCAAAGTTCAAAATGAAAGATCTTGGTGCAGCAAGGTACATTTTTGGAATGGAGATTACCAAGGACAAAATAAGCAGAAAGCTTTGGGTTAGTCAAAGTAAGTAGGTGAAGACAGTTCTAGAGAGGTTTAGCATGGATGATTGCAAGCAACTTGTTGTTCTAATCATGCATGGAACTAAACTGTTTGTTGAAGATTGTCCTAAATCTGCTACTAAGATGGAGGACATGACTAGTGTGCCTTATGCAAGTGTTGTTGGCAGTTTGATATATGTTATGGTCTATACAAGACCAGATATTGCCCAAGTAGTGGAATTTTTAAGCCGATTTATGGCAAATCTAGGAAGATCACATTGGGATGTTGTGAAGAGAGTATTTAGGTATTTGAAGGGGACTTCAGATTATGCATTGTGTTACCATGGCATTATGGTTGCATCACAAAAATCTCTCAGCATCCAAGGTTATGTTGATTCAGGGTGGGCGGGGGACATTGACAGCAGGCAATCCACCAGTGGATACACTTTCATGCTTAATGGTGGAACTATCAGTTGGATGAGCAGGCAATAGGCTGTAGTTGCTTTATCCATGACAGAGGTAGAGTACATGGCTGCAACTCATGCCTGCAAGGAAGCGGTTTGGTTAAACCGTTTGTGTTCAGACATTGGATTTAATGTTGGGTAGATTACAATTTGTTGTGACAGTCAAAGTGCCATTTGTTTGGCAAAGAATCTGACCTTTCATGTCAGGACCAAGCACATTGATGTGCAATATCATTTCGTGAGGGATATGGTTGAAGATGGCAAGTTTAGTCTGGAAAAGGTGACACCTTGAAGAATGTTGCAGATGCTTTAACAAATGCGGTTTGCACAGACAAGTTCAAATGGTGCACCGAATCAATGGGCCTTGGGGCCTATGACAGACAGTGATTTTTTGAAGCCATGGGCGTAGCTAGAAGTGTTTTCCAAGTGGGAGCTTGTTGAGAAACTGTGTCTCAACTTCCAGCTTGAAGCCCCATCTTTACATACTAGGCGTTATTTTTGTCTCATTCTTGCCTTTACCGCTTTATTGTGGTGACTATGTCTGGCTCTGGCGATGACAGTCCTAGTGATTACCGCCATACCTTAGGCAATGGGTCCACTCACCGTGGTAGCGCGGTGAGACTGTCTACGGTTGGGTTTGGCAGTTACCGCCATACCACGGCCATTCAAGTGACTGACTGCGGTGGCCGCAGTAAGACCACCAGCGGCCTGGCTGGTGGTTACTGTCATACTATGGCTAGTCAAGTGACTGACTGCGGTGGTCACGGTAAAACCGCCAGCAGCCTGGCTGGCGGTTACCGCCATACCGCGGTGAGTTCTAATGCCTACAACGGTAGCGCGGTAGATTGGAGGGCAAAGCTTGGTGAAGTCGGGGTGCCATACTGCGAGCTGGTCAGATGGGCTCAACAGTAGCATGGTAAAGACTTGGAGAGCTCGATCGAGCTCGAGGCCAGTCTTGACCGAGTTGGACTCGGTGTCAAAAGTGGTTGGCGAATGAGATGTGGACACATGGCTCAGTGTCTGAATGATGATTGGACGAAAACCAAAAGAGTAATTGCAGCAGGTGCAGGTCAACCCAGGGTGGTGCAACAGAACCTAATTTGAGTAATGGCATTAATGCCTAGGTGGCTTGATGTAGGAAGATCGACATGGGCAGATCATTGGTGCGATTGGATCAGAAATGATTGTACTTGATATTCGGCGCTTGGTTGACAGTATTGAATGCAATGTATGACTTAAGTAAGTCGAGTACATAATTGCAGATAGAGGCTGTTCAAACTGTATGTTGGATGAACATTGTAACAGTGAGAAGAATTTAGTGAGTGTTGTTGTGAGTTGATCAGAGAAGACTGTAATTTGTATGTGACTATTTTGTTACTGTAATACAATTGTCTTGACTTTGTGGTGGGTTTTTTACCTGTAAAGGTTTTCCCACGTATATCTTGTGTCAATCTATGAATGCTTAATTTTGTTATCTATTTCACATGTTGCATTCATCTCAAGTAGTTTTAGATGCTATTGAAACCTTTTTATGCTCTTCTCCTCTGTTGTATTAGTGTTAAGGGAATGTATTCTGCACTATTGGGTCTCTAGATCCTGCATTGTTTTTCCCTTCACTTCCAACATTTTATCATACATTCAAGGCAATGTAAACAACATGTTCTAGAATGAAATAAACCAAATACTTACTCACAAACCACTTATCCACTTATCTCTTTAATTCTTGTTGTCCTAACATCACTTTGCACAAGAAGTTATATTGCTCAAACACCCAAAACAATATGATTTAATTTCTTAGATCTATCCAAGAATTTAGGAATCCTTTACAACATTAATTAGACAACCTTTATCCAAAACCAAATACACAAGTCACTAAAAATAATATTTCCACCTTTTAGGCATTCAAAACTCCATTCTCTAGTAGGTCATTCTCTAATGAACTGTTAAGCACAACTTTGGATTCAGACCATATTTCATGACTATGATTAGCTTTTTGGATACCCTTTAAAGGGTTCTAAATCATATCTATAAATCAGTGTTGATTATTTTGGAAAAAATGCCACACAATAGGACTGACAATGTGCTCCTTAGGCCTAATTAGGCATGATACCAATAGGGGTTATTGAATTTACTATCTCCCAACCCAAATCTTCACAACCGACACATCAAATAGTCTTTATTTGGTCAATACATGTGAAATAATCCATCAAAATCCCCTTTGAATTAGTTCTTTATCAACCCTTAGGTTAAAACCCACTTGACTGCTTTGTTTCTGACTGTTACACAGATTCTTGTTCAAAACATCAACTCTTCACACATTACACTTAAATATTTTGGGTCTAACACCTATGGAACATGAGACCATATCAAATAAGGATTAATTTCACCATAAATCAGATACTTTCACCAATAGAAATGAAAGAGACTTAATTTTCTTAGCCTCTGTTTACCCTAACCAGGGGTTTCCATAGTTTTATGAAAAATCACAATAACTAAAACAAATTTGCACAAAAATACATGAAACAAAAAGGAAAAGGAGGTGGATTGATTTCTTAATCATTTAAAATCACTCAATCATGCTTCCATTCCCGTCCAAATCCATACAAAGGTCTAAGACACTGTTTTCAGTGATTTCTAAGAAAAAGATAGATTTTATTCATAATTTTTCACTTCCTCCTCTTCAATACATGCTTGTACAATCTTCTCCCTGCCTTTGTAATGAGATAACATGCCTTTTTAAAGGCTTTTTACCTTTCTCTAATGAATGAAACTAACTACAACTGCTCATGACCTTTGATATTCCAATATTTTTGCGCATTTTCCTGATTTTTGCCTTTTTCACAATTTTGACAACAAATAACAACCTTTGCCACCCAAGACAACTTTTTAAAACTTTACCACCTAGAGACCTATTTATGACCAAAAATGCATTATGTATGACTTTATTACATAGATTTGCATGCTTTTTCCATTACTTTATAATTTAAATGCAAATTTTGAAATTTTTTCCTTTTGACGACATTTAATGTCAAGGTGCTCCTACACCATACCTTGTCCTAGGTCATGATTACACCTTAGTTAAGTTTAATTAGGGACCAAATAGGAGGTATTCGGAGATTTTCCACCTTTGGTGGACTTATCATGTTATTACTTTATCACATCCACCTTTTGTGGGTGATCCACCATTTGTGGTGATTATCACATTATCACTTTTCCACTTTAGGTGGAGTGATAGCTTTTCGTAGTTGTCTCATATCATAATATTATGCCACTTGTCATAATATTATGCCCTTCTATGTTCTCACCTTGGGTATATAACCGAGGGGTCTCCTATGTACATTACATACATTCTATTTGCATTATTCGCAGAATACAGTTCATTCTTGTCATATTGTTTATATCTCTCTTATGCTTGTGCTTTCTATCACGGCTCTTGATCTTGGGTGGCTACCTTCATAGCCAATTCTTATAGTTAGTAAATTATTTTATTGCCATTTCCACTTCATGTGAATATTTGGATGATATTCCAAATCTTTAATTTTGGCATACATAATGCCTATATAATAATGTATTTTCCTCCTTCCGAGGATAGATTGGAAATACAAGTTTGCAACTTTTACTTGCATAGGATAATGCCAATGTTTGAATTTCTTCTCTGACTAACATAGATTATTGTCTAATTTGTAGAATTAATCTTTGTTTTTTGCTTCTTATTTTCTTGTGATTCCATATCAAATATCCTCCTCCAAATCACCATGAAGGAAAGCAATTTTCAGATCCATTTTCTCAACCTCTAAATGATAAGTAGTAGCAATATAAAGTAAAAATCTAGTGGATGTCATTTTTACCATAGGAGAAAACATCTCACCATAATCAACACCCTCAGCTTGACAGTAACCCTTCACAACCAACCTTGCTTTGTACTTCTCAATACCTCAATCTGATATAATCTTTTTCTTGAACACCCCTTTGCAACCAACAAGTTTTTGTCCTTTAGGAAATGGTATGAGATCCCATGTATTGTTCTTTTTCAAATATGCCAGTTCTTCATCCATAGTAATCTTCCAGGATTCTGCATCATTCATGCCTAATGCCTCTTCTACAGATCTAGGTCCATCCATGTTAGTATTCAAAGAAAAAATACATCTCCAATCATCAGGTGAATACCTTTCAGGTGGTTGTCTATGCCTTCTAGACCGACGAACAAGCTGAGTTGGAGGTTCTTCCTCCTCTTCTGAAGATTCAAAGTTGGATGATATTTCCTCAACTTCTTGTTTTTCCGTGGGCCTCAATTCAACTTTCTCAAGTGTAGAAGAAAATTGAATCAAATGTTCCTATTTACTTTGTTTTGGCTACAATGTAACAGAAGAAGGCTTAGTTTCTCTAAAAATAACACTTCTACTATGTATTACCTTCTGTGTAACAAGATCCCAAACCTTGTATCCTTTCACACCATAACTATATCCGATGAAGATACATTTCACAGCCTTGTTCTCCAACTTTGTT